>CM069905.1:106885541-107287959 GCA_036172215.1 Camellia granthamiana | reverse complement strand
CAAAGATTTTACATGGAAAAACCACAATTGGACACCTTCCAATTGTGATAAAAAAAACCACGGGCAACTGCCACAAGAACAATCCACTAAGAAGATTTAAAGGAATTACACAGGTATCACTCTCAATTATCTAGCGAATCCACAACGCCTAATTGAACCAACCTCTATGTGCCTCTTCCAAACCCCATCTTCACCACGGAATTGTCTTTCTGATGAGCCACTCCGGATTCCCACCAAAGCTTCAGGCTCGAATTCTTCAGAATCCACAACTGAAGAACAACTCTCTCTTTTGTGTATAACAAACAAGCATTTGATGTACTCTTTTTAAACCATGAGTTGAATACTCAATAAAACATCAAAGAAAAAAAATAACAAAATATCCCCAGATATAAACCTTTAAGAACCAAAAAGAAAGATCTGGAGGATTCAATGAATGAATTAATGAATAGCCTAGATTTGGGAGAAACCCAACTATTTATAGAAAACCAAAGCAATCCTAGTTGGGAAAGAAAACCAACTTCTTGTAGAGAACCAACTTCATGCAGAACTCCAAAGTAATCCTGTTTTTGAAGGAAACCAACTTCTTAAAGAACTCTTGTTACAACCTTGGTTTTGATCCATGGAATTTGACAACAAAAGGTCCTAACAATCTCCCCCTTTGTCAAATCCTAGATAAAACCAATCTAAAACAAATTTCCTAACAAAATCTGTCAAGCAGCACCACCAACTATGAACCAACACTCAAATCCATGCTTTTGAACAATTATCCTGAAATAAAATAACCACACACAAGCCAACCAAAATATGTGGAACTGGATTAAATAACAAAATATAAATCAATCCATAAACAAAATACTAACAATCCAACTGTACCAATGAAGGATATAAGCAAAAGTAAAAACACTGTACCATCAACCAAACTACTGTACCATCAATATACATCAAACACTGGTAATGAAGAACCAAACTCCCCCTCATTAAAAACAACCACAAGCATTGAAAACAGTGAACAAGAAAAAAATAACAAAAATAATATGGTGGAGCAAGCAAGAAATCTCAAATTTGTGCCTTAGAACACACAAGATTATCCAAGAAATATAATTACTTGAAAACACAATGTGCACAGCCTCTAGAAAATTCCTCATAAAAGAAAGTGATGTATTATGTGAAAAGCATAGATCCCATGATAAAAGTGTGTGTATGACTCTTGGAGTTCGACAAACACAAGATTCAAATCCTAGTAGTAATATGAAAGCTGGACCTCCGACAAGAGAATCTAAGCACAATAAAGGAAAGTCAAACCACTACGAATCAAGGGGTATTTGGAGAGTAAAGGCGGAGGCTCCCCTTCAATCAATGAATCCTTTTCTTTTCTTTTTTCACTTCTTTTTTCGCTTTTCTTTCTTTTGCACATTTATTTTCTTTCTTTTCTTTCTTGTGCACATTTTTTTTTTTTTCTTTTGCACACTCATCGGCGGCTGACACACTCAAGAGTATGGAAACCGAACCAGAGAAGCATGGATATATTAAGGATGGCCTGGTTGGTGACTCTGAGGTAGCCTTTTCCTCATGCCTGGACTACAAAAAGCAGAGGGGAAAGCCGTGGAGATGCAAAAAGATGGAAGGTGGTTAAGAGACTCAACATCGCCCATGATATGCTAGTATAGGTCAATTCCTCTAGAAAAGCAAAAGATACAATGCCAGAAGTCCATGAAAAAAAACACTAAGTCGGAAGACTCCGATATTTGCTAATCCAAGAGTGTGTACAGAATGAGACATACTAATCAAAGAACACACACTCCAAAATGAGTAATGACTAGAGAAAACACACACATATTAACATGTAATGGATATTCTCATCAATTCCAATATGCACTAAGGACATCTCAAAAAAAATTCAAGCTTACAAAACCATACTAAGAAAATCTTTTTGGGTTTTTTTTTTTTCTTTTTTCTAAACAAAGCAAGACAAAAAAAAACAAACATTCACACATTTTTTTTTTTCATAAAAAAAAACACAGAGACCCCAAAAAAAAACTAAAAAAGAGTAAACACATTAACACAAGTCAAGTTTTCTCACCCAAATCTTTTTGGTCTTAACAAAATTAGGTCTAGCGGTCTTGGTAAATGTCGTGGTGTTGTGAACACCCTCATGAATCTTGGTATTCCGCCTGGACATGTAAGGTTGTCTATTAACCCAAAAAGTATTCAAAATTCTACCCTTTTGAGACACTCTCCCACGCAACTTATAACAAAAAGGGCGAATATGACCATGCATACCACAATGATGACAAATAAAAACAGGGTGTACCTTCTTTTCTTTTACCTTACCAACTCTAGGAAGTTTGAGAAGTCTTTCCTCTTGTTGAATCTTTTGTCCTCCCTTTCCTTGAGTTCTTGTATCATGAGATGTGGAAGCACTCTGTTTTTGCTCTCTCTTATCTCCAAAGCCAATGCCACTCTTGTCTGAACAGATTTGTTGAGACCCAATGATATCCTCCAAAGTCTTTGATCCTTTGTTCCAAAGACCAATGGTAACCATGGCACACTTGAGCTCTTCCTCTTTCTTGATCATTAGTTCTTCCAAAGTAACTTGTGACATCTCGAGAGATTCAATCTTTTCTTCATACATGGCATGAGTTTCCTGTAGCTCATTCCTTTCTGTCTCACAAGTCAACAGTTTTGCACAAAGGACTTGTTGATCATCAGCTATCTTGATGGCATTGATCCTAGCCTCGGAAATCTCCTCCTTAAGTTTGACATTCTCACATTCACATGCTTTGAGTTTCTTTGTGAGTTTGTCATTCAATTTGAATAACTTAAGAGACTCCTTATACAATTTTTCATAAGCTTGCTCAAGCTCTTCATTATCACTCTCCGAGGATTCATTATTAGTGGTATTCTCAACCGACCTCTTTGAATCCATTATCACAAATCAAACAAGATCTCGTTCTAAAAAAAATATTTTTTTAAAAAAAAATAAAGCGATCCAAAAGAATTATTTTTAAAAAAATAGAACGACCTGCTCTAATACCAATTGAAAAATCTAGAAACCCTAGATGTTGATTTGTGATTATGTATCAATAAAAAGCAGTAAAAAAACAAACCCAATCAAACAATCAAGAGAAAGAGACACAAAGATTTTACATGGAAAAACCACAATTGGACACCTTCCAATTGTGATAAAAAAACCACGGGCAACTGCCACAAGAACAATCCACTAAGAAGATTTAAAGGAATTACACAGGTATCACTCTCAATTATCTAGCGAATCCACAACGCCTAATTGAACCAACCTCTATGTGCCTCTTCCAACCCCATCTTCACCACGGAATTGTCTTTCTGATGAGCCACTCCGGATTCCACCAAAGCTTCAGGCTCGAATTCTTCAGAATCCACAACTGAAGAACAACTCTCTCTTTTGTGTATAACAAACAAGCATTTGATGTACTCTTTTTAAACCATGAGTTGAATACTCAATAAAACATCAAAGAAAAAAAATAACAAAATATCCCCAGATATAAACCTTTAAGAACCAAAAGAAAGATCTGGAGGATTCAATGAATGAATTAATGAATAGCCTAGATTTGGGAGAAACCCAACTATTTATAGAAAACCAAAGCAATCCTAGTTGGGAAAGAAAACCAACTTCTTGTAGAGAACCAACTTCATGCAGAACTCCAAAGTAATCCTGTTTTTGAAGGAAACCAACTTCTTAAAGAACTCTTGTTACAACCTTGGTTTTGATCCATGGAATTTGACAACAAAAGGTCCTAACAGTTTTATTGGTTAATGTTGTAATATTTTCACGGGTGTGGGTGTTACCAGTGATTGCAAATGTGATATTGTGCATGTATGTAATGTAACAAACACATGGTGTTGTAGGTAATGTTTGTATGATTGGGTGTGTATTTTGTAATGTTGGGGGCTAGTGGGAGGATGTATGCCTGAAAGTGTTGGTGGGGTTTGGTGGTAGTAAGGGGTAGTGGTTGTTAATTGTTGGGGATTGTCAGACTGTGTCGATGTTATATTATGTGGTTAGTGTTTGGTGCTAATGTTATAGGTTGTTAGTGGGAGGCTTAATGGTACGACAATGTGACTCTGGGCTGATGTTATGTAAGTAAATGTGAATGTTACAATCCACACACCTCCCTAGGAAAACGCAAATGATTTAACATCAATAATGTAACACTGAGTAGGTAACATCAATAATCTCCACAATCACTCCACAAAATCCCTAAAAAAAAATAAAAATGTTAAACCATACCTTATTTATACACTTAATCCCAAAAAAAAAAATCCAAAACATAATCACAATAAGGGCAAACAAGTAAACTCAAATATTACTAAATCAAATCAATAATATATATTATAAATAAAAATGACTATTTGGTTCATAAAAAAACATGATGGACTAACATTTCCATAAATGGAATTTATGAGTAATTTTTCTCTAAAATATTGGCATATATTAGAGGACTTAAATGGGAACTACCATTCTTTATTTTATTTTATTTTGTCTATTAATTTATTTGTTTGTTTGGGTTTATATTGTTATTGGGCTAGGAAGCTGGGCCTTCCTCGTCATAACTCCCAACTTGCATAAAGGCCGGACTCCACACCATAGAGTTTAGTACGAGCTAAGCGATACTGGCCTTCGATGATAAATTCGAATAGCAATTAAAGTCCCTTTTACAAATGTATTTTAAACAAATTTTTGTTTTTTTTTTTTTTTAATTTTTGTTTTAGATTTACTGAATATTTTACCTTTTAATGCTACACTAAAAGGGCAAAAAATTGTTAAAATTTTGAAAAATGTAAACTAAATACAAAAATAAAAGAAAAAAGTCATAAAAAAAAAAAAGAAAACTAAGAAGCCGGTCCCATACAAACAAACTAATACCCAGCAAGTCCTCTCCTATTTCAGTTTCCAATTTTACCCCTAAATGTCACAAAACACGCGTGAAGCAAACACCAAATCACGAGGTCTCCCTCTGCGCGTGAAACACACGCTGCTTCTCAATTGTTCTGATTTGGAAACTATTCTGAGGCGATCTGGAAACCACTGGCGATTTGCGATTTCCAAATCGAAACAAACAAAGAGATTTTCCCTGAATCTCCCATCGTTTCCAAAGAAATCAGCTCTGTTTCGATCTATATTCTGATTCCGAACAGATACCCAGCAAATCCTCCACCGTTTCGATCTATATTCCCTGTTTCATTCATCTTCAAGAACCATGCGAATCAAACGTGAGTCGTATTCATCTTCCATTCTTTTTTTATAACTATAATTAAGTGATATTCAACTTCATAATAATCACATATTCATGTCCATTTAATATACAATAACAGATTTGCTTATTTTGCCCAATTCAGTGAGAAAATTTGCTATAACCATGATAGATTTGCTTAATTTTCTTAATTGAGTCATAAAATTTGTTTCAATGATAGATTTGCTGCCTTTCTTCTTTCATAACTGTAATTGAGTTATAAAATTCGACTTGAAGCTATTTTCAATGTGTATCATACAGTATTAATTTATCATTGATATTGAACTTCATAATAATCACATCTTCATCTCCATTTGCTAAACAATGATGGATTTGCTTAATTTTGCTAATTCAGTGATAAAATTTGATATACAATAACAGATTTGCTTACTTTGCCCAATTCAACGATAGGTTTGCTTAATTTTCCTAATTGAGTGATAAAATTTGTTATAATGATGGATTTGCTTCTCTTCTTATTTTATAACTATGGATTTGCTTTCCTTCTTCTTTCATAACTATAATTGAGTAATAAAATTCGACTTCAAACTATTTTGAATGTGTATCTTACAAAATTAATTTATGAGTGATACAATTTGACTTGAAGCTATTTTCAATCTGTACCATACAGTATTAATATATGAGTGATACTCAACGTCATAATAATCATGCATTTATGTTCATTTGCTATACAATGATACATTTGCTTACTTTTGCTAATTCAGTGATAAAATTTGCTATACAATTGTTTTCATCTTCATCTTCAACATCATACTTCATGTTCTTTTGCAATTTGGAATCTAAACTTTGCTATACAGTTATATATTTGCTTAATTTGCATAACAGAGAGATTTCTTCTTAGTTTGCCTAGTTCAGTGATAAAATTCTTCTTAATTTTCAATGTTCATGCTCAATGTTTTTGTACAGATGTTGCCAGTCATTCTAAAAGATTACGTCGTCAAAAAACAAGTTTCTCAAAGAAGAAAAAGATTGAAAAAGTTGACTTTGTTATAGAGCCAACAACACATGAAAGTGAAAATCAACTAAAAGTTAAACCTGAATCTAACATTAACAATGAGGAGCCCAAACAGGAACAACTGAAACCAGCTACAGAGATCCACAAAGCAAGAGGGAAGAAAAAGATTGATGGAAGAAAAACTAGGATTGAACAGATACATGATAATGAAGCAAAGTATGTCTACCGTTCTAACATTCAATCTCTTATCAAATTTTTCAAGACAACAAAACTCAGAGAGGAGCATTTGATACTATTGAGAAAGACCCCTTTTCAACTTTTGGTTGATACATTGAATCAAAACAAGGTTAAAAGAAGAGATTCAATTAAATATGATGATGTGGTTGTAAAAATTTTGCAAACTTACCAAATGGATGGAACCACATTTGAAATTGCTGGGAAGAAGCTGAAATTGAAAAGAAATGACTTCAAGTTAATTTTTGGGATTGCATGTGGACACAAGAAGATGAATCTTGCATACAGAAGAAAAAATGAGGTAGCTATGGTGCAAAGAAGGAAAATAACCGAGAGTAGAATGACAAGTGCTTCAATCCAAAAGTTGATAACAAAACTTTTGAGAAGCACCAACAATGAAGATGTAGAAGATGTCGTTAGGCTTGTGTGCCTTCTAGTTTGTTTGCTTTTGTTGTATCCGGGTACTGGGACAACAATTGGTTGGGGGTTCATGAAATACCTCGAGAATATTGATGAAATGAAGTCTTATGATTGGTGTGGGGTAGCAAAACAACATCTTACAAAATCAATAACATGCAACATCAACCAAATTGATAGAGTGTGCGGATGTGTGATCATCTTGTTGGTAAGTAAATACCTCACTTACAACTTATAAACTACAATATTTACATTTACTAAATACTAATTTATAACATTTTTTTTGTCCTCAACAGTATTGGATATGTGAGCATGCAAATATCATCAAACCAAATGAAAAGAATCCAATACCAAGATTTGCAAAATGGAACATTACTCATCTCGGAGAACAATTGGCAAAGTCATCCTTGCATGATCTGAAACATATTGAGGTATCCATTCATATCCTTTGTTTTGTTTAAACAAATATTAAATTTTCTTATGCAGTGATAAATTTTAGCAAGAATAATAAATTCTTCTTAATCTTCATGGTGTCACATTTGTCGTAGAAAAATTATTTAGGTATTTCATCTGTGCTAGGAAATTATTCAATATTAAACAATTTTTATCAATTTTAACCTGTATTTCTTTAATTGAGTGATGAATTTTGCTATGCAGTAATAAATATTCATATGCACTGATAACTTTTTGCTCACAGTTATAAGATTCCGCAACATTTGTGCACATTTCACCATACCTCTTGCTTTGAAAATAAGCGTTACACCAGCACTCATTAGGCAAATCTTCAAGAAACTTCTCAACACTACGACCACAACGACCCTTAAACTCTTCAAATAGCTCATTAAACAACTCAACAGTAGGAGCATATGCACATCTACCAAAAAGAGTAAGCAAATACTCTTTAGATTCACGACTCTTCACTGACAAATAAGTCTTCAAGTTTGTCTTCAAATGCATTAGACAAAAAGAATGAAAAGAAAACGGAAAGACCTCAGCTAAAGCTTTCAGCAAACCTCCATGTCGATCAGTAACAAATGCAATATCCCTCTCTGGAGTCAAAATACCAGATAACTTTGACAAGAACCAATGCCAACTGTCATAACTTTCACTATCAACAATAGCAAAACATAACGGATATAAACCTACAAACAAAATATATATACACATTAACAATAACAAATAAAAAAATTACAAAAACAAAATCAAAACACAAAGTATATAACATATAGCACCAGCCATAGATAAATTTATCATTGTATAAATATAAAAATTTAACAAAAGTATACAGCATAAATTTATCACTAATAGATTGACCATACTCAATAATCGATACTCTCCATTAACAAAAATGATAGATTTATCACTGTTTCAATAATAATAAAAAAATAGACACAAAATATATCTTGGTTACCATCTTTTGCCGTAGCAGCCAATAAACAACCTTTGTGTCTCCCTTTCAAGAAAGTTCCATCAAGCATCAACACAGGCCTACAATACTTGAAACCATGAATACATGTCTCAAAAGCGAAAAACAAACATTTGAAATGTCTTCCTTTACTATCAAAATCAAATTCCATATCAAAAACACTCCCCGGATTGCAAGCATTAGCCGCATCAACATACCAACGAAGATCGTCAAATGATGATGAATAGTCACCAAAAACAAGACCCCTTGCTTTTTCAACACCCATCCAAGCTCACCGATAAGAAACTTCTATTCCATAATAGTCCTTGAAATCACAAACCACCTCACTAACCGATGTCAAAGTCTTATTACGAATATCACTTGAAATTAACCCACCAATATACTTGAAGTCATCCTAGCATGTTTAATTGTACGGAAAGAAGATCCACAAGTATGAACATCATCAAATTGTTTAATAACAAAAGCTTTACTATAATTTTCCACTCTAGCATGCACGCTCCATAAACATCCCAAATCAGCCCTTCTCTTACAATGAATAGTGACACGATCCTTATCATTCTTAACAAAATCAAAATCAAAACCGGAATGAATAGAATGCTTTGACAACGCATCTCGAAATTCAACAACACCTTGAGCAAACCTTTGTCCCACTCCTTTCATACAATTAACCCACCCATGGGACAGTAAAGGTTTCCGTTGATTTGAATAAAATGAAGGCAAAAAATCAGTTTTACAAACAACACTACTACCACTACTACTACTAGCTTCACCATCACAAACCATATAACCTTCACCCAAAGAACAACACTTTACAAAAACATCAATACAATGAATATCACAAGAAAGTGCTAGTCCAACCATAATCTCCAAATCCTCTTCACTTTGTAGACCACAGGAAGAATGTCCAGCCATTGAATACGATATATTCAAAGAACTACCAACTAACTCACTCCACTTTGCACGCAATTTATATACTAAATTCTTGAAATTAAATCCATCATTATACTTGATAACCAATGTCACACCTCTAAACTTGCACATAAGAAACAAACAATTCTCCATCACTATAAATCCTGCAACAAACAATAATTACATTTCAGCAAACAACTCAAACACCCCAAAAACAAAATCAAATACAGTGATAAAATTATCAACCAACTCAAACACATCCAAAAACCAACACTCATAACTTTAACAGTTAACACCACCAAAGACCAAGAACAGTGAATAAGGCTTACACTTATTAGACATGGTAACTCGATTTGAATCTTACCATTACATTATGCAACTTTTTCATATCTTATTCCCATACTTACTCATAAATTTATCACTGTTGAAAAAGTTAATCCAACATCACCCCCAAAATACGCAGTGATAAAATAATCACTGTATAAAATAACAAACCAACACCTCTGTTCAATCAACACAATTTCGTAACCAAAAAAAAATATAAATCTAAAATTCAATCAACAAATACATATCTCAAAACTTTCAATATCATGATGAAAACACAAATTCAATCGCAATAGAAACAACAGAGTAACAACAATATCACCACAAAATCAAAATCACCAACTCAAATTACAAAGAAACAAAACATTGAAATTGAAATCAAAATCAAACAAACCAGTCGACCTATACACCAAACGCGAAATCGCAAATAAGAAGAATCACCAAGCACGCAATCGCAAAGACACACCAAGCGCGAAATCACAAATCGCAAAGACACACCAACCGCGAAATCAGAAATCACGAAGCTCCACAATAATACAGTAGCAAATCGTGAAGTTCCACAGAAATCCAAACCACAAACACAATATTTTGATAGAAAATCCAAACAGAAACGCGCCAGAACACGACAGGGGTAAAACAGTCCAAAAAAAAAGACTCAAGACCTGTTGGTGCACAAGATAAAAACTCAGGACTAAGAGGGGAATAACTGCAAAACTCAGGACCGACCAGTAAAAAACCCTAGAGTTTAGTACGAGCTAAGCGATACTGGCCTTCGATGATAAATTCGAATAGCAATTAAAGTCCCTTTTACAAATGTATTTTAAACAAATTTTTGTTTTTTTTTAAAATTTTTGTTTTAGATTTACTGAATATTTTGCCTTTTAATGCTACACTAAAAGGGCAAAAAATTGTTAAAATTTTGAAAAATGTAAACTAAATACAAAAATAAAAGAAAAAAGTCATAAAAAAAAAAAAAAAAAACTAAGAAAAGACTTTTTTTTTAATGAGCTTGTTTTAAAATTGGTCAAATCTTTTTGTTTATGTATTTTTTCATTTTAGTGTAGAAGGACCTCCTCTTAATTCCATCTAATGCCATCACAATTGTTACCCAAAGTAAGCTCAAATTACATTCTACAACCCACTAGAGTTTAGACGTGATGTGTTAAAAATATGATTAACAAAAAAATTTAGGGATGTCATATTTCGCACCACAAAAAGTCATCGTTTCTTTGATTTAGGGTTTAGGAATTTGGGTTCCACTATCTTGTAACTTGTAAAAGAGACAATATTATGCAATGAGAAATGTGATTACTTGTAGCATTATTATAAAAAAATTTTCTAAATCTAATAAAAAATTATTGGAGTTAAGCATTGTAGGCTATGAGAACTGCTATTTTATATAAAAAATAAATAATAAAAAAAAAACTTCAACATTTCTGGAGTACTGAATTACTTAATTAATGTTTTGCTTTTTTTTTTCTTAAACATTTCTCTAGTTTTTTTTTTTTTTGCCTATTTTTATCCAGTAGCATGGGAGCAGGAGTTGACTAATCTGTATTTAACCATTCTAAGCTTATTTAAATTTCTTAATTTTTTTTTTTCATAAGGGAAGGAATTAAATTTATTCAACACTAAAACTACCAATTCTCTTTATTGGCTTGCTGTATGCAAAAATTGGCATTGTAAATTGACAAAGGCATGGGAACAGAAAGATAAAGGGCAAATTACATATACCTCCCTCGAGGTTTAGCTAAATTACAGATACTCTCCTGAGATTTGAGAAATTACAGATACCCTCTGAGGTTTATATTTTTATAACAAATTATCCCATGAGGTTTATATTTTCATAACAATTTGCCCCATAATTTGTTATGCAAATAGTACCTTCAGGGGGTATCTGTAATTTCTCAAACCTTAAGGGAGTATCTATAATTTTATTAAATCTCAAAGGGGTATATATAATTTGCCCAAAGATTAAATGGGAACATATTCTAAGCCAGATCACATTCAATTGAGTTTGAAAATGTCTTTTATACTCTCTTTCCTCTATTTCTCAAGAAAAACATTTAACAAAAATTAAATTTTGCCTCGTGCAACAATATCACAAGTCAATCGACTCCATAAATTAGTGTGGGATGCACACCGACTAATTAATTGCCAACTAATCTGAGCTACAAATCCCCAAAACGGGCTTGAGAAGATAAGCCTCCACAGGAATTTTTTTTGGCTGTGTGGTCAATTTAAATTGAATAGAAAATCAAGCCCCCTCAATTTGATTTGCTTTCCTTTTCTTCACCCAACCTTTTTTGGATTAGACATACATTTCTCAGTCAAACCTTGGCATACATATAACCACTCACACATCACTCAAATCAGCCAAAATAGAATCAAAGAAAGTGGCATGCATGATCCAACACTAGAATAGTATCAGACTTTATAATCAATTAAAACTAAATAGCTATTAAATCATTTCACTTATTTGACCATGAACATGTAACAACAATATGCTACTAGTAACAATGATAACAACAATGAAGCTTTGCGATAACAAAGTTTTTTCGTGTACTTTTTCTGTGTTGCTAGAGTTTTTGGTAGCAATGTCGTGATGGCTAGAACGAAGATAATATTGTTGATTATAATAAAAAGTTTTAACAAATAATCTTCTCATATAATTCTGTTAATCAAGTTTGCACTCCTGCAAACGTCATCGCTTTAATCCTGAAAACACAAACATGAGCTAGCCGGCGGGTGTGTGTCGGAAACCTCTCCGATGCCTAAGTCAACAAATAGACAGTAGACACAAAAGCTCTGTGTATTCTAGAGTAAGAATTGTGATACCTGTCTATAGGTCCTGTTATGAGTTTTTATAGATTCTGTCTGGCATAATCCTAGTAGGATTCCAATTCTCCTTATAAGAATCCTCTTAGGAATCACACACCCTACTCACTACCAACCAAGTGAGATGTTTTGCACAATCATAGTAGGACTCTATTGCCCTTAGCAGAGTCCTCCTAGGAGTCAAAAAGATAATGCTTATCCTTTTACTCCCTCCTTTCTGCTTAACCAAGTGAGATGCCCCAACCATGGTTTTGATGGTAACACAACCGAGCTGGCACTGGCTTGCCTTAAACTAATTTTCACCGTGCTCACCTAGCTCGGTGACACCTTGGGCATGCTCTAGCTCGGTTCTTCTTCCTCTATACCTCAGTCCAGAGCACCTTGACCAAGCTAATGGCAGACCTCTCTGACCAAACCGAAAGGATCAAGGACCGAGCTATGCAAGGGATCACCTCAGCCCATAACTCGGTTCACTTTCCAACCGGTCTTAGCTCGGCCTAAGTTTCACACAAATTACCCTCTCAATTAGTAATTGGATTGAGCATGATGGCCATACTAGGCCGGAAAGATTTTCTTCTTGTTGTTGTTGCAAGTATGGTTGGTGGCGATGGAATGAAAACAAGAAGCGATGGCTTGGACTATCCACTCAAACATCATATATATGCTTTACTATCCTTCTCTCTGGTAGAATCAAGCTCTCAATAGCAATCTTGGATTTGAAGCTCAGCTTGGTCTCGGTTTGAACCGCTCCCTTGGGTGTGGGTTCACGGCCATGACTTGGGCTCGGGTGTTGCCTCAGACCACCCCCCTCCCCTGGGTTCACCCAAATCTTCTCTTTAAAATTGCAAATCCAAAGTGGTATGGTATGAGATTTTTTTTTTGGGGGGGGGGGGGGTGTTTGTAGACCCAAAATGCAAAATGCGGACATTAAAAGCTAGTAAAAAGGGAGGAGGGGGTGGCGAATTCAGAAAGAGGTGGGGTCCAGGGTCACCATCTCCGGACAAAAACAAGCAAAAGGGTGCGAACTTGGTTGAATCTTTTGAATGATGCTTGTCATCCATATCTATCTTGCTTGGTTATGCTATAATGTGACCCAACCAGCCAGCTCTCTCTCTCTCTCTCTCTCTCTCTCTCTCTCTCTCTCTCTCTCTCTACCGAGAAATTATTTTATCTTTTAGAAATTTTAATTAAGTTGTGTCTTACCAACTCTGTTAATTGCTTTATATAATACATAAGAAAAAAACAACAATGCTACATACTTTCAAAAAAACACAATCTCTATTCATCTGTGATTGGTTCAAAAAAAAAAAAAAGTAAAAACATATAATTGATCCACATCATTTTGAGAGCTACGAGGGTCCCAAACATTTTTGAAAAAAAAAAAAAGGAATAATGAATATATATAATCAATAGAATTATAAAAATAAATATATCACCTAAGATATAGAACGGACTAATATCATAATTTTTCATCTTTACCGCATCAAATTTAGCTAAGTCGTATCACCTCTTCCTAATAATTCTCACTCGGTGGACCCAGGTCCCTCCCCCTCTCCCGATGTATACTGTCTTGGAATACATAGCATACGCGGTATCGGGCGGGACAAATCAAGTTGTTGGCAACGGCGGGCATGTAAATTGGAGGTAGATTTATTTAAAATACATATTATTGTTATGATTTAAAAAATTATAAATATCTTGTAATCGTAATTTTTTATTTAATAGAATTAATTAAAAAAATAAAAATTTTAACTGTTCTCCTATATAATAATAAAATTATTTAAATTATTAATTGAAATATATTTTTAACATCATTAAAAACTGTTAATTGATTTATTGATTTATTAATAAAATAGGTTATTTGTTATGAAATTAAAAATTTCAAGAAGTGTGATATAACTTCTAAAACCACAGTAGGTAATTTATATTTTAAGCAAATTTCAAGAGGTATAATATTTTGAAAGTTAAAAGACACAAAATGATTAATAAATGAGTCAGAATGAATGCATGTAATATTTTGAATTTTAATTTTATCATATTAGAAAAAATTAAATGATATATGTGTTAGTATTATATATATATATAAATATATTTAGTAAATATAAATGAGGCGGAGGCAAGTTAGAATAGGATGGGAAAAGTATAGTTCATCCTCACTCCACTTTCTCATTCGGGTTGGAGGAAAAATTCAAGCGAAACAGAGCGAACGCGCAGGCAAAGCAAGAATGGGGGAAATGACCACCCTATGCACAGCCTTGTCCATGATTCCACAACCCCTTCACCGTGTCAAATTGACTAATTTTAAACCTCCTGTCCACCTAACTTATGCTTCTAGACAGTTGGACTAGTGTTCACCGTCCACTTATTTTAAATTTTTTAATTTAAATTTTAAAAAGAAAATTAGCCGGGACCATGACATAGCCCTACTCTAATGGAGTCCAGGGAAGTAAGACCTGCACCTAGGGTTCCCAAAGTTTGGCCTAAAATAGGGTTCCAAATTTTGAAAATCCTTTATACTAGTGTGTTTGGTTTAAGTTTTTAGAATTAAGTTTTTTAGAAATTGATTTTTTTTTTTTTTTTTGTGGTTTTTTTTGTTTTTATTGAATTTTTTTTTAAAATTTTAAGCATTTTTTTAAAAATTTTTTTTAGATACATCTTATTTATGTGTCTAAAAAGTAAAATATTTGTGAACAAATATTTTAAAAAATTAATAAATACACAAAAATATGAAAAATGTATTAAGCTTTCGTTTTTTTTTTTTTTTCTTTTTGGTATTTAGTGAATTTTTTAAAGATTTTTTTCACAAAAATTATACTTTTTAAGTGTATTTATGTTAGCTGTGTCTAAAAATTTTAAAAATTGCTTAAAATATTAAAAAAATTCAGTAAAAACAAAAAAAAATTACAAAAAATAAGAAAATAGAATTTTTTGAAAAGTGTTTTTAGAAAATTCAAACCAAGCAAAGTGTTTTAAAAAATGCCCAATTATTTCCAAAACAAAAAGGCCCACTAAAAAAAGGCTCAAACACAAACACGTTATAGGCCAACATTAAAAACAAATAAAAAAAAGTTAGCCCAATTGAAAATATATATATATATATATATTTTCAAATCAAGTAGGTGATCTGCAGCCTGCCATTTTGAATTATTGTAATGATTTTTTCCTATCTTAATCCATGTAAGTAAATTTTTGTATTGATACTCGCAAATAATAACTTATGCATTTTTGCTATGTATTATATTACTCAAAATTTTTGATAAATATGTATAAGGGCCCCTCTTGAAACTTTGCTTAGGACCCTATAAAATTCAGGGTCGGCCCTGCTTATTAGTTGGAGTGATTCAATCCTATACAAAATTATATAAGTCTTTACGAATTTATATAAATAATCTCACAAAAATACGCAAGTTTAACACAAATTCGAGTAATCACATAAGTTTTCATAAACTTATGCAAATTTGTATTCAACTTATGCATTTTTGTGTGATCACTTATGTAAATTCATAAAAATTTACATAATTTTGTATAGAGTTTCATACATTGTACATTGCACATTGGAGCATTTCCCAACTAACTTTCCTAGCTATATATAGTGCAACTGTTGTTTATTTACGATGTATTTGAATAATATATTTAAAAAAAAAAAAAAAATCCTTGAAAAGTGAAAGAAAAATAAAAATAAAAATAAAAATTAACTTCTATTTTATTTACATTTTATTCACTTTTTTTTTTTTAATTTTTATCAAAATTCATAATTTTAACACAGCTTAAAAGATTTGAATTTTTCTGCCACAACCCTTGCTCATCAAGTAGCCGCATGGATGAAAATATTAGAGGATTACTAATATATGAAAATATTATCCATAAATTGATTTTTACCATTTCTTTTTCTTTTCTTTTCTTTTTTTTATTTATTTAATCACCAGAGGCATACTAATAAGTTTCAAGTATATCAAATATGGTAGATTCTATTGTATTTGTGTCTAGAAATAAATTTTTTTTAAAAAATCATACAAAAAGCTGGACCGTGTTATAGTATCTATAATTATTTATTTGCCTTTTTTTCTTTACCAAGAATTCCCACATCATGCTTCTATAATTTTTCAAAAATTAAATAAAAAATATTTTAAAAAATTTATACAAATAAATATAATATACACTGAAGTGAAGATTGCCCTCTAAATAAATGTAAATGGATAATGGACTACGTAGACACATTAATTGAAGTGTGACACATGGTTGAACCATATTATGTGATGACGAATGAAGGTGGGGTCTAAAGGAGGAACCTTAAGAAATACTACCCAGATATTTTCTTTCCTTTTTTTAAAAAAATATTTTTTTTTAATTGTATACCACTTAGATTCTTTCTCTGGTACCTTTTCGATCAAAAAAAAAAAAAAAAAAACTTTTGAGAAGTTTTCTTTGGTCTTGTCTGAATAACCTTTACTTTTCTTTTTGATGGCTCAGTCACACTAGTTGGTCATTGTTCTTCTCAAAACGTAAGCGGACTTTGGGCCACGCTGTGACCCTCACTTCGCAGCATTGAAGCCTCCTATTTTCCACATTCATATTATAGAATATATAATATATTCATACTAGACTAAAATTCAAACTAAATTAAATCAAAACTTAAATTTCATCAAATGAGATCAGTTATATGAATTTTTTTTTCCACTCGACTTTACCATAAGCCATTTAGTTAGTCAAAATAAAAAGATTCATATCTCTATTTACTATATTAGTCCATGTCAGTTTAGCTATGTTCCTTCTTCTAACACTTTCATCTACCGTCACTGTATCACGTCTTTTCACTACTGCATCTACTGGTCTCCATTGTTTATGAGAAATTTTTGTCTGCCAATAGGGTACCACATGGCACTACCTTTCACTAATTACAAATATATATATCCACTATTATTCCTCAAACACTCAACATAAATATAGTGGACTCTATTATCAAAGCCAATCACAATAGTAGAAGATACCACATGGCATGTACCCTATCCGCATACAAAATTTTTTCATTGTTCATGACCAAACGATCTCAATCTATTCTCTCTCAGTTTATATTCTATTGGTACTACTTCTACCTATTCACGAATAGACTCATTTCTAATTCTGTTTTTTCTAATCTTGCCATACACTGACCTTAGGATCCTTATCTCATTAACACTCGTCTTATCTATATGTTGTTTCTTAGGTGTCCAACATTTGGCCCCATACAATATCGTTGGTCTAATAGTCATTCTATAGAACTTTCATTTTAATTTAGCAGGTATTCATTTATCGCACAGTATTCTAGATACACTTATCTACTTAAACCATCCCGCCTTAATTCTATGGCCCACATTTATTCCAATCTTCTCAGCCGTTGTGATAATCGATCCTAAATAATGAAAATATTCACTCTTAGGTAGTGGCTTTTGACCTGGTGGTAGCCAATATTATGTATAAGAAGAGGGAGAAGCATTTGATAACATTTAAGAGTGGGTCAGTTAAGAGCCAAATAAATTACTTTTTAGTGAGAAAAGTGGACCGCCTAAAATGCAGTGATTGTAAGGTGATTCCTAGAGAAAGCCTAGCCTCTCAACATAGGATTTTGGTACTAGATTTATATTTTAAATAGCAATACCAAGCTAGAAAGGATGGTGGGCATCGTAGAATGAGATGGTGGAACCTCAAAAGGGATAAATTAGAAATATTTAAGAATAGAATAGATAAGAAAGGTGCTTGAGACTTAGAAGATAATGCTAACACTATGTGGAACTCGATGACCAATTGTATGAGGAGAATTTCAAGGAAAATACTTGAAAAGTCGAAAGGAACGGGACCCAACTCTAGGGAAACTTGGTGGTGGAGGGAAGATGTTCAAGCGGTCGTTAAGAAAAAAAAAAAAAGTGTTTTAAAAAGTAGTAGAAGGATAGAACTGAGGAAAACCTTAAGAGCTATAGATTGGCTAATAAGGAGGTCAAGAAAGTAATGTGAGAGGCTAATTTAAAAACTTATGATGACCATTACACTAGACTAGATAGTAAGGAGAGAGAGAGAGAAGAGGGTATACAAACTTGCTAAGATACGGGAGAGGAAAATAAGAGATTTTAATCAAGTTAAGTGCATCAAGAGTGAGGATTCTAAGGTATTGGTGAAGGATGAAGAGATTAAGGAGAGATGGAAGAACTATTTTGAGAAACTATTAAATGAGGAATATGGAGGTATGTCAATAGGGGAAGAAATAGCTAGTAATACGATAAACCAAGATTATAGGTTCTATCGCAGGATTAAGAACTTTGAAGTGGAGAGTGCACTTAAGAAGATGAAATCAAATAAGGCTTTAGGACCCAATGATATCCCTATTGAAGCTTAGAAGTGTTTGGGTAAAAAAAGGATTACTTGGCTAACTAGGTTGTTTAGCAAAATTTTGTTAACTAGAAACATACCAGATGAGTGGAGGAAGAGTATTTTAGTGCCAATCTATAAGAATAAAAAAGATGTCTAGAATTGCAACAATTATAGAGGAATCAAGCTGATGTGCCATATAATGAAAGTGTGGGAGAGGGTGATAGAACGCCGATTGCGAGATATAACAGAGGTGTCAGAGAATCAATTTGAATTTATGCTTGGAAGGTCAACAATGGAAGCGATCTATCTGTTAAGGAGAGTAATAGAAAGTATAGAAAAAAGAAAAGAGATAGTCATATGGTGTTTATCAACCTTTGGGATATAATATGGTGGGTATTAGAGAAGAAAGGGATGACAAAAGGTTACATTGATGTGATTAGAAATATGTATGAAGGAGTGGTGACCACTATTAGATCGCTTGCTGGAGAGACAAATGAATTTCTTATCACTGTAGGGTTACACCAAGGATCTACCTTAAGTCCTTGTCTTTTTGCATTAGTTATGGATGAGTTGACGAGAAATATTCAGGATGATGTGCTATGGTGTATGCTTTTTGCAAATGATATTGTGCTAATGGATAAGACTAAAGAAAGAGTTAACACAAAATTAGAGATTTAGAGAAAAACACTTGAATCTAAAGGATTTTGGATAAGCAGAATTAAAACAGAGTACATAGAATGTAAATTTAGTAACAGTAACAATGAAAGAAGAGGAGAAGTGAAGATTGAGAACCAAGAACTGCCTAAGAGTGAACATTTTCGTTATTTAGGGTCGATTATTACAATGGCGGGGGAGATTGATACGGATGTAGCCTATAGGTTTAAGGTGGGATGGCTTAAGTAGAGAAGTGCGTTTGGGGTACTATGCGATAAACGAATACCCACTAGACTAAAAAGTAAGTTTTATAGAACGACTATTAGACCAGCGATGTTGTATGGGATGGAGTGTTGGGCAACTAAGAAACAACATGTCGATAAGATGAGGGTTACTGAGATGAGAATGCTAAAGTGGATGTGTGGCTAAACTAGATAAGACAAAATTAGGAATGAGTGTATTCGGAAATGGGTAGGAATAGCACCGATAGAAGATAAGTTCAGAGAGAATCGATTGAGATGGTCATATTCAATGGAGACCAATAGAGGCAATCGTGAAGAGATGCGATATAGTGACAGTAGATGGAAGTGTTAGGGGACCGGATGGATCTAAATTAACGTTGACTAGCATTGTAAATAGAGATATGGATTTACTTAATTTGACTCATGAAATGGCCTTTAATAGAGCCGTGTGGAGAAGGAGGATTCATATAACTGATCTCATTTGACATGACTTAAGGCTTGGTTTGGTTTAGGTAGTTATTAGTTCTCAAAATTCATTTCATATTATATTATTATATTTAGTGTACATACGTATCACATATTTTACTATTCACAATTTTTAATCTCAGAGCTTAGTTGTTAATCGAGTGAATGACATTATTGGAATCGAGTCCTTTATGCTGTGTTTGGTTGAGGGATTTGAGGAAGGATTTGGAAAGAGAAATGAAAAAGGTAAATGAAATGTGAAAAAGATATGCCTATATTTCACATAGTTTCATACACTTTTTCCCTTTCCTTTTTTAAATCCCTTCCAAAATCCTCTAACCAAACACAACGTCAGGGGCGATGGTGTTGTACTTGTTTGTGTGTTGAATTAGGATTCTTGTTCACAATTGGTCAACAATAAAAATAAAATGATTGAGACACGTGTCATATAAATGAGAAGCCGAATACTTGGTATATTTTGATGTCACATTTCTTTTGAATATCAAACATTTTAAGCAAAAAAATAAAGCAGTGCCAGTGAAATTTATTGGAGTGATGTCCCAATAGAACTTAAGCTTAGACGAGCATCTTAATGTATATTTATATATATATATATATTAGTTCAAAAAGACCTGTGCAAGACGAGAGTTATTATTATAGTATATTTAAATTTTATATTTTAATAATTTTTTAAAAATAAAAATATTATTTTATGAAATTGAATAGAATAAATCATTAGATATATGATAGAATTATATAAATTGTATTATAAATAATAATAATTAGAAAAAATATAATAAGTCTTATCATTTTAATATAATTATATTCTTTTCTTTTTCAATAAGATTAAAATGATCGAAATTATTGCAGAGAGTGTGAAGAAACAATGATAAACAAAATAAAATATACATTTTAGTATAAAAAGAGATAAAAAAATTATTTTACATTTATATGACTAATGAATTACTAATAAAAATTGAGTTACGTGTTATGTAAATTAAAATTTTAAAAGAGTCCAATATAATTATATTAAATTTGTATAAGTTAATATATTATTAACACTAAAGTATTTGTTCATGACCACTTGTGCTATTGTCTAAATGCATATCAACTTCAAATAGTCACCAAACTAATTATTCAATAATTTTTTGTTCTATATAAATGTCTTTTGGGTTAGTTTATTTTGTTATTCAATACTTAGTGACTTTTAGAATGGAATGATCAATTAAAATGTTAATTCTCACATATGATGAAAAATGTATTAAAAATATATTATTATTCACTATTATAAGGAAATGGTCATTTTATCTGAAGGCTATTGAATAATCATTCAACTTTCATTAATTGTGACTTATGATTTTAAAACTTACATGTCACCCTGTTAATTTTTTAATCACATAACAAATGACCAATTTCATTAATTAACCAATAAGGCAGTTAATAATTTTTAATGATATCATAAATATATTTTAATTAACAATTCTAGTAATTTTATTATTGTATAGAAGGGTAATTAGGAGTTTTATTTTTCTATTAAATTTGATAATTTGTTACACATCCAATGATATAAAACCAACTCTCTCATCACATTGTTAGAAAATGTTTGAGACCTCGAAAAACTCACACAATTCGATTTATAATTATGTGGTATGATATGTATCTTTTTTTTATTTGTTATATATTCAATGATGTAGACTCCAATTCTATTACTATATTATTTTGGGTGAATTTATGAATCTTTAACATTTCTTCCGAATGTATAAAAAATAAATAAATTATGGTGTATAACTTTTCTCAATAGATAAATATAAAACAAATATTAAGATAATTTCCCTATCTAAAAAAAATTATTAAGATAATTCACTAAACTAATAAAGAAGCTGAAGAATATATATATATAAATGCAAATGACCAATTTTATTAATAAATAAATCATACACACATAACAAATGATCAATTTTATTAATAAGTAAACCATGAAGTAAATTAACTACTTTTAATGATATTGAATATATTTTTTAATTAACCATTTTGCTAATAAATAAAACATTAAGTCAATTAATAGTTTTTAATTGTATGAGAAATATTTTTCGATAAGCAATTTTGATAATTTATTATTTCATAGGAGAATAGTTTTTTTTTCTCCTGATTATTGTGTTAAATTAAAATTTATAACAAATGATAGTTGTAATTTCTAGTATTATAGGACCAATTTATATTTTAAACAAACCTTATGGGTGTATTTATAATTTATTAAAAAATAAATATTTATATTTCATAATTGACTAAGAATGTTTGCATAATTATGAATAAAAAAAAATTCTTGACTTAACATATAAGTCATCATTAATAAATTACTTCAAATAAAAGGGCGGAAAAAAAAAAAACCAATAAAAAGACCAACCAGGATGGAACTTCTTTTATATATATAGAGAGAGAGAGAGAGAGAGAGAGAGAGATGTGTGTGTGTAACATCATAGGACATAAGTGAGATTGTATTTTAAGTACAAGAGTAACATTTCTTTGTAACATATATATATATTGGCTTTGTTTGGGAAATGGGTTAGTTTTTTGACTTTTCTGACTATTTTATCTTGGGACTAAAAAGTCTAATTTGAGAAAGACTTTTGTTTTTTTTGACTTTTTAAGTTTTTTTTTTAGAGAAAGAATGTAATAATTATGGATTGAATGTGATGTTTTGTTTTATTAAATTAAAAAGCCTATTTTATTTTTTGTGACTATTTTAACCAAAAAAGCTACAAAACCTACTTCTCAAACATAGGCTATATATATATATATTTTGTGAATATGACATAATCTTTCTAATAGCTTGATGCTAGTTTTATTTTTTGTTCTTTATTTTAAATAATAAAGTAATAGAGTGACTTTCTATGACAGGTTGAGACGTCATGCAAATCGCTTCACTCCTTATATATTATATTATAATTAAGGACAATGACTTTAATTAATCAGTCATGGTTAGTGCCCCGAAATTGGAGCACTAATGCCCTGAAATTGCCATATAAGACAAAAAAAAAACAAAACAAAACAAACAAACAAACAAACAAAGTTACCCAAAATAGAAATTAGGGGCATTAGTGTCCAGTTTTTTAGTGCCACAAAACATTTCTGTTAATTATAATAACAAAAACAAATATAACATAGAATCAATACGAGAAAACACAAATAAAAAAATAAAACAAAAGAAAATTATCCAAATTTAAAAGTGAAAAGTCTCAAATAAATATACAAAATAAATCTCATATGCAAGTGGTGAAATTCAATCTCTTAACTTTCAAATAAGGTGCAAATTTTATAGCCGAAGGACCTATATGCATGTTTAAAATCCATTTTTTAGCTTATCCATTATGGTGTAATGACTTCAACCAAACAAGACAAATCAATTATCATAATAATAGTGGGCAATCTTAATTTCTCACGTGTTATAGAAATTGTGGCTGTCCAGTGAGTTTTTCTTTCAAGGTTGTTGGTTGCCAATTTGCTTTTATTAATACTAATGGCTTTGTTTGACCAAGGACTAATCATAAAAATAAAAGAAAACCTGGTGTCTGGGAGTATGCTCCTCCTGGAGGTCTCAAGTTCGAACCCACCCCCGCGGGCTACTGTGCGGGCCACTAGGGGTTATGCCCGGTCGTTACCTCCAGGGCCCTCAGGATTAGTCCCATGCTTCGGCTGTGGGGATACCTGAGTTATCAAAAAAAAAAAAAAATAGGCATAGCAATGACAACCTCAAAATTCTAAAATTATCAATATCTAGATAAGGGATTGCAAAAATAAAATAAAAAATAAAAAGTACAAAGGTGGATTAACAAAAATAGGTAAATAAATAAATCAACAAATGATGGAACTGTGAAATGGGAAGACATGCTTGTAAAAGCAAGAAGTCACAATTTGTATAAATCTGTTCTATTTTGCCAAATTAATATAAGAATTTGCAAATGCTGACCATTTTTTAGTATTGCTAATTCTCTCTCTCTCTCTCCAAATTTTGAGCCTAGTAATTTAATGAGTTCAATGATCATTTGCCTTGAATTTGATGAATGAATGCTTTTTTCCAATCTCTCTCTCCAAATTTTGATCCTAGTAATTCAATGAGTTCAATGATCATTTGCCTTGAATTTTATGAATTAATTCTTTTTTCCAAACTTCATGAGACGGCCTTTTTCTCAAAAAAGAAAAAAGAAAAAAAAGAAGACACTCTATGAGACTGTCAAAGCAATGATGAGAAATGAATCTACAAAAAGAAAAGAAAAGAAAAAGGGTAAAGCTTTTGTCACAGCCAAAAGTTCCAAATGATTTTATACAAGTCTCAATTCAAAGGGGTTCAGTTCATCATTTGCTTTGAATTTCGCCAGTGTTGGTTTGATGGGAATTGAAATTCGCGTGTCTTTTCTTCTGTTTGGTTGCAGGAGACAAAAAAAGAAAAAAAAAAAGAAAAAAAGAAAAGATGAAACAGAGGATTCAGAATATTGACTTTCTGGGTATCCATCACTTTATTGATTTCTTCCTGTCATTCATCTTTTCTACAGAAGTTGTAGTTATATTGCTGTGAATTGAAAATCCATACAAATAACAAAAGAGTATGACATATAAAATAACAAAATACACCAATGATCTGTGAAAATGTTGCCTGCAACACCAATAGATGAAAAAGAAAAGTGAAAATAAAATTAAAAATATTTTAAATCAGTGTAAAGAAATTCAGGGGTATGGACGGTTCCTTTTTTGTCTCCTTGTCGATCATTGAATTTGACGTATTGATTGGTGAGACAATCTCTGGGTAGCTACCATTGTTGTTGTGAGAGCGAAAACAGAAGAGAGAAGCAATGGATTCGACTATGCAATTAAACATCATGGTCTTCACCAGCCTCCTCTTTGTAGGAATTACACTTCCTTTCTTGGGCTTGAACCTTGGTTCTGTCTTGGCCTCAACCACTTCCTCAATTGGCTCCATCACCACCACCATCTCTGCTCTCACTTTTCCAGATGTTGAGTGAGGGAATGTCTTGAACTGAGATGTTTAATTTAAATTAGAAAAAAAAAATAAATAAATGGAAGGGAAACTTGGTAAGGAAAGTATTCTAGAAGAAGCACTGAATGACAGACACGTGTAAAGCCATGACGTAGCTTAATCAAATTATAATAATAGTAATGCCAGGTATCATGAAAAATCTTTTATGAAAATAATCATGAAAGTTTTGTGACCCTTAGATTACATTTAGAATAAAGTACCACACACTAATCAAGGTAATCCAAAGATCATAACTCTTTCATGATCATTTTCATGAAAATTTTTTCATAATCCCTAACTTTTCTTTTATAATAATTTTATAGATATTATCTGTAATGTATTAGTATTATCAATCTCTACCCTTGTTGAGCCCCAAAACCAACAAGATATGGATTAACAGATCGGTTGTGATTTGTGGCACTAATTTTTTGAGCATTAATGGCACTAATTTCTATATCAGGTAAAAAAAAAAAAAAAAAAAAACAAAGTTACCAAAACAGGAAATTAGTGCCATTAGTACCAGCAGTTTTAGTGCCACAAATCATTTTTCTTAACAGATTTGCAATGTGTAGTACTGGGGAGTTTCCAACTAATAAGGGTTGACTCAACCAATGGACATGGTCTTTTGATCAAGAGTCCATGTACACAATTTGTGGGGAAAAGTTTAATTAGGCTTTGTTTGCCATGCCATGTTTGAGCTAAAAATAGGATTTTTAAATTAATAAAATCAAATATCACATTCAAATTATAATCATTTTATTTTTTCTCTCACAAAAATTAAAAAAATTAAAAAATTTATTCCAAACGAGACTTTTTAGCCCCATATCAAAAAGTCAAAAAGTCAAAAAACTAACCCACATCCCAAACGAAGGCTTAATATTGTGTTTGGATTAAAAATTTATATATATATATAAGAAAGAAAGAAAAATGAAAGGAAAGGAAAGGTGAATAAAATTTAGCTTGTATATTTGGCTCACTTTTTTTTTTTTTTCTTTTTTTCTTTTTTTCTTTTGCCTCCACAAATTTCTCCTCAATTTTTTGTTCCAAACTCATCCTAAATCTATTATATTATATTGATGTATGTCTTTTTTTTATTTGCATTTATCTTCAGTTTTTTTATTTATTTATTTATATGAATTTTTTGTATGCTTGCTATAGAATAATGTTTCAGAGCTCGAATTTGGCCCTCCCTAATTCCCCGAATGCCCAAAACGACGTCGTTTTGGACATTCTTTTTTTTTTTTTTTTTTTCACGCAGGTCGTCTCTGAGACAGGGGGAGAGGGAGAGGGAGAGGGAGAGAAGAGAGCTTGTAGATCGTCGGCGATCGTGAGCTCGTCGCAGCTCCGATCGCAGCTCGTCAGCTCGTCGCCTAGCCCGTCGCTCGCCTCCGGCCCACCTCCGCCGCCTCCTTCCCCTGTGGTTATGGCCCCCTCCAGTCCTCCTCCTTCCTCCTTCCTCCTTCCTCCTCCTCCTCCTCCTCCTCCCTCTCTGTTTCTGAAAAAAAAAAAAAAATTAAGGGGATTCGGGGAGCTCATTTTCGAGCTCCCTAGCATTGCTCCTTGCTATAATGTATTGTATAAATCTAGCGCAATTTAACATAAACCCATGAAATTTGTAGATATCTCCTGTTAAAAAAAAAAAAAATTAAAAATTGAGAGTTGACTATTAGCCCTACTGTCATGTTGTCATTTTTTCTTATTTTATTGGCAGGATTTATATAAAGAATAATGTTACAAATTTAAAAAGTTTTCTTATTTTATTCGCAGGGTATATATAAAAAGTAATATTATAGATTTTAAAAGTTCTATCAAAATTTATATCAAATATCTTATATGCGTATGAGACCCAAATCATATAGGTATCATGTGAATCTCACTCTATATGAAACATTTAATAAAATTTTTGAAATTTTTAATATTTTTTTT
Source organism: Camellia granthamiana (assembly GCA_036172215.1). Lineage (NCBI taxonomy): Eukaryota > Viridiplantae > Streptophyta > Magnoliopsida > Ericales > Theaceae > Camellia > Camellia granthamiana. The sequence continues at coordinate 107,260,907 of CM069905.1, read as the reverse complement.
ACATACGAATGCTTATGGTTGCGTATGTTGTTGGGCTCAGTGATTTATAAGTAATATAATACTGATCCAATTCAATGAGCTTGAAATGTACCTAGGTAGTGTCTGACTTCTTTTCTCCTGCATTTTAACGAAATTGACACGATTTGAAGAGACTCATCTTTGTTAGGGTCATGCTATGGTACAAGAGTGTGTACCCTATACACTTTTGAAAAGACCGATTTCACAGATTAATTTTATTTTTTATTTTTTATTACTAATGTGGTATAATTCTTATCAAATAAATTAGCTTTGATTATTTAAAGAAGAGAGGTTTAATTGAAAGAACTTGAAATCTATCCAAAAAGCATTCAAAAAATGCTAAGGCCTCAAATTCTTTGTCAAACACTCATACGGATTTAGAAAATTTAATAAAAAATTTTATATTTCTAACAATACTCAAAAGCATTTTTAAATGGAATTTTATATCTTGAATAAGAAAAACTATTTGTTTACACAATTGATAAAAGTGTGTGAACAAAAAAATTGGATTTGGGACGCTACTGCACGGAGTGCGCAGCAGCATCTGTTGTGCGCGGAAATGGGCCCATTTCAGGACTCATTTTGATAATCCGAACCGTTCATATTTTAGAATACATCAAGTAGAATATGCCTGCAAAAAATTAAGTTAATTGGATATCGTTTACCTATTCATCCACTCACATTTGTATCCATTTTAATACTTTAAATCACAATTATTATTTATTTTTGTAGATAGAAATGTGAGCAGATGAATTGGTAAACGATATCCGATTAACTTGATTTTTTACAGGTATATTCTACTTGGTGTATTTTAAAATGTGAACGGTTCGGATTATCAAAATAGGATCCGAAATGGGCCCATTTCAAGGCATAGTAGATGCTGCTGTGCACCCCGCGCAATAACGTCCCCAAATCCCAAAAAACTCTATGATTGATTAAAACAATACGATAGACCCTATTTAAAATTTTATAGACTTCAATTAAAATATATCATTTGTTTAAATTAATTATAAAATGCGTATTGAGACCCCGAGCAAGGCACAAAATATGCTAAAATATCATGGTTGCAATAAAATTATGTTCTACAAGATAAACCCTCTGAGTAATAAATCATGAAACCACCAATTAAATTGTAAATAAAAATGCCATCAAATATAATAGAGTTTTAGGGAACCCTTTTTGATATTCCTCACAGTTGATCCATCTGGTGGCATCATTAATTTTGAGTTATCTGCTATTCATTGACCATAATCTCTCCAGAGGAAGAGCAGCAAAATAAATTAATTAATTAATAATAAAGCGCCAACAACTTGACCATACAAGACAAACCAGCTTTGGCTTTTGGACCATTGCAGACTTTGCAATGTTTCAGCTCCAACCACTTGATCCTTTGCCTCAAAAGTCCCTAGTCCACGCAGCTCAACCATCTATCTCTCTCTCTCTCTCTCTCTCTCTCTCTCTCTCTCTCATCCATTGTATTTGATTTAAAATTAATGTTGAGTAGATGTAATAATTATTTCTTAATTTTTTTTTTATGAAAAATGATATATAAGTTTATTTTTTAACCTCAATCATTTGTAAGAGAGATAATTTATAATAACAGTTGTGATTTGTGGCACTAATTTTTTGAGCACTGATGACACTAATTTCTATATCAGGTAAAAAAAAAAAAAAAAAAAACAAAGTTACCAAAACAGGAAATTAGTGCCATTAGTGCCAACAGTTTTAGAGTCACATATCATTTTTCTTATAATAATTAGAGATGATATGAGAAAGAAAAGTTGTCTTAGATATTATAATTGATTATCATATTATTGGGTTCAAAAAGTAGGTCTAACTTTTGATTTTGAATAGAAATATATATATTTTTTATAGAGAGATCATTTATATATTAGGAAAAATTATGCAAATAGTCTCTATAGTTTACATGATGTGTCAATTTGGTCTCTATAGTTTCAATTTGCTCGATTTTGTCACTTAATTTAACAAATTGTATCATTTTAGTCCAATAAATAACAGTTGTTAAGTTTATTTAACGGAAAGTCAAACAATGTATTAATTTGGGCCCTGTATTTTTCACAATGTGTCAATTTAGTCCCTGTCAAAATCGAGAAAATTGCAACTATAGGGACCAAATTAACACATCATGTAAAGTATAGGGACCAAATTGACACATTGTTTGACCTTCTGTTAAATTAACTTAACAATCGTTATTTATTGGGCTAAAATGACACAATCCGTTAAATTAATGAGCAAAATCAAGCAAATTGAAACTACATGGACCAAATTGACACATCGTGTAAACTATAGAAACTATTTGCATAATTTATCCTATATAATTATGGTGAATAACGAACTAAATGTGATGTAAATTCTAATAAAATTAGAATTACATTCTAGGGTTAATTACACTAATAGTCCCTATAGTTTGGGACTTGTGTCACTTTGATCCCTGACTTTTTAATTGTGACACATTTGACCATGAATTTTGAATTTTGTTCCAAATAAAGACAATTGTAAATATCATTAGATTTTTCAAGGGTAAAATCGTCAATTTGATAAAATATAAACTAATTTGACAAAAATAAATATCAAAAAAATATTTTTAATTTTTTTAAAATTATTTTTATCCACCAATGATAAAATTATGTAAAATTAATAAAAATTACATGATTAATTTTTTAAAATTAATTTTACATGATCATCATCCAAACACATAATAAAAATTAATTTGGTAAAAAAGAAATAATAAATGTCTAAAAGATTTATCAATTTTACATAATTTTATTTTTAGTAGATAGAAATAATTTTTAAAAATTCAAAAATATTTGTTTGACATTTATTTTTGTCAAATTAGTTTATATTTTATCAAATTGACAATTTTACCCTTAAAAAATCTAATTATATATTCGATTGTCCTTATTTGGAACAAGATTCAAAATTCAGGGTCAAATGTGTCACAATTAAAAATCAGGGACCAAAGTGACACAAGCCCCAAACTATAGGGACTATTTGTGTAATTTGCCCTACATTCTATTAAATCAAGTAATATCTAAAAAGTGGTATACAAGATGTTTAAACTCCATTGTTTATGACTCTGGCTCACAATTGATAATTCTTATGGGAGTGATTTTCTGACCACACTGCTGACTCAGTATTCAGCTAGAGAGCACTAGCAGAATAGATGGCACCTGGCTGACCTGTAACAGAAAGAGAAGATTCCGGCGATGGTTCGTCTACCCGGGGGTACTCCGACGATCAAGTCAGTACTCAATATCTCTCAAAGATAACCAATAGTACTTAACTCACTAGACAGAATATCAAAAGCATAAAAGACATATCTTAGACCCATGGGGGTGCCTCCCTTTTATAGCCAACATAATCCTAGTCCCAATAGAAGCCTAGCTCTAATGGACTTAGGATTACTGCTAATCTTGGACTCCCAGTAGGATTAGGATAAACTCTCTAAGAGTCTTATCTTTACCCAAACTGAAGTCTTCTCCCATTCTAGGACTCTTGTCCCTTATCCGCTTATCCCGGATTCCGGTATTTTCACAGATAACCTCGGCGACACCGAGATCACCTCGGCATAACTTCCACGACACGTGGCACCTCGGCCAACACGTCGGCGTCACATTGTCACGTGTTGGTACTCTGAAAATATATCCTCACAACTGCCCCCTAGGTTCTATTACCTCGGCATCCTGAGGTGATGGAACCTATATTGGTACTTTCTTTCTGTACATCAGCTATGAACTCTTCAGCCGAGATCATTCACTTTAAGCCGACATGTCTTCTTTCAAGAACAAGAATTCAAATGAACTTTCCCACGCGCATGAGTTGTTACGCATCACTTCTCAACCGTTCCACTTACGCGTTTCGTCTCTATTGGCTCGTGCCTGTGACACGCTTGTAAGCCGTCTTTCATCTGTCTGCGCCGTCTGACGTGTGCGTTGCTCCAGGCGCATTAAATGCCCTATGTTGCCGCCGTTTCAAGTTTTTGACAAAACTCTTGCCTCTTTCCTCCGTTTCTTCACTTTTGCATTCGTTTCTACTTGCTCTTTCTCTCTCTAAACTCTTCTTCTTGAATCCACTATTGTTTAAGCTCCAAGCTCTGCAACTGTTTCCATTCTTCCATTCCAGCAAAGCTTTTGCCATTCCGTCTTGTCGGCGGCCCTCATTCTGGCTTTAATCTTTCTGGTAAGCCACTATTTTCTTCGTTTTCAGTTCATTGATGCTCTTCTATTTTCTTGCTGTTACTGTCTTTTTCAAACATCTATGTTGCAAACCATATATCTGAATGCTTTGATTCTGCTTTTGCCCATGTTTTGAACACTTGCACTGTTTCACCATTTTTCTGCCACTGTTCTTGACCCTATATCTCCTGTATTCTTTATGCTTTTGAGAACCCTACCTCTGTTCTTGATTCTGAAACTTCGTTCTTTGTTTATTGTTTTCTGTGTTTCCTTCCAGATTTGTGCCCCCAATATGTACTTTCGTAGATTTTAGGTTTGGGATTTGTCTATAGGACCTACCAATCTTTAGAAAAAATTGAAACAATCCTTTCCAGTATTCACCTAGGTTAGAGCCGAGGTCCCAAAAACCGTTTAAGAACATCCTCTTTTTGAAGTCGAATACCTCTACGCCGATATCATGGGTATGTGGAGACATAGGGTAAATACCCCAACCAAACTTGAGTACTTTAGGCAAGAGTTCTCCATTCCTGCCGATGTCCATCTGAGACTGGCTGGGGATGACGACTCTATCATGCCCACAGATGATTCAATGCCCTTTCCCATCGTAGCGTTTACTGAATGTGGACTCCGGCTTCCACTTAATCCCCTTTTCCGCGAAGTTCTTCATTACTACAAGTTGAACCCTATGCAACTTACCATCAACTCCTATCGAGTGATTAATGGTATTATAGTCTTAGCTAAGCAGGAGAATGTTAGGATCACCCTTGCCGATATTCAATACTGTTATACTATGTGTGCACTTAACTTGAAAGAAAAAGGTTTCGTCTATTACCTCAAGCCGAGGTCCACCGAATTCAAAATCGTAGCCGACCTCCCAGACTCCAACAAGGGGGCTGGAGATGACTATGTCATTGCTTCTGGGAATTGGGAATTTGCCTCAGACGAGGATGTCCATCTCTACCCTCTTCCTCGATCAGTTAAAGAGGGCAAGGGTAAGAGCCCAATGTCAATACTTAGTTGTTTCTTTCTAAGTCTTCAATATTTTGTCTGTTTCTAATGTCTGTTTTCTTCTTGCAGATGTTCGCAAGCCACCGAAAAACTTTCGCCAATCTTACGTTCCCAGTAAGGACCTGAAAAAACTCCTGGACTTGCCAGTTCACAAAAGAAAAACGCCTCTTCTTCTTAACTTTGTTCCAACATACAAATCGATTTTGCCCGACGTCCCCAAAAGAAAGAAGAAAAGCCTTTCTCCTCCTACTGCCACAACTCAAACCGCTTCTACATCTCGAACAGATCAGGGATCAACATCTGACCCAACCAATCAGCCATCTACTTCGGCCCTATACTTGATCCCAGTACAAGAACTAAAACGTCGGCGAAGACTTGTCCTTACATCCGAAATGGGTCGTGCAAAACCTGTTGCCTAGGATCTTCTAGCCGACCTCCCCACTGATGTTGACGCTCAGCCAACACAGAGCATGCCCCCACCAAAGCCGAAAAGAAAAAAGGCTCAGCCAAAGGCCAAAGTCACTGTAGTTGAGACTGAGGATACCCTGCCAATTTCACAATTGGCTGGGAGCGGGAAAACTGCTTCCGTTCCCTTAAAAAGGTCTGCTGAAACACAGCCACCAGAGTCCACCCAATCAAAGAAGCCGAGGTCTTCCTCTGCAACGACTTCGAAGTCCAAAGTACCAAATGTCCCCTGGACGCCTGAGATTACCTTGGAGAATAAGCCTGTTTTGGCTAGTGACAGCGCTGATGACATCAATGCTGGCGTTGCACTCAGTACAGCTCTTCTCCTCCCAGGCGATCTGGAAAAGAACGCCAAGATGAGTGAGTACGAAAATTACGCTCTGATGCTTCAACGCTGTGTTCAAGTAAGTGTCGTGACTTGGTAAGCTATCTTCAATTTTCATATTTGTAAACTTTGTAATAACTTTTGTTTTATGCTTTTTTAGGCTATTCAGCATGCCCATTCCTTCTCCATGCAATCTTTTGAGAATAGGGAGAGGTTGTCCGATCTGAAGAGGGAGTTTACTGCCCTCCAGAAAACCAATAAAAGTCTTCAATTAAAAATGAAGAAGTAGGAAGACCAGGCCGAAGCTGCCACTAAGGCCCAATAAATAGCCGATGAGAAGGCTGATGCTGCTGAAGCTATTAAGAAGGTGGCCGAATCACAGAAGAGAGAGGCCGAGGAAAAAGCAGCCCAAGCCGAAAAGGAGCTTCATGAGGCCCTGGCTACTAAAGACGCCGAAATCAAGGCGACTGACGAAAAGGCTTATGCTCAAGGTATGGCTGACGTCACTGAGGAATATTAACTACAAGTTAGGCAGGCATGCAATAGGGGCTTCTCCCTTGGTTGGATGTCCCTGATAAAAAAACTTGATCTCCCTGCCGAGTCACCCTTCCGCAATGCCGACGCTATCCCTCTTCCATTCCCACCACCTCCTTCTCCAAGTCAAACTGAGGATGCTTCTGAATCTGAGGACGAAGATGGAGATGAGAACGAGGATGAGGTCTTAATAAGGAAATCCAAGTATGCTGCTGACGCCAAGTCCCTTCCTTCAACTGAGCAAATCATGGACTTAACTCAGGATGAAGTGGGTGATGAGGTTGCCAAGGACACTACTCCTGAGCAGGCTTCGTCCAACGTTCCTCCAATCGATAAAAGTCTTGATCAAACACTTGCCGAGATCGTGACGGAAAAGGCAGCCGAGGCATCGACCGAGCAATCATTTGAACCTCAGACTCAACCAACCGCCACTGTTGAGGAATCCTAGCTTTAAGTTTATCTTCTTCTGAAAATAGTATGAGTTCTCTTTATGGCCGATGTGCCTTCTTTGTAACTTCTGAACAATTACTTTTGGTAGGCCGTAGTGCCTTCTTTTGTGTACAACTGTAACTGTTTTTCCTGAATGCTTCAAACTTATCTTCGTTTGATTGTCTTTGCATGGTTCTATATTTAGAATATTTTGCATGTTTTACATACTCATCCTTCTTTCTATAATCTTTTCGGGGTTACATACCTCGGGTATAATAACTGCAAGATTTACTTCGGCAAGATACTGACCTGCAAACTTTTCATAAATCTCAACAAGTGTAAAGTATATACTGTTTTAATTTCAACTTATAAATTTTTCTCAAGTTATATCAAGTGCTAAACAATGATCTATTTGTAAATTGCTACAAATTTCAACAAATTTAAACATTATATATCGGCTTAATTTTACCCTGTAAATTGCTGCAAATTTCAACAAGTGAAGATAAGGAACACTCCCAGCTTAATTTCAACTTGTAAATTGCTACAAATTTCAACAAGTGAAGATAAGGAACACTCCCAGCTTAACTTCAACTTGTAAATTGCTACAAATTTCAACAAGTGAAGATAAGGAATAATCTCAGCTTAACTTCAACTTGTAAATTGCTACAAATTTTAACAAGTGAAGATAAGGAACACTCTCAGCTTAACTTCAACTTGCAAATTGCTATAAATTTTAACAAGTGAAGATAAGGAATAATCTTAGCTTAACTTCAACTTGTAAATTGCTACAAATTTCAACAAGTGAAGATAAGGAACACTCCCAGCTTAACTTCAACTTGTAAATTGCTATAAATTTTAACAAGTGAAGATAAGGAATAATCTCAGCTTAACTTCAACTTGTAAATTGCTACAAATTTCAACAAGTGAGGATAAGGAACACTCCCAGCTTAACTTCAACTTGTAAATTGCTACAAATTTTAACAAGTGAAGATAAGGAATAATCTCGGCTTAACTTCAACTTGTAAATTGCTACAAATTTCAACAAGTGAAGATAAGGAACACTCCCAACTTAACTTCAACTTGCAAATTGCTACAAATTTCAACAAGTGTTAAGCATATTCTTCTTCTCTTTGCCCCCAATGTGAACCTGAGTTCCACTTGGGTTCTCATTATTCAGAAATAAAATTGGGCATCTTTTATCAGTGTAGAGGAATTCTGCTATGATTTTATTGATAACGAAAAAATAACAAGGAACATCTAATGATAGAAAAATTTCAGATTACAAGTGTTCCATGGTCTAGGCAATGTTTTGCCCTCATTATCTTCAAGTCGATAGGCTCCATTGCCTAATACCGAAGTGATTCTGTAGGGTCCTTCCTAGTTTGGGCCAAGCTTGCCTTTTTTGGGATCCTTCTTGTTGCCGACGACTTTTCTCAGGACTAAGTCGCCGATTTGAAAATCCCTTGGATTGACCTTCTTGTTGTAAGCTCTGGCAAGCTGTTGCTGGTATGCTGCGAGCTGAATTGCAGCTTTTTCTCTTCGTTCTTCCAGAAGATCCAGATCTCGGGCTAAGAGTATATCATTAGTCCCATTCTCAACTCCTTGAGTTCGGATCCCTGGGATGCCGACTTCCAGTGGGATGACTGCTTCTGTGCCATAAGCCATGGCAAAGGGGGATTCTCCTGTTGATCTTCTCGGTGTAGTCCGATATGCCCAAAGTACGTTGGGCAATTCGTCTACCCACTTTCCTTTTGCTGCCTGCAGCCTTTTCTTTATTCCATCCAAAATTACTTTGTTGGATGCTTCAGCTTGTCCATTACTTTGGGGAAAACTTGGTGTTGAAAAGTAATTTTTGATCTTGAATTTCGCACAAAAGTTCTTGATAAGTTTGCTGTCAAACTGTGTTCCGTTGTCGGCAACTATTGCTCTTGGAATCCCAAATCTGGTGATGATGTTTCTCCATATAAAGTTCTTGACATCCACATCTCGGATTTTGGCAAGAGGTTCTGCCTCTATCCATTTTGTGAAGTAATCTGTTGCTACCAGCAAGTATTTTCTCTGCCCAGTTGCCTGGGGAAGTTGGCCAACAAGATCCATGCCCCACTGGGCAAATGGCCAAGGGCTGGACACTGGATTTAGGTCAGCAACTGGCTGGTGTATCAAAGGTGCAAACCTTTGGCATTGTTCGCACTTGTTCACGTATGCTTCTGCATCTTTTTGCATGTAGGGCCACCAATACCCCTGGGTAATGGCCCTATGAGCTAATGATCTGCCCCCAGCGTGGCTTCCGCAAATTCCTTCATAAATTTCATACAAGAAATCCTCAACCTGCAAAGGGTGTACGCACCTTAAGAGGGGTCCAGTGAAGGACCTTCTGTAGAGATGTCCGTTCGCTGTCAGACTGAATCTTGCCAACTTCAATCTGACCTTGTGTGCCTCCTTACGGTCTTCTGACAGCTTTCCTTCTTTCAGGAATGCAACAATTGCATCCATCCAGCTTGGTCCCATGCCCACGCACATTGCTTCATGCTCTGTGATCGGTGGTTCTATGCTCGGGCCCGAAATATAGTCGATCATTATTGTCCTTCTTTTTCCAGTCTGTACTGAACTTGCCAGGTTGGCCAACGCGTCAGCGTGGCTGTTATCATCTCGGCTTACTTGGAGTAGTCGGCAATTCCGAAATAAGGCTGCCAATCTGATGACCTCTTTTGCATATGCCGACATCCTCTCGTCTCTGGCTGCAAATTCTCCTGTTGACTGATTAACAATTAGTTGTGAATCACAAAAAACTATTACCTCATCTGCTTCTGCGGCTGCTGCCAGCTTTAGCCCTGCAATTAATATTTCGTATTCTGCTTCATTGTTTGAGGCCTTGAACCCCAAACGGATGGACTGTTCTATTATTTCTCCGTCTGGAGATATCAGCAGTACTCCTGCCTCTGCCCCTTGCCGATTTGAACTTCCATCGACAAACAGTCTGAAGGAGTCTCCGATGTAAATGCTGCAGGGTCTGAGCTTTTCCTTCCTTTGTTCTTTTGTCTTTGGATTGGCTTCTCCTTGCTTGCTTGGACGTCGTTCATCATGGCTCAACGGAGCCCGATGTTCGATTGATTCTGGCGTGAACTCGGCCATGAAGTCGGCCAAAACTTGGCCCTTAATTGCTGTTCTCGACCTGAACTCCAGGTCATACTGGCCCAGGGCTACTGCCCATCTTCCTATTCTTCCTGTTAAGTCTCCTTGTTGCAACAAGGACTTTAGTGGGTGCTCTGTTAGGACCACAATCTTGTGCGCCTGAAAGTAATGGTTCAACTTCTTTGAAGCCATTACTAAGGCTAGCATTAATTTTTCCAATGGTAGATACCTTATTTCTGCGTCGGCCAAGGTTTTGTTTACATAGTAAACAGCCTTTTGCTCCCCTTTTTCTTCTCGAATTAACACCGCACTTACTGCGTGTTCTGAAACAGCTAAGTACAAAAATAGCTCTTCCCCAGGTTCAGGTGTTGAGAGGACTGGAGCTGTAGTCAGATACTTCTTTAGGTCGGCCAACGCGGCCTCACATTCCTCTGTCCAAAGGAAATCCATGGCTTTCTTCACCAGTTTGAAGAAAGATTTACATTTGTCTGAGCTTCGGCTTATGAACCTGTTTAGGGCTGCGGCCCTTCCGGTAAGTTTCTGTACCTGTTTTGCCGATGTCGGGCTCTGTAAATCTAGGATGGCCTTGATCTGATCTGGGCTGGCCTCAATGCCCCTTCGTGTTACCAGGTACCCCAAGAATTTACCAGATCCAACTCCAAACGCGCACTTCGATGCGTTGAGTCGGAGCCGATATGTTTTGAGTATCTCAAATACCTCTTTTAGGTCGGCAAGATGACCCTTAGGATCCTTACTCTTCACGACCATATCATCGATGTAAACTTCCACTGTTTGGCCAATCAAGTGTCTGAACATCTTGGTTACTAGCCTTTGGTAAGTTGCTCCCGCGTTCTTCAATCCAAAAGGCATTACTCTGTAACAGTACAGGCCTTTTGGGGTGATGAACGCTGTCTTCTCTTCATCTGAGGGGTACATGGCTATCTGGTGGTACCCCCGGTAAGCATCTAGGAAACTCATCCTTCCATGTCCAGATGTGGCGTCTACCAACTGGTCAATCTTGGGTAGAGGAAAGCTGTCTTTGGGACAGGCTTTGTTCAGGCTTGTGAAGTCTACACAGACCCTCCACTTACCGTTCTCCTTTTTTACTACGACAGTATTTGACAGCCATGTCGGATAATTGACTTCTCTGATGGCCCTGGCCTTCAGAAGTCTGTCTACTTCCTCCTCCACTGCTTCGACGTGCGTCAACGTTGGTCTTCTGGCTCGCTGTATCACAGGCTTGGCCGACCTGTCGACGTTCAGTTTGTGGCATGTGACCTCGGGGTCAATGCCAGGCATCTCATAAGGTGTCCAAGCGAACACCTCAATGTTTATCCTCAGAAAAGCTTCCAGTTCTCTTTCCTCTTCTTCGGCTAAGCCCGAGCCGAGAAGAAAGAAGCGTTCTTCATCGCCCTCCTGGACGAGGATCTTCTTCAGTGCTTCTTCACTTTTTTCGGCCGGCACCTTGCCGACATTATCTAGGACTTCCATGTCCTCGTCTTCGATTTCAGCCTTCTCTGGTTCTCGGATGTTGCAGGTTGATTTCATTGCTGTCATGGAGCAAGTTTTTGCCTGCAATTGATCTCCTCTGACTTCTTCAATCCCAAGTTCTATTGGGAAACGCAATAGTTGATGTAACGTTGAGGGAACTGCCCCCATTGCATGCAACCATGGCCTTCCCAGGATGATGTTGTATGGCGAGGGCGTGTCAATCACAATGAATTCCGTCTTGATTTTCTTTGTGCCGGCTTGTACTTCCAAGCTTGTTGCGCCCATTGGCCACGTCGGCGTTCCATTGAAGCCAACCATCAGGCCATTGGATTCTTCCATGTCGTCTGGGTGAAGGCCCAGCTCCTTGTAGCATCTAACATACATGATGTCGCAAGAGCTGCCTTGATCAATCAAGATGCGCTTTACTTGGCACTCCCCAACCTGGAGGGATACTACCAAGGCATCATTATGCGGATGTTGGACTATCTCTAGATCGGCTTCAGTAAAAGCTATCATCGGTCCTTGGCACTCCTCTTTCCGATGTCTTTTTTCCCCGACTTGGTAGACATGCTGTAAATGCCTTACCCTCTGGGTTTCTCCTCTGACTTCGTTCTCGTTGACCCTTGAATGGATCACGTTAACCACCCGTGGTCCTCCTGCCTGTGGTTGCTGTGCTGGGGGAGGTGGGGCTGCTGGTGCTTGAGGCAATCTTGCCTGTTCCTCTCTCGTCCTGGCTTCATCGACAAGGTCTCTCAGATGGCCTTATCTTACTAAGTCCTCTAAGTGTGCTCTGAGGGCTCTGCAGCCCTGGGTTGGGTGCCCTTCCTCATTGTGGTAAGCACAACGCCTGCCAACGTTCCTTCCCATGTATTCTCCTGGGGTCTTTGCCGGTGCTTTGAAATAGGGTTGGTTTCGGATTTGATCCAGGACTTTGTGGACCGGGATTCGAAACACAGTTGTTACTGCCTGTTTGGCCCTTAATTCCGTTTCTTGTTTGTTGAACCCGTTGTTACCTCGGTCTCGCTTCGGCGAGCCGTTGGTCCTTTCTTGCTTTATCTCTTTATTCCCCGATGTATCCTCCTCGGCTCTGGCATACTTTTCGATTCTCGCTATGAGCTCTTCCATGCTCTTCGGCAATGTCTTTGCCAAGGATTTCCGAAGTGGACAATCATCTTTCAGGCCGTTTTTGAAAGAAACGACCGCTACTTCCTGGTTGCATTCGGGTATTCGGTTGAACACCTCATAGTACCTTTTTGCATTGGCCCTAAGGCTTTCATCCTTGCTGATCTTCAGAGCCATCAATGCGTCCACCCTCAATGGCTGCAGTTTGTTTGTCACGAACCTGGCCACAAACATCTCGGCTAGGCCTTCCCAAGTCTTCACGCTTCCCTTTGGTAGTTTGTGGAACCAATCTGATGCAATCTCCCCAAAGGACGAAGGGAACACTTTGCAGAGCAACGGCTCGTTTCCACTGTATAATGTCATTGAGTTCAAGAATAATCCGACGTGGAAGTTAGGGTCTGATTTACCATCGTATATTTGAAACCTTGGCATACTGAATCTCTTCGGTGCCTCAAATTTGTCCAGCTCTACCGAGAATGGTGTCCTTGGCTTGTCGGGTGATGTAACCTCGGCTTCAGCATTATGTTCCTTCCTCTTGAGGTAATTTCTCAAGTCTTCTTTACTCCTCCCTGGAGCTCGGCTATCTTTTGACTTCAGTCTTTTTGGCACACTGCTTTCGGCCTCGTGGTGGGCCCGCTTTGATCTTTCTCCATGGGTTGTGTCAAAGCAGAGCGCCTGCCCTTGGACATGCCGATGTTCTCTGGGCTCTGGGTCCTTCGTGTGTTATGTCCTTCGAGACTTCTCTTGTCTCGGCTCCTCTCGTCCGACTTCCCTGGAAGGTGGGTGAGAGTGCCTTCCGCTCCTGATGTGCTGAGGTGCTTCGGGAATTGTTTTCCTTCCTCTCTTCTGGGTATTAATTGCTGAGATCGGCGTGTCCTGCAGTGGGTACGGCGGCTGCATGACATTGTTTTGCATCATGAAGTTGACGACCGACTGTAGGTCTGCCAACTTGTCTGCCAAATCTTTTACTTCCTCATCCCTCCGTAGACACCTATCCCTCCATACCTGGAGGTTATCTTCGTTATAGTACCTGCTTTGGTCTGTCTTTTTTGAAGTGTCGCCCTCCTGGCCGATGTCTTTTCCTTCGTGCCCCTGGTCACGGGCTTCTTCGTTGTAATTGTCTCCTTCAATGTCAAGGTCGATAGGTCTGCCACTCCCAGCGAGAGCGTCGTCCCCAACCTTTTCTTTTTGTGCGTTACTGGCCATCTATTCGTCTTTCGTTCCCACAGACGGCGCCAAATTATGGGAGTGATTTTCTGACCACACTGCTGACTCAGTATTCAGCTGGAGAGCACTGACAGAATAGATGGCACCTAGCTGACCTGTAACAGAAAGAGAAGATTCCGGCGGTGGTTCGTCTACCCGGGGGTACTCCGACGATCAAGTCAGTACTCAATATCTCTCAAAGATAACCAATAGTGCTTAACTCACTGGACAGAATATCAAAAGCATAAAAGACATACCTTAGACCCATGGGGGTGCCTCCCTTTTATAGCCAACATAATCCTAGTCCCAATAGAAGCCTAGCTCTAATGGACTTAGGATTACTGCTAATCTTGGACTCCCAGTAGGATTAGGATAAACTCTCTAATAGTCTTATCTTTACCCAAACTGAAGTCTTCTCCTATTCTAGGACTCTTGTCTCTTATCCGCTTATCCCGGATTCCGGTATTTTCGCAGATAACCTCGGCGACACCGAGATCACCTCGGCATAACTTCCACGACACGTGGCACCTCGGCCAACATGTCGGCGTCACCTTGCCACGTGTTGGTACTCTGAAAATATATCCCCACGATTCTAGTATAATGTGATACACAACAAAACTTATATATATATAATCATCTACAACAATATGTAACAATAATGTTTCACAAATTAAAAACCGCAACAATATAATCATCTACAACAATACGTAACAATAATGTTTTACAAATTAAGAACCATAACAAAAAATATATATATATTAATTTAAAATAAAAATTACCATAAAATATGCCACCAAGTGAGAAATGTGAATTGAAAAGACTGGCCTTGATCAACTAGTGTAGGTGAATTAATTAAGGCTTTGTTTGATTAAGTTGGTTGGGATTAAAAAAATATAAAAGACAAAATATGTAAATAAGTTAATAAGATAGAATATTATATCTAAATCATAATTATTTCACTTTTTTAAAAAAATTTAAAAAGTCAAACAAAATTTGCCAAATAAACTTTTTAATCGTAAATTAAAAAAGTCTTAACTCCAAAAAATTAGCTAAATCTTTTTTTGCCAAACATCAACCAAGAATATCCCATTATTATTAAGGAGTTAGGTGAATGGATCATATTTTGACCTTCTTGTTAAGCTCAGCTTCTTCCGCAATTGGTGAAAAATTATTCAGTAATCATCAAATCACGTAACACATGTCACACTTTAATTATAACGGTTCCGATTCCTAGCTCGAATTTTCCGTGGTTCGAGTGGCTCGAAATCCCAAAACGATGACGTTTTAGGATGTTTTTTGATTCTCTTACCGGTAAGATAATATTTTTTGTACCATTCAGACCATTCGAGCCTCACTTTCTTGAGCTACAGAACATTTTCCTAATTATAAATCATGTCTTCTATTAAGTCCTTTTTGGCAGCACCATTTGGTCTATAGTCAGAATCATGTCTTCTATTAAGTCCTTTTTGGCAGCACCATTTGGTCTATAGTCAGAATTAGGCGAGGATTACGAAGGGTTGTTACTTTCTATTTTTGTGAAAATTTATGTTTATTATAACACTTATATATATATATCTTATTTCATAAATAAAATGATCTCTTAGTATAAAATATATATATCTCATTCATCTCCTATCTTGGATTCTTTTTTTATTTTTTACCAAACTTTTTTTCATCTTATTAGAGATTGTTTCTATAATATTTGAATTTTTTTTATGTTTATATATACAATTTATATATCGTATTGTATATACATGTATGTTTGCTTATATGGTGAAAAAATATTATTTATCTTTTAACCATTGCGGTGATAAAATTCTGATTCCGTGTCTATCTATAATAAAATACATTTGTAATCTTTTTTAAGTACTATCATCAATGCATTCTTAGTAAATATCTTAAGAATATTCGTTAACAAAACACATAATTTATTAATTTATGACATATTTGAGTCACATTACTACCTTACTTATTCCATCAATCAACCCAACTATGAATCACCACGTGATATTGCCGTTGTAGCACGGAATAACTTCCCCCACTTGGATGATACATAGGTCCAGCATGTCCAACTAATTTTTCAAATTTTAAAAAATGTCAAATTAATTGAAAATTTTACTATGTGATATACTATGTGATAATTTTCTTTTAAAAAAAATTAAAATTTCAAAAAACTAACAAATCTTCTTAATCTGTCAAATTTATTATTTTATTATATTTTTATTTTAAGAAATAAATAATACTTCTGTTGTGCTAATAATAAATAATAAAAAAATCATGTTAGTCTTTGGAATGCCCAAGTTAACAATAATTCTACAAATTGAGGGGCTTTTTTTTTTTTTTTTTTTTTTTTTTTTTTTTTTTAACAAAAACTTACCTACAAAATACATCGTGGGGTGAAATTTTATTTTAGATGTAGAATCATTCAAGAATTAAATTTAGATCATTTATCATTTTTTTTAAAGATAAATTCTAACTTAAATTTATATCTTAACTTTTCTGTTTAATTAAAGATGTTTAATACTTCAATTATTACCATCATATATATATCATGTAAGATTTGACAACTTCAGTTCGAGAATCTCTAACATCACAACTCTTCAAGAAATTATTCTATGGCGAGAAGCACCATGTGGTCATTCATCTATTCAATGAGATTATCTCATTTCTCTATTATTTTCTTATTTTTAACTCTATGTATTTTTTAGATCACTGCTATTATTAGTTGAGCACACAGTTAAACATAAAATTTCTAAAATACCAAATAATTACTCCAAGTCGTTGCATTGATGATGAGAATTTATCTATTTTTCAAGATAAAATGGATGTAATTTTTCCGCGCACAAAAAAAAAAATGAAGGTAGGACAGTTTGGTACCGTCTTCTAAAAATAAAAAAATTTAATTGAGTAATAGGTAGGAAATTATTTAGTTTTATGGACGATCACATGGGTATATGTTCAATTTTATTTTATTTTTTGGTTATTATTTTTTTTTCTTCAGATCATGTCAGTATACAACTTATTTCTATTGAACAAATTCTCATGAAGACGGGTAATTAATTATTAGTTGGTCCACATATGTAGACACAAAAAGGAAACAAGATAAATTGATCACATCTAATTTTTATTATTATTTCTTCTTCTTCTTCTTTTTTTCTTTTTTTTTTCAATTAAAGGAATTTGGTATTAACCCAATTATGAAAGAATTACATATACTCTTTAAAGGCTGACCGCATTAAATAATTTTAATAATAAATTAAAAAAAGAAATTAGAAAGTTCTAATCTAGTTTCGATTAGAAGAATTTATAATTTTGTTGTTGAAAGATTCTCAATAACTGCTAGTTTTTTTTCAAGATCATCGTTGAATGCAATAAAATTTTAATAGGAATAGCTAAAGCCTAGTTTTGATAATTCATTTTAAAAAGTTCAAATATTATTGTACATTTCTTATTTATGTTGGAAGCATGTTCAGTGAATGTTCGGACTAGTTTACACCCACCTCGATTAATCTCAGAACTCATGCAAAGTACCCTCTCCACGTGGATCTGAAAAATCTCGAGCAGGATCCGTCAACATAGCTCCAATGAATTGATAACATCTAATAAAAGTTGAAGCTGAAACCTGTAAAAAACACTCTTAAGCTCTAAGTTGCACCCATTAGGCCTACTCCTTGGATTACCAATGCTATTTATATATGGAAATACATGTATTGTGCTTGAATGATTAATTTAGATAAAGATTTTTTTTTTTAAATGAGTATTAAAAAATATTAACTTATAGTTTATTAATATTTATCTCACTTTTTTGTTGTTTTTTTTTTTTTTGCTCTTTACAAATCCCTATACAATTGGACAATCCGAACACAACATTTGCTTCCACTAAAAATATAGTACTTCTCCAAGTTTGTTTGGCCTGTGATTCACCACAAGTCTCGTTTTGATTATTACAATTGTTTGTTTGGTTGGGCCTTTTGTGTTTATCATTCTAAAAAAAAAAAGGGTCGATTCAATATTAATAACTTATTCAATTTATCGTGTTTTGCCAAAAAACTAGGTGGTCTCTTTTTAAAAACATACTTATCGTCTATTTTTTAGAGCAATGTGATTAATTGAATAAGTTGTAATTATGGGATCGATTTAAATTTTTTGAAGGATATACGCAAAGGGTCTAATAAAATGAACGGTTTAGATTATCGAAACGAGAGATATGATGGACTCCACAAGTCTAAACAGTTTCCTTTAGTTTAGATCACCACAACAAAATTAGATTTTTACGGCTTCACGTCAACGACATACAGTAAATATAAGCCGTGGTTTCTCACTTTTATGACTTTAATTTTTTGCATGTCATAAATAATTTTTCAACCACGGCCTATTGCATAGGCCGTGAATGCTAATAACAATGATTTTATTGTTAAAAAAAATATTTTTATGGTAACTTTAATGTAAAATTAAAGTAGGTCCCAACCATTGGTTGAGGTGGAATTAAATGGATTTAGATTCTTTGTAATAAGGTCTTTACACCACAAAAAGAATGACCAAAAACCATTGAGAATTGAATGAGAACTTGTCTCATAAAGATGGCCTCATGAATGAGGTTTTAGAAATTTTGTATAACTACCACTTCCACATTGATTGTAGAGGAAAGCTTTGATGGGTATTTAAACCTCAAGATTTTGATACGGGTATAAGCCCTTTGGGGCATCTAAATTTTTCGAAAGAATGGAGTTATGGATCCTTCAATGATGGATTTGGGCCAAGACTATGACCCAAGTTGGTTATGGCAAAATTATCGCACGCGCGCCACCCGTGCCGCCTGTTCGGACCGGGCCGGGTCCGTGGTCTGTGGAACGTAGATCTTGAGACTTAAGGCTTGTTGGAATGGGTTAGGTTTGGGCTCGGCCGGATTGGTGGTCGACCAACCTAATCTTTTTGGGCCAAGTCTGCTATAGATATACACACTTGTATATACAGAAAATATATCTTAGATATTTTCTCCTATCAGTTTTGGTCTATTACTCTAGTAGTTTTGCAGGAATAATGGCCATTAGTTGCCAGCTTTCATGGGCGTTAGTTGCTAGCCTTCATAGCTGGAGGTTCCTCATCTCTCCTCCATGGTGTATAAAAGGAAACTCATCTCCCTTGGTTTTGACACAGATTTTTCGCCTTCCAGATATACAGTTAGTTTGTTTCCTCCTATAATTTTCTTCCTGTGTTGAGAGAGTGCTGCCATTGTCAGTTCGCCAAAGCTAACAGAAGGTGCTTCTGGGTTAGCCGGTCTAAAGTATTTTATCTTGGGAGATAGAAGTCGACGTTCCTCCAGCACCCACGATGAGGTAACTAATCTATTTTAAGGACACTGTGGTATCACACAGAATTTGGTTTGATTTTTTGTTTTCAATATTTCAATTAAAAATGTATTTCTGTTAATCATGTTTCATACTCTAAAATGTCATTTATCAAATATGGATTTATTTGATGTTCTATTATTTAATTTAATAAATTA
The DNA here is from genome assembly GCA_036172215.1 of Camellia granthamiana. Classification (NCBI taxonomy): domain Eukaryota; kingdom Viridiplantae; phylum Streptophyta; class Magnoliopsida; order Ericales; family Theaceae; genus Camellia; species Camellia granthamiana. The sequence continues at coordinate 107,241,475 of CM069905.1, read as the reverse complement.
TGAATCTATTTAGCTTGGTTAATAACACAAGTTTACGACTTGCAATGTGAGCTGTAAATAATAAAAATTTCTATGATATACATATGGCATGCCGTTAATACATCAACTACACACAACACGTATATGCGAGCCGTTAAAAATATTACACTTTTAATAGCGCGTAAAAAATCAGTCGTTAAAAATATTACACTTTACACGGCATACAATGACAGTCGTGAATGTTATGATAAAAAAAAAGTAGGCGTCAAAATGAAAAAATTTAGTTCCAAACAGTAAAAAAATATATTTAAATAAATAAATAAATATATCAAAATACACCGTTTCAGCTGTTTGACTTCTAATCAAAAGGAACATAGAGAGAGCTGCTGGGAATAGAGAAAAGAAGGATTGAAGGAGCAAAATCACAGGAGAAGAGAAGGGTCTGAATCGTCTCATCGTAGAGAGATAAAGAGTTGAATGAAGGAGAAAAGCGAAGAACGTACCACTTTCTCTCTCTATCTTAACCCTCTCTCTCTCTATCTCTCTCTTTCATTTTCCTGTCTCTCTCTCTCTATATATATATATCAACGCTTATCTCCGATCATTGCACTATTAAACCCTAGATTAAGCTACTATTCATCTTTCTCTTCTTTATTTGGGCTTTATTTTATTTTATTGTAGGTATGTATGTATGGAAATTGATAGTGTTCCCTGCTAGGGTTGGGGGGATTAACGTTTGATTATGATTACTGATTTGAAGATCACAAACTTCTAATTTCATAATTACTCTTCACTCTTCCTTCTTCAGGTCTCTCTCTTTCTCTCTCTCTCTCACTCTCGTTTATATGTAATATAGTTGTATATAATTTTCATATTGTATTGATAATCTTATCTTTGTGTTCTAATTTTCTGTTTGATCATTCTGCATCTCTCTCTGTCTTCAATTTGCGAGATGGGTTTAAATTTTTAGCAAAAGTTGTCATTGCTTGAAAATTAGCCTTAGTTACTTTGTAATTTGTACTTTTAGAAATAATGAAGAAGAAAGTAGCTTGCTTGGCTTAATGTGTTCACTATGTAAGTGTTGGGTTCCAACACATGGAGTTGTACTTGTCCTGTTTTTTATGAATCTTGTGCTTTCTTTTCTTCATTTTATCTAGAGAATTCTCAGGTGTCAAATGCACGGTACCATTTGACTTGTGCTGGGTTCCATTATGTTTCTTTCTCCATTTTCATTTTGTCTACTTCACCCATGACCAAGCACTCTTGCGTGTATAAATGTAAAACAGGGAGAAAAAAAATAAATAAATAAAGCCAGTCCATTTTGACAAGCCTTCTTTATGATTATCTATATACCCCTACAGTCTGCCAACTTTTCCTTTTTCTTCTGCATGTTCTTCTGTTTTCTTTACTTATTTCATTTGAATTAAAAATATTTGTGTGCAACTTTTCCAACACAATGATACATATTCTGCCACTAAAGCTGAAAGAGAGGCGCTGGTCATCAAGTCAAATGGTAGTAATGGGCTTCTAACATGCTACATCCATCCTAGCAGCATTTTCAGTCTTGGTGATAAATTACTTGTTCCATCATTGGTATTTGCTGTCAGGGCAGGGAAATCGAAGGTAACCAAGTTTTTTTGTCTATTTAATTTCTCATGTTGTGACCGCCTTACATATTGGTTTTATAATGTTCTAGAAATTCATGTGTTTCATTCAATATCAAGTTGGTGGATAGCTAGGTTCTTAATCATTTGAATCCATATAATTAATAAATGACATAATGTATGTGTTCTTGCACTTAGGGCATGGAAAATTGAGTATTTGTGTTGCGTACATTCTCTCTTTTTGTAAAATACTAAACCAGTTACTAACTGAAAACATTTGTATTTCATATGTTTTTGTGATCTTACTTTTCAATTTTTATTGGTATCGTCCTTTGTACACTCTTGAATTCTAACATTTATTTTACTAGTAGTTTGGTAGTTGTACCACCTCCAAAGGAGAGGTGCATAATTATGTGTGCATATATATCTAACTTACGAAGAAAAAAAAGGAAAGAAAAGAAAAGAATTTAACATTCGTTTTCTTTGTTTTATTTAAAATGAGCAGTTTCTTACTGGTAATGGCAAGAACATGTACGATTTCACTTATGTTGAAAACGTGGTACATGCCCATATATGTGTTGAACGAGCTTTTGCATCGGAGGCTACAGTTGCAGAGAGAGCTGCAGGGGAGGTGATATTTAAATTCATTTTTTAATTTCTACTATAGGTTAAAAATTATTTAGTTACTGAACTGAATTTTAGTTGTGCCAATGTCTAATTCTTTTTGTGTGTGTGTGTGTGTATAAGTAGAGCACTTTATTAATAATAAAAAGAAACATGGCATAGTCAAGCTTTGTTATGTAATTTGCCCATAAGTTGGGCAATGACACTTGCTGAATTTGAAGGGCTTTAATTGACAAATTTACAATATCATGTTGGTTTTGTAGGCATATTTTGTAACTAATATGGAGCCAATCATGTTTTGGGAGTTTGTCTCACTTGTTCTTGAAGATCTTGGCTATGAAAGGTACTCATCTTCTTGAAGGTCCTAAATTAATTATAGAACCTGTGTAGGCAGCTTTCAAGTTTCCTAAGTTGTCCTACATTAGAAGAAGGTAATTTGGTGTATTGAAGCATTTGTATGGTTTATTATCACTATTATTTACTCTGCACATAAATATATGCTTGCTTTGGCTTTAAATGTCTACATGTCATTAGTATAAATTAATTTTCATTGAAACAAACATCCACTAATGATTATTTTTGTTTTTGGTAACACTAAAATCTTATGGACTTGACTTAGGGGATGCTACTGTCACAAAGAATAGCTTTGGCTCTTCCATTTCGGTTACTGGCAATGGTTCATAGCAAATTACCCAACCTCAAAATCAAATACAAGTTGATATTTATGCACTCATATAGGCAAAAAACCATAGCATCTCAGCCTCACAAATGCCCAACTGAACACCTTGCCTGTTGCTGTTGAAGTATGATTGCGACTATGGGAATTATTTGACTTTCGTTGCTCTTTAGTATTGAGTTTTTGATCTTCAACATATCAACAGTCTTAACATATTTATGCACTCTTCTCACCTTCAAGCTATGAAGCACGGATATGGACACAGATACGGACACGGGACACGGCAATTTCCAAAAAATGGGGACACGGGCACCGACACGGACACGGCGGGGGATACAGCGAATTTTTTTTTTTTTTAATATATATTTTTATGTGTTATGTAGATTCGTATTACATTCATTCTAAATCAAAATTAACAAAGACTAACATAGTACCATTAATTCAATAAATATAAGAGAGGCAAAAGATTCAACATCCAACATCCAACATCCAACAATAAATATAAGGGGAAAACATCCAACATTCAACAATATTCTTCATAAAATCACTAAATAAGAGGCAAAGAAGAAGGAAAAAGAAAAGAAAAGAAAAGAAAAGAAGTAGGCCTTTCAAAACTTCAAGTAGATCCAACTTTTTGCACGTCTTCATCATCATTAGCATCACCACCTTTTTCTTCGTTTGCACTTCCATCATTTGTAAACAACACAACCTCCATCTCAGGTTCATCAAGTGATAGATTTGCAACGTCAAGCATCCCAACATCATCAAATGAATCAAATGTGTCGCCCACAATATCCCATAACTTGGTCTCTCCTTCAAGGTATTGTGGGGTTCTCCTTAATAAAAGACGGAGGTTGCTATGAACAAAAACCAAATCCTCTGCACGTTGGGGTGTTATCTTGTTTCTTCTCATTGAATGGATAAAAGAGTATATACTCCAATTCCTCTTAGCACATGATGAAGAAGAAGGTTGCACAAGTAGCCTTAAAGCCAAAGTTTGAAGAGTGGGTGCAGATGCACCATGAATAACCCACCAACTATGAGGATCCATATCACATCTATCTCCAATGGAATCAATGTCAGCAAATGGCCCCTCTTTTGTTGAGAACTTAACATACTCCAAATTTGCTTTAGTGCGCTCCATTGGATCATCAAAGAACCTTTTGAAGCACTTTTTTTTTTCTCAAGACAAACCTCCTCATCCCTATGTGGGGGAATTTGGCTTGGATCCTCATGAAGCCACACATTACTATAATACCTAAAATGAAAAAAAAGTACCACTCATTATAAATGTGAAAGAATAATATTAAACTTAAATTAATAAAAATAGTAAATTGTGTTGTAATCACCTTAGATTCAATGAGTGTGCCAAGCAATGAAGTGGTATGTTGTTCTTATTCCACCGGTCTACAAGAATCTGATGTACTACAATATAGAATGTAGACTCGCCTTCTAGTCGCTTTCCTTCATGCTTATATATCACCATCTTCACTTTTTCTATCATTGTATCCCACATGTCATATACTAAGTGAAGAAAAGGTCTACCGGTGTCACAAACTCTAATCATGTCATAAATAGGAGCAGTAAAGGAAAGTATGTAGTCGACTTGATCCCACCAAAAGTCATCCAACAACTTATCCTTCACAAACTTGGCCTTACCAATATCATCATCCCTATAACAACTCCATTTGTCACTGATTACCTGTCATGACCTCATTCCGCCCCTAGTAGAATAGTGCCATGATGGCCAGTAATCTGAGATTACCAAAGGCCAACTTACAAGGATTCACACACAATCAGAGTATACATATGGGGCTTACATGTGCGGAAGCAATAAATTTAAATCTAAGTAGTCCACAAGAGCTGTGCATAGATCAAATGAAATGACACACATCTTAACATAGTATACAACCTGGATACAAATAAAATGAGTACATGTTACATCTTGATCAAAAGGCTTCTCAAGCCGACATATACAAAAGAATGAATTACAAAACTCAGAAGCATAATCTTCAAGATGCTAGCAAAATATGAATCCAAAACAACTTGCAAATGACATCTAGGCGTTACCGCATTCTTGCTCGTCACCTACATATATATAAGGAGAGGGTGAGCTTGGATACTCAGTGAATGATATAATTAATAAAGGTTTGAATGAATGATATTCAAGATCTTTATCAAAACAATACATAGCATATCTTGTACAAAATCAAGGAATGAACCAAGTTCATCTATCAAGTCTTTCAAAGCTTTAAGGGATGCTTACTAGCATCAATATAATACAAGGGATGACATTCCTGACAAAAAAATAGAATAATCGACCCGGAATCGATTAGACAAACCCACCCGTACAAGACCGTCGGTGGCAAGGGAGATATCTCAAACAAGGGTACTAGTTGTATTATAGTCCCCTAGCACTAAGGACTTTCCAAGAATGTCATCAAAACAAGATAATACTTGATACAAAACTAGGAATAATCATTCATACTTGAACAAACACTTTTCCAAAACGAAACAAGCAAAACCTTTATCAAAACATTAGAACATAGCTTTATTAAAAATACCACTCACATAGCTCTTCGGGTGTAGGGATTAAGGCAAGAATCCAAGACCTACAAACACATGGCAAGGTCCACTGAACGCATTTCAAGAAGACAAGAAGAGATGCTCAAAGATGGATATGAAATGCATTCTTAAAATAAGCTTTACATGAGTGCAACTGATCTCGGCATTTCTTTCAAGACTAAGTCAAGATAAAGCAAAACATGTGCTGGGGAGTTAAAACGCTGTTTCTCATCTCTGGAAAACATGCTAGGTACTAACCAGGTCTTGGCCGAGGTATGGTCTCCTAGGCCTAGGTGCGCATGCAATGTAGACTAAAGTGCAGGTGATCATGCAAGGTAGGCCAATGTGAGATACGATGCTTGGCCTAGGTGTGAGATCTAGGCAAGAGTGGGTCTCGGCGACCACACTTAGGCAAATGAAGTCTAGAAATCTGAGTTTCCTCTTGAAGAACATGAAGAACATGAATGCTAAAATCGTAACTTCTTTATTCAAAATCTGAGATTTCATGATATGAGTTCAAAAGCATGGACCTGAGTACCCGTACTTGGAGATTTCATGAAAACAAACACAAAAACATGGATCTTGATACAAACTTTCGGATCAAAACATGGTTTTCCTTCAAGAACACAAGGACATCATTTTCTCTTTCTAAAACCAAACTTTAAATCAATGCATGGGTCATGTATCATGCTAGATCATGTAATGTGATAGGATCAATATAAAGAACAACAAGAGTAGAACAGAATCTAACCTCAAAACACGGATCTAACGGTTCAAACTCTAAAGATCAAGCTTGGGATCTAGTTCTCTCACTCTAAACTTCTCTTCCTCTTCCTAGAGCTTCTCTCTCTACAATGCAAAAGGAATGACACAAAATGATATGGGTTTTCAGCTAGTACTTGACTTAACCCTCTGCTGGGACACGGGGCAACGCCAGATTGAATCTCCTCAAAAAGGTGACAGAATGACAAGATAAGAGTATGACAAAGTGCGTATAACAAACAAGATGAGAAGGACACTCTGACAAGGTAATGACCTCGAATCAAGACATAGGCTTCGGGCAAGAAGGTTTCGATGATCTTGGCTAGGAAGGATAACACTTGGCCTAGCTGTGCCACACCTCGGCCTAGATGTGCCACACTCGGTCTAAGTCATACCAGTCCAGGAACAAGATCACTAGGTGCAAGGGTCAAGGATGTTGGATGCCTAGATGATAACATCTCGGCCTAGATGATACACATCTCGGCCTAGGTAATGCACACCTCGGCCCAGATGATGACATCTCGGCCAATATGCCAAGGTGAAGCTGGAGGTCAACTAAAGTGGTTCCAAGATGGTCCTAGGTATAAGAGGTTCAAGGGTGTGACCTAGGCTACGCACACCAAGCAAGGAACAAAGCATACAAATAATACTCAAGCAAATCACATAAGCACAAAACAAGACAGGGACCTTCACTTTAGGCAAAACAAGTCAAAATCTACAAATGCAAGCTTAACAAAACAAAATCATGCAGATGCACATGAACATGGCTAAGACGAGGATGAGGGTCATTACAGTCTACCCCCCTTAAAGAAGTTTGGTCCCCAAACTTAAGTTATCTTGCCTCAAAAACAACTCCGGATAACGAATTTTCACTTCCTCTTCCATTTCCCATGTAGCCTCTTTGCCGTAATGCTCCTTCCATTCAATTTTCACCATCGGTATCGACTTATTCCTCAACTGTTTCACTTGCCTATCAATAATTCTCATCGGCTTCTCCTTATAGCCTAAATCTTCATTAACCACAATTTCGGAATAATCAATCACATGCAGTGGATCCCGAATATATTTGCTCAACATCGAAACATGAAACACATTGTGGACTTGGCTTAATTCTGGCGGCAAAGCAAGCCTGTAGGCAACGGGGTTAACCTTCTCAAGAATTTCGAATGGCCCAATGTATCGGGGTGCTAGCTTACCTTTCTTCCCAATTCTTGAAACTCCTTTCATCGGCGAAATCTTCAAGAATACATGATCCCTAACTTCAAATTCTAACTCCCTTCTTCTCTGGTTGGCATAACTCTTTTGTCGACTCTGAGCGGTTTTGATTCTTTGCTGAATGAGCTTAATCTTCTCAGTTGTCACTTGAACTAGCTCGAGACCAATCAAAGCTTTGTCTCCTACCTCGGTCCAACATATCGACGATCTACACTTCCTTCCATAAAAAGCTTCATACGGTGCCATACCAATGCTAGCTTGATAACCGTTGTTGTAAGCGAATTCCACTAATGGAAAATGCACTTCCCAACTTCCTTTGAAGTCCAATACACATAGTCTAAGTATATCTTCAAGTGTCTGAATTGTTCTCTCTGTTTGTCCATCAGTCTGGGATGAAAAATTGTGCTAAACCTCAACTCGGCTTCCAAAGCTCTTTGTAGACTCTGCCAAAATCTAGGAACAAACTTCTGATCTCAGTTTGACACAATAGACATCGCTCTCCATGAAGTGTAACAATCTCATTCATATACAACAAAGCAAGTCGATTGGCATTAAAGGTAATCTTAACGAGCAAGAAGTGTGCTGACTTAGTTAATCTGTCAACTATAACCCAAATCAAATCCATACCCTTTTGTGTTATCGGCAAACCAATCACAAAATCCATGGAGATGTGTTCCCATTTCCACTCAGGAATCGACAAAGGTTGAAGAAGTTCTGCTGGTCTCTGATGTTCTACTTTTACTTGTTGACAATACAAACACTGGGATACAAACTCGGCTATTTCTCTTTTCATATTTGGCTACCAAAAAGTTTGCTTCACATCTTGACACATCTTGGTGTTCCCTGGATGAACGGCAAATCTGGAACCATGGACTTCCTGCAAAATTCTTCTTTTCAACTCTGGGACGTCGGCTACGCACAATCTTCTTTCAAACTTAAGTACTTGATTTTCAATGGTGTACCCTGGCCTCGGCTTAGTGGCAATCTCATCAATTACCTTCTTGAAGAATTCATCCTCCATCTGTCTAGTCTTTACTTTCTCAATAATAGTCGGCTCCACTGAAATCATTGCTAAGCATGCCAAACTCCTAACTAATTTCCTGCTCAACGCGTCGGCTACCGAGTTTGCTTTACCTGGGTGATACTGAATCTGCATGTCGTAGTCTTTCAATAGCTCAAGCCACCTTCTCTGCCTCATGTTTAATTCCTTATGGGTGAACAAGTACTTTAAACTCTTGTGATCGGTGAAAACTTGGCAAGAAGGTCCATACAAGTAATGACACCAAATTTTCAAGGCAAATACTACAGCTGCTAGTTCTAAATCATGGGTAGGATAATTCTTTTCATGGGGTTTTAATTGACGAGATGCATATGCTATGACTTTACACCCTTGCATTAACACACAACCCAAACCCTTATGTGAAGTATCACTATAAATCTGAAATTCCTCATTGCCTGACGGTAGTACAAGAATCGGTGCTGTGACTAACCTCGTCTTTAGCTCCTGGAAAGCTGATTCTCTATCCTCCGTTCATTCATACGCCACTCCCTTCTGAGTTAATTGTGTCAATGGTACTGCAATCCTTGAGAAGTCCTTCACAAACTTTCTGTTTCTTAAAATCTATAAGGCAAGTCTCAAATGGTTCTCATGCTCATCACTACTCTTGGAATAGATCAATATATCGTCGATGAAAACAACCACAAACTCATCTAGGTATGGCTTAAAGACTCTGTTCATCAAATCCATGAATGCTGCAGGAGCATTAGTCACTCCAAAAGGCATTTCCAAAAATTCGTAGTGGCCATATCTTATCCGAAAATCAGTCTTCTCAACATCCTCAGCTTTAACCTTGAGCTGATGGTAGCCTGACTTGAGATCAATCTTAGAAAAGACTTGTGCTCCTCGCAATTGATCAAGCAAATCATCAATCCTCGGCAATGGATACTTATTCTTAATGGTTACCTTGTTCAATTCTCGGTAATCAATACAAAGACGAACTGTACCATCCTTTTTCTTAACAAATAGAACTAGCGCTCCCCAAGGTGAAGTGCTCGGCCTAATAAAACCCTTATCCAACAACTCTTGTAATTGCAGTTTCAGTTCCTTAAACTCGGCTGGGGCCATTCTATAAGGTGTTTTGGAGATAGGCTGGGTTCCCGATATAACATCAATAGTAAATTCTATTTCCCTATCGACTAAGTGGCCATGCAAATCATTTGGGAAAACGTCGGGGAATTCATTAACAACTGGGATATCGGCCAATTCAACGTTTCCATTCAGATTACTTAGTACACTACATAAATAACCTTGACACTTTTTTTGGATCAACTTATAAGCCTTTATGGATGAGATCAAGTAAAGTGGGGATACTACTCCTTTACCCTGAAATGTAACCTCGGCTTGGTTTGGGGGTTTCAAGGTGACGCTTTTGGAAACACAATGAATGGATGCACGGTTAACTACTAACCAATCCATCCCCAATATAACATCAAAATGAGTCATGTTCAACGACATCAAATCAACTAGTAATTCAACATTCTCAATTATAACAACACATGCTCTATAAATGGATGCAACAGTCATAGGTCTCCCAGATGGAGCAGACACAGACAACAAATAACCAAGGGGTTCTGGTTCTCTATTTAACTTCTCGGCAAATTTAGTAGAGACAAATGAATGTGTAGAACCTGAATCAATCAATACGTATGCATCTTGAGAGCAAATTGGAAGGGTACCTGACACCACTGTCTCGGCACTCTAAGTGTCTCATGGCACTAATGCAAAAACTCTGCCTTGCATCATCTGTCCTTTCCCGACATTACCTTTCGATGCAGAACCCGAGGTACTCCCACTTTTCCTATTATCATTAGCCTTTGTCTTGGGATAGTCCTTGACATGATGGCCCATCTCTCCGCATTCGAAACAAGCTCCAGACGCCCAACGACAAACCCCGAAATGTGGCATCCCACAACTTGAACATGTCGACCTAGTATCACCTTCCTGATTCGAGTTGCTGGAACTGCCCATATTCGCCTTCTTCTTGGCACCAAACGGTACTCGACGATTGTCATAATTCTGCCTTTTTCTCTGGCTCTCTCCTGAACTCTGATATCTGTTTAAGTTAGCTTCTGTCAGGATGGCTTTATCTAACACTCCGGCATAAGTCGGCATGTTGAGCATATTAACTCGATCTTGTATTGGTCCTCGAAGTCCACTCTCAAAACTTCCTAGCTTTCCTGTACTCATCATTGACCATATGAGGCGCATATCTCGCCAACTCGGTGAAAGCACAGTCATATTCAGCCACTGTTTTGTTACCTTGGGTCAAAGTCTGGAATTCTGTGGTCTTGCAATCTCAGACACTAAAAGGAAAATGCTTGTCATAAAATAACTCCAAAAATCTGGCCCAAGTCAAACCGGGATTACCTTCTCAGATCATCATCCACCACCTATGAGCGTCGTCGTCTAATGTGAATGCTACCAATGACACTTTCTGAGCGTCGATGCTAGGAAAGATCTCAAACAACTTCTTCATTTCCAAAACCCACGCTTCAGCTTTCAACGGCTCTATACCCCCATGGAACTTCGGCGGATTCATCTTCTTGAATTCTTTGATCAAAGTGATCGTGCCATCCCCGTACAGAGCTGGCTGTGAAAGCACTTGCGATACTGGAGGAGGTGGAGGTGGAACCGCATGTCGGCCGTTCGTATGCTCGGCCTGAGCAGAGGTAGTACTAGTGTTCTGATGCCCTTCTTGCCTCAACTCATGGGCCAAACCCTCTACCATCCTTTCTAATCTGTCCAACCTGTCCTCGGATTGATCTCGGCTAACTGGAGGTCTAGCCTTTCACATGATGCTAAGAGTATGCAAAATACGACTTTAAAACAAAATGAACAAATAGACAGGTATGCAAGTACCAAATAATCATGCCGAGATGATATATATCTTATCAAGTAGCAAGTAATATGATGCAACCCTAACATCATTCTAAGGGACATCCTACACTCTTTGGGACTCAAATGTGTGAATAACGTACTATAAGGAACTGGGGCTCTGATACCAATCTGTCATGACGCCATTCCGTCCCTAGTAGAATGGTGCCATAATGGCCAGTAATTCGAGATTACCAAAGGCCAACTTACAAGGATTCACACACAATCAGAGTATACATATAGGGCTTACATGTGCGGAAGCAATAAATTTAAATCTAAGTAGTCCACAAGAGCTGTGCATAGATCAAATGAAATGACATACATCTTAACATGGTATACAACCTGGATACAAATAAAATGAGTACATGTTACATCTTGATCAAAAGGCTTCTCAAGCCAACATATACAAAAGAATGAATTACAAAGCTAAGAAGCATAATCTTCAAGATGCTAGCAAAACATGAATCCAAAACAACTTGCAAATGACATCTAGGCGTCGCCGCCTTCTTGCTCCTCACCTACATATATATAAGGAGAGGGTGAGCTTGGATACTCAGTGAATGATATAATTAATAAAAATTTGAATGAATGATATTCGAGATCTTTATCAAAACAATACATAGCATATCTTATACAAAATCAAGGGATGAACCAAGTTTATCTATCAAGTCTTTCAAAGCTTCAAGGGATGCTTACTAGCATCAATATAATACAAGGGATGAAATTCCTGACAAAACAATGGAATAATTGACCCGAAATCGATTAGACAAACCCACCCGTACAAGACCGTCGGTGGCAAGGGAGATATCTCAAACAAGGGTACTAGTTGCATTATAGTCCCCTAGCACTAAGGACTTTCCAAGAATGTCATCAAAACAAGATAATACTTGATACAAAACTAGGAATAATCATTCATACTTGAACAAACACTTTTCCAAAACGAAACAACCAAAGCCTTTATCAAAACATTAGAACATAGCTTTATTAAATACCACTCACATAGCTCTTCGGGTGTAGGGTTTAAGGCAAGAATCTAAGACCTACAAACACATGGCAAGGTCCACTGAACGCATTTCAAGAAGACAAGAAGAGATGCTCAAAGATGGATATGAAATCCATTCTCAAAATAAGCTTTACATGAGTGCAACTGATCTCGGCATTTCTTTCAAGACTAAGTCAAGATAAAGCAAAACATGTGCTGGGGAGTTAAAACACTGTTTCTCATCTCGGGAAAATATGCTGGGTACTAACCAGGTCTTGGCCGAGGTCCCACACCTCTTGGCCGAGATATGGTCTCCTAGGCCTAGGTGCGCATGCAAGGTAGACTAAAGTGCAGGTGATCATGCAAGGTAGGCCAAGGTGAGATACGATGCTTGGCCTAAGTGTGAGATCTAGGCAAGAGTGGGTCTCGGCGACCACACTTAGGCAAATGAAGTCTAGAAATCTGAGTTTCCTCTTGAAGAACATGAAGAACATGAATGCTAAAATCGTAACTTCTTTATTCAAAATCTGAGATTTCATGATATGAGTTCAAAAGCATGGACCTGAGTACCCGTACTTGGAGATTTCATGAAAACAAACACAAAAACATGGATCTTGATACAAACTTTCGAATCAAAACATGGTTTTCCTTCAAGAACACAAGGACATCATTTTCTTTTTCTAAAACCAAACTTTAAATCAATGCATGGCTCATGTATCATGCTAGATCATGCAATATGATTAGATCAATATAAAGAACAACAAGAGTAGATTAAGAATCTAATCTCAAAACATGGATCTAACGGTTCAAACTCTAAAGATCAAGCTTGGGATCTAGTTCTCTCACTCTAAACTTCTCTTCCTCTTCCTAGAGCTTCTCTCTCTACAATGCAAAAGGTATGACACAAAATGATATGGGTTCTCAGCTAGTACCTGACTTAACCCTCTGTTGGGACACGTGGCAACGCCGGATTGGATCTCCTCAAAAAGGTGACAGAATGACAAGACAAGAGTATGACAAAGTGTGTATAACAAGCAAGGTGACAAGGGCACTCTGACAAGGCAATGACCTCGAATCAAGACATAGGCTTCTGGTAAGAAGGTTTTGATGATCTCGGCTAGGAAGGATAACACTTGGCCTAGCTATGCCACACCTCGGCCTAGATGTGCCACACCTTGGTCTAGGTCATACCAGTCTAGGAACAAGATCACTAGGTACAAGGGTCAAGGATGTTGGATGCCTAGATGATACACATCTCGGCCTAGGTGATGCACACTTCAGCCCAGATGATGACATCTCGGCCAATATGCCAAGGTGAAGGTGGAGGTCAACCAAAGTGGTTCCAAGATGATCCTAGGTATAAGAGGTTCAAGGGTATGACCTAGGCTACGCACACCAAGCAAGGAACAAAGCATACAAGTAATACTCAAGCAAATCACATAAGCACAAAACAAGACAGGGACCTTCACTTTAGGCAAAACAAGTCAAAATCTACAAATGTAAGCTTAACAAAACAAAATCATGCAGATGCACATGAACATGGCTAAGACGAGGATGCGGATCATTACATTACCATTGTTTGGAGACCTTGCTTTATCAACTTGACCCTCTTAAGCATGACAATGGAAGAAGCAAAGTGTGTCTCGGCAACTGAAAGAAGTTTCAAACTCACAAACTCATTGTACATTACCAACCTCATGAAATGATTACAAATAAAATTCTTGATCATCATCACATCACCCACAATCTCACTAATCCAATTACACTCTTCAAATGCAACTGAATTATTTTCCACATTCTTGGCAGCACAAATATTCTTCAAGGCAAGATTGAGGGTGTGCACATGTCACGACCCAAACCCGGCCCTATGGGTTTAGCACCGTAACCGGCCAATAATCCGAGATTACCAAAGGCCTGCTTAATAGTAATACAGTAAAACAGAGTACAGGGCCGTGGCGGAAGCCAATACAGTCAATATCTAGTGTCCATTGAGCTGTGACAATCTGTATGCCAAAAACATTTTTCATGCATTCATACAGTTCAGAACAGTACAGTCGATACAATCATTTACAAACATTCAATACAGGGACCTAACCCCTATCAGACAGTACAGTAACGGTCTATCAGTCGATACAGTAAGCAAAACAGAACTGTGCAATAAAGGGGGAAAGCTAAAACACCCCTAAGCCTTTGCATAACAGGCTCGGAACCTCACAGGGAGGCACAGTGGTTGGCTGACAAAACAAAAGCTTGCCTGACGCTCCTAGCTGCAGTCTGGTGCCTGGACACCTACATATATATATGAGCAGTGAGCTAAAGCCCAGTGAATAACATAAAGCGTAAAGAGGTTATGAATGAATGTCCTTACAGTACAGTAATGAAAACAGTTCATTAACAGTAGTTCAGTCTTTCAGTATTTCAGTATTTCAGTCAATCAGTCAATCAGTTTGTGGCTCATATTTCAGGCCATAACAGTTATTCAGTCAAAACAGTGATATGTGGTACATCCATTAGCCTATAAACAATAGGTCTAAAAGGACCGGGTCTTAACAGACCCAACAGTAATGATGGCCAATCATTCAGTAAACAGTATGGTTTCACAAGGAAACCGACAGAGCTCTGTAACAGTCAATAACAGTGGGTGCTAAGGATGCCACAATACAGTTCGGAGATAAAGGACATACATTCATTCAGTAAATAATTCCAGTTCAGTAAACAGTTCAGTAAACAGTTCGGTAAACAGTATTCGAAAGATAACCATTTTGAACATATCTTTACACAATTGTTACTCACAGAGTTCTGGGCTACAGTAAGCTAGAGCGTCTCCTCGAAAGCCAACCCTACACAGTATACAGGATGAACACACACTAAGCTATACAGTTGGGAAAGATCAATAACTTACTCCCTAATTTGCCTCGGTGTGTTCTACATCTATATCCTCATTAAGATGCCTTAAACTAGGCCTAAGAATGCCTAGAATGGAATGAGGATGCAAAGATGCACTTAGAAAACATTTTGCAAAACATGCTGAAAATAGGCTCTTCGCTCGAGCGAGCCCTCCTTCGCTCGAGCGAGCTTCCAAAATCAAAGGCTTCACTCGAGCGAACAATCCTTCACTCGAGCGATCTGTATGAACAGTAAAAGTACTGGATGCTCGATTTTTACGCTCGAGCCACCAATCTTTCGCTCGAGCGTGGCTCAGAGGAAACCTTGGTCGCTCGAGCGAGGAATCCTTCGCTCGAGCGAAGAAGCCAAATCTGGAATTTCCAGATTTGCCTTCCAAGCTCAAACCAAGCATTCTTCACATCAAAACTCGACCTCTTGGGCCCAAATTCTGGGGAATACATCCCAACTCAAAGAATAACAAGTTTCAAAAGCCAATTTATGAATTCAAGCCCCAAAGGTGAGTCAATTAAATCCATTTTTCAAACCCATTTCCAAGAATATGAAGAACATGCAATAACCATGGATTCAATCAATTCAAAACCTCAAATGCTAGCTCAAATGAGTTCATATCTTCAAGAACAAGATGAAATCATGGTTTTAAACATAAATATGTACATGCATGCAAGATTTCCATGAAGTCAAACCTCCAAACTCAACAATATATACATGCATGCATGCTAGAAGTTATAATTCAACATCATAAGCCATATATTGGCTCTAATCTTCAATAATCTACTAAACCATGCAAGAAACAATTGAATTCACAAACAAGAGGGTAGTCATACTACCTTAGGTCTTGTAATTCAAGGATAAAGGCTCAACTTAGAAATCTACACTTCAATTCTTCAAAGATTCAAGCCAACTTTTAAGTGAAATCAATCTTCTTGTTTCCTCTCTCTCTAAGTCGGTTTTGAGCTCAAAAATAATCTGAGGAAATGTTTTGTTTGAAGTGTATAACCAAGCCTCAAATATGGTATGGGATAAGCCACTAAGTGGCAATTCCGTAAATAAGACCAATTCTTGTGTTTTATCGCTATTAATCAAATTTGATTCAGTTAAATCATACCAAATCAATTTTCAGATAAATATGCCATAAAATCACGTAAATTATGATGATCCTAAAACATCAATCCATTTCTGTTTCGGCCGCCGATATGGCCTTCAATTAGCAGTTTAAACATAAAAACTGAACTGATAATTTAAACAGTCGAACAGATGGAAATGCAATACAATAGGCACACTCAGTCACTTCAGTTCCAATTTTCAATCAGCCTGTTCGGTATTTCAGTGGATTCAATTATCAGTCTTAATCAGTCTTCATTTAACAATAATCGGTAATAAATCAGTGGTCAGTGATTAATCAGTAATCGGTAACGAGGGTTGTTACAGTCTCCCCTCCTTAAAAAGAGTTTAGTCCTCTAAACTCGGATCAGTATATGACAATAAAGATGATGCCTAACATAAAGGTAACTTTCACACTATAACAGGAGTATAACCATTTTTATAACAGGTTCATGACCCAATCTTAACCTTAGCAATGCACAGAAACCGAAATCACGTATAAGGATTGGGGTTTATATTAAAACAGAATCTTATGCACTTTCAGTTTCCAGTCAAGGACAGGTTCAAATACATGTTCATTTTCATATTTCTGTCTACAGTATACGTAGATGCACAATTCTTGCTTATGTATAAAAGGTGCATTTATTAGCACTACTAGAGCAAATACAGAACAAATGCAGTACGGAACAGGTACAGTGCAGAACAGGACAGTACCGAGCAGGTACGGTGCAAAACAGATACAGTTACGTGATGGTTATGAATAACCAGTTCCATAAGGGAATCCCGAATCCGGGTAACAGAACAGAACAGTACAGAAGCTAAGCCCCCCATGACGAGGCCTCCGGTACGGGTAACAGAGTACAGACAGATATAAGTCCCATAAAGGAACCTCCGATACCGGGCAGTTAACATATATTACATAGAATTAAGAGTCACGAACGGATATCAGGGATCAATAGCATTTCAGTTACAGAACTTATTTCGTGACACGGAACATGAATACAGTACATAACAGATCCAGTAGCAGTAGCAGTATCAGTACAGTGACAATACAGTAACAATACAATACAGTAGCAGTGCCAGTACGGTAACAGTGACAGTACGGTAGTAATACAGTAACAGTATCAATAACAGTAACAATACAGTAGCAATGCAGTAACAATGTCAATAACAATACGGTAACAGTACAGTAGCAGTATAGTAGTATTCACACTACTTATATCAAGTACTTATCGGGGTTATAAATTTGCACTGGTTTCAGTTTCATAAGTAATTTCCCCTTTAAGTTACAGAAATTCGATCCATTCAATTCCAAGTCTTTCATTCAGTCTTTGTTCAATTCGGTTCTCGGTTCAGTAATCCATCACAGTCAATCCAGTTCATTCGGGAGTTATTGGGGACGTAAGGTGATTTTGTACATTACTCCCATAGCAGTAGGCAGAGTTCTGTAATAATCGTTCATTTACCATTTATCAGTTCCAGTCCCCATAGATTCAGTCATAGCACATGTCAATACGAAAACAGTCATTCGGATTACACATACCTCCAGACAGTCAAAGTTATCAATCAAAACCAGTCTGTTGTCAACAAATCCCATCAGTTTTGAAGTATAGTAATCCTCAAACAATCATTTCCTAGTCAAACAAGTTCATGGTCATAACAGTGATACCGGGTAAGCCATCACACGTCACCTACCCAGTTTTCCCCACATTGTAAGCAATCAGATAATAGCTTTCTCGATAAGGGTTCTTTTCAGATCAAATCAGTGAAAGTTCGACCAGGTGATGTTAGATACAAGTCCCGTCCAATCATATCAAGTAAAAGTTCGAAACATAAGCATCAAACATAAGTTCCATCAGTTACACAAAACGGTTTCAACAACCCATGGTTCTATCAGACAACAGTTCAGATCGAAGTTCCATTCTTATTATATCCAGATCAGTTAACATTAGTTCTTACTCCATTCGTTTAGGTACACAGTCAGTACAGTCAGTAGTTTCACAATTTTCCTGAGTTCATCAATTATCACCCTTACATCAGAGGTCGGTACCATTACAATTCATATCAAGCAGTACAGGTCATATACTATGTGTTCCTCCCAATAAGTTTACAGATAAATGTACAGGCATGCAGTTATTCATATCGAGAGGTAAACATTCCAGTCAACATAGCAGTTTCCAACTAAATCTTTCATAAGGCATATGGTATACAGTACTACATTACACGAGATTCTCGGTGACACATAATAGCGAGTTATCATACGAGGGTTCCAAATCAGTCATACAGTCACTACAGTATAGGCTCGTAGGTCAACTCAAACAGTCATGTCAATTTTTCCACAATCGCGTTTCACAGTCTAGAGTTTATCACTTGGGATCTTTATTCAGTCACGCAGTTACAGAGTCATAGTCCCAATGGTTAACTCATCATACAAATTCATCAATCATTCCGAGCAAAGGTACAGTCATATATGTGTATGTTCAGAATCTATTAACAGTCCCAATACAGATTTCACAAGTTCAGTGTACAATACGAAATAGTTCCTCCAGATACAATAGTTAAGGTAACAAATCCGAAGTCTACTCAGTCTAATAACATCCTTAAGCAAAGGTATGCAGGTATGTACATAAGTCTAAACAGTCTTCATAGCATAGGTAATTGCTAACATGAGGTTCACAGTGTTGTACATATAGTTCGCATCAACAGTAGATTTCGAAAGGTTCATCAATCACAGTCCATTCCTCTCAGTCTTAACAGTATTACAAGCATGGGGACATATATACCGGTGTGGGTTCAAAATCAGTTTCCATGTAGACATTTGTTCACAAATTCACAAGCAGAAAGTCATCTTCACATATCAATATGGGTTCTTAATATCAGTAGTCTCACACACAAACAGATAAGGACGCTGATGGGGTATCCTATTCATTCCCGTGGAATTTACCAAGAATTTCTGATCCGAAGCAACGTTGGCCGAACGTGATTCCAATCAGACTTCCAAGGTCATTCTACAAGGCATGAGACTCTATAGTTTAACATTTACCAAAATAAGTTTCCTCAATGTCCCCAAATTCTCATGGTTCAATAGTTCCGGTATGGTTCAAAAGGTCACATCTGACAGTTCACATTCAGTTATTACAATACAGTACAAGGACCTAACTCAGCAAGTTCTCGCCGTTCACAAGTCCTAACAATTCTCAGTATATGGTTCATAATTCCAGTAGTTCAATTAGTTCAATCGATGTGTTCGCAGTCTGTACCAAGTTACGGAGTACACGATTCCCACACAAATGTTCGTATAAACAATTTCATCTATTTAAGGTACTACCTGCGCCAGTCATTTCAGTATTCCAAACATTCTCTGGAACTAGGGTCAAGATTTAGGCTCATTATTATTCAGTTGAGTCTGTGGGCAAAATTTAGGCAGGCGTCCTTCCTGTCCACATCTAAATAAGTTTCAGATAGGTAGCGGCGACGCCCCAGTAGTGTTTCCCACATACAGTACAGATAGGTATATCATTATTCACATTGCTTCTTCGACCTTCATTGGTCCAAGCTATTGCCGGAGATTTTCCACTCACGGAGGTCGTTCAATTACCAGTCATTTTCACTTTCTGTTCCTTCTGTTTCATTCTTTCAGATTCAGTTAACGACGTTGATTTGGATATTTTAATGCTGCTACGCTGACTCAAGCATTATACTCTATCCAGGACATCTACACACTTTGACGGTTTTCAAAACGTCGATTCAGTCAAACACATTTAGGTCACGCCCACCTTCAGTTCTTTTCTACTCTTTTACAGTCAGTATCTATCATGTGGGGTGCCTATCAACTAGTTAGGTAAATTTTACCTCATATTCGATCACAGTCTTATCACCTCACTCAAGGTGTTCAAACTCAGGTACTTTCCTATCTCAGATGCATTCGGGAAAGTATTTTTCGAAGAAAACTTCACATATTTTCTCAGTTTCTAAACCCAAGTCTCAGTTTTCAGTAGTTCGGTACCTTCCAGAAATTCCGGTGGTTCCAATTTGTTGGGTTTCTGTATCAGTATCATCAATTCATATTCAGTTGGTGCAGGCACGTATGTCTGCCTTTATTCTCTCACAATCATTCATTCTTTTTAGCCCATTATCCTCGGATCGGAAGATTCAGTTTCGTCCACATTCCTCCCCCCTTCCCTTATGTACACACAAACAGGGTGATTAACAGTACAGGAGAGGTCCTTACAGATTTCACATTTCATTTCATATCAGACGCGTGTTACTTTCATTTCAATTCAGGTACGGTCACGTGACCCTTTACTTTCACACGTTCATTTCTTATAGATTTCCACAGTCGGTGGTAACATTAACATTACATGTTATTCCATTTAACTTCTTTAAGTATGCATATAGGTTTCGTTTCAGTTCACATAAACAGTACAAGAATCATAGACATAAACAGTTGCATACTTAAACAGTTTATCGTATAAGCAGTCACTCGTTTAAACAATTTAACACGGTAGCATATATTCAGTCATATCATAACCACACACTTTTCATGCTCATGCAATGCCCTAATTTCTTTTCTAGGACATCCTATAGCTCATTTGGACACGTGTGTGCGGTATAACTCGTGGTAAGTATCGCTCTGATACCACTCTGTCATGACCCAAACCCGGCCCTATGGGTTTAGCACCGTAACCGGCCAATAATCCGAGATTACCAAAGGCCTGCTTAACAGTAATACAGTAAAACAGAGTACAGGGCCGTGGCGGAAGCCAATACAGTCAATATCTAGTGTCCATTGAGCTGTGACAATCTGTATGCCAAAAACATTTTTCATGCATTCATACAGTTCAGAACAGTACAGTCGATACAATCATTTACAAACATTCAATACAGGGACCTAACCCCTATCAGACAGTACAGTAACGGTCTATCAGTCGATACAGTAAGCAAAACAGAACTGTGCAATAAAGGGGGAAAGCTAAAACACCCCTAAGCCTTTGCATAACAGGCTCGGAACCTCACAGGGAGGCACAGTGGTTGGCTGACAAAACAAAAGCTTGCCTGACGCTCCTAGCTGCAGTCTGGTGCCTGGACACCTACATATATATATGAGCAGTGAGCTAAAGCCCAGTGAATAACATAAAGCGTAAAGAGGTTATGAATGAATGTCCTTACAGTACAGTAATGAAAACAGTTCATTAACAGTAGTTCAGTCTTTCAGTATTTCAGTATTTCAGTCAATCAGTCAATCAGTTTGTGGCTCATATTTCAGGCCATAACAGTTATTCAGTCAAAACAGTGATATGTGGTACATCCATTAGCCTATAAACAATAGGTCTAAAAGGACCGGGTCTTAACAGACCCAACAGTAATGATGGCCAATCATTCAGTAAACAGTATGGTTTCACAAGGAAACCGACAGAGCTCTGTAACAGTCAATAACAGTGGGTGCTAAGGATGCCACAATACAGTTCGGAGATAAAGGACATACATTCATTCAGTAAATAATTCCAGTTCAGTAAACAGTTCAGTAAACAGTTCGGTAAACAGTATTCGAAAGATAACCATTTTGAACATATCTTTACACAATTGTTACTCACAGAGTTCTGGGCTACAGTAAGCTAGAGCGTCTCCTCGAAAGCCAACCCTACACAGTATACAGGATGAACACACACTAAGCTATACAGTTGGGAAAGATCAATAACTTACTCCCTAATTTGCCTCGGTGTGTTCTACATCTATATCCTCATTAAGATGCCTTAAACTAGGCCTAAGAATGCCTAGAATGGAATGAGGATGCAAAGATGCACTTAGAAAACATTTTGCAAAACATGCTGAAAATAGGCTCTTCGCTCGAGCGAGCCCTCCTTCGCTCGAGCGAGCTTCCAAAATCAAAGGCTTCGCTCGAGCGAACAATCCTTCGCTCGAGCGATCTGTATGAACAGTAAAAGTACTGGATGCTCGATTTTTACGCTCGAGCCACCAATCTTTCGCTCGAGCGTGGCTCAGAGGAAACCTTGGTCGCTCGAGCGAGGAATCCTTCGCTCGAGCGAAAAAGCCAAATCTGGAATTTCCAGATTTGCCTTCCAAGCTCAAACCAAGCATTCTTCACATCAAAACTCGACCTCTTGGGCCCAAATTCTGGGGAATACATCCCAACTCAAAGAATAACAAGTTTCAAAAGCCAATTTATGAATTCAAGCCCCAAAGGTGAGTCAATTAAATCCATTTTTCAAACCCATTTCCAAGAATATGAAGAACATGCAATAACCATGGATTCAATCAATTCAAAACCTCAAATGCTAGCTCAAATGAGTTCATATCTTCAAGAACAAGATGAAATCATGGTTTTAAACATAAATATGTACATGCATGCAAGATTTCCATGAAGTCAAACCTCCAAACTCAACAATATATACATGCATGCATGCTAGAAATTACAATTCAACATCATAAGCCATATATTGGCTCTAATCTTCAATAATCTACTAAACCATGCAAGAAACAATTGAATTCACAAACAAGAGGGTAGTCATACTACCTTAGGTCTTGTAATTCAAGGATAAAGGCTCAACTTAGAAATCTACACTTCAATTCTTCAAAGATTCAAGCCAACTTTTAAGTGAAATCAATCTTCTTGTTTCCTCTCTCTCTAAGTCGGTTTTGAGCTCAAAAATAATCTGAGGAAATGTTTTGTTTGAAGTGTATAACCAAGCCTCAAATATGGTATGGGATAAGCCACTAAGTGGCAATTCCGTAAATAAGACCAATTCTTGTGTTTTATCGCTATTAATCAAATTTGATTCAGTTAAATCATACCAAATCAATTTTCAGATAAATATGCCATAAAATCACGTAAATTATGATGATCCTAAAACATCAATCCATTTCTGTTTCGGCCGCCGATATGGCCTTCAATTAGCAGTTTAAACATAAAAACTGAACTGATAATTTAAACAGTCGAACAGATGGAAATGCAATACAATAGGCACACTCAGTCACTTCAGTTCCAATTTTCAATCAGCCTGTTCGGTATTTCAGTGGATTCAATTATCAGTCTTAATCAGTCTTCATTTAACAATAATCGGTAATAAATCAGTGGTCAGTGATTAATCAGTAATCGGTAACGAGGGTTGTTACAGCACAACACAAGGAGTCCAAAAGATGTGAGGAAATTGTACTTCAATTAGGTGCCCCGCTGCCTTGCAATTTGCGGCATTATCTGTAATGACTTGAACCACATTTTTAGGCCCAACCTCTATAATTACTTCCTTCATCAAGTTGGAAATAAAATACTTGTCTTTTGTTTCCCCTGAACAATCAACTGCTTTAAGAAACATAGGCTCACCTCTGGTAACAGCCATAAAATTTATTAATGGCCTTCGTTGGGAATCACTCCATCCATCACTGACTATACTCACACCATTCTCTCTCCATGTGCCTTGAATAGGATCTAACAACCTATCAATGTTTATCCTTTCTTTTTCAAGCAACGTAGTTCTCAACATGTTATACCCAGGTGGTACATATCCTTGTATGTTGTTATTTGCAGCAAAAGTAAATGCACTAACATAGTAAGGATTTCTTGCCAAATGAAATGGCAAGCCTGCTGAATAAAATATTCTAGCTATCTCACTATTTAGTCGTTCTCGAGCCCCAATGTTAAATGCTTTCAGAACAGGGTTACTACTACTTCCACTCCCTATAGTAGTTGACCTCTTCCTTTTTGATCCATACATCTCCTCTGGTTCATTAAAACATAAACCTAATGATGCATTTGAACTAGGAGGAGGCAATGGGACTTTCTTCAACCTAGAGTTTTTCAATTTCAACTCTGCTTCTACAATTACTCTCTCAAAATCAGCTTTATCCTTACTTGGTACTTTTGGGCACACTTCTATCCCCTGATTTTTAATTTGCATCAAATGGGCTTTTACCCTAGTGTATGAACCTTTACGTGTAACCCGACAAAAGTTACATTGAAAAGTATAATTCCCCTCTCTTGCACCAGATTTTTCTAATCTAGTCACATATTTCCACAGTGGCTTATCATCTTCAGCATCAAAGGCAGATTGTGTGTTATTGGCATAATTTAAACTAGACATTTTTCCTATAAATTAACATTAACATTAGAAGGATAAAAAATAAAAAATAAAAAAATAAAAAAAGATTTTACATACTGTATATATGTATATATATAAACCTATAATTATTTTTTTTTTAAATACAGTTTTATATATATACATATATATAAACATATAATTACAAAAAAAAAAAAAAAAAAAGTCTTCTATATATATAAACGTACAAACAAATAAAAATAAAAGTAAAAATAAAAATTAGTCTCAATCGAATCGAAAGCAAAGCAAAGAGAGAGAGAGAGAGAGAGAGAGAGTGAGAGAGAAAGAGACAGAGGCGAAAGAGGGGCTTACCTTCGAAGACGACTGGATCGGAGGTCGAAGACGACTGGATCGACTGAAACAGAGACTGAGACGACTGGATCGGAGGGCTTCGATCGACTTTGGAGGGCTACGACTGAGAGAGAGAGCTTCGATCGACTTCAGAGAGCTTCGACTGAGAGAGAGGAGGGCTTCGACTGAGAGAGAGAAGGTCTTCGCAGGTCTGATTTTACTCATTTACTCCCTCAGTTGTTCGATTAGGGCTTTGCCCCTTTTTTTTTTTTAAACTTTTTAAATATTATACTTTGACCCCAAATAAATATAACAAATTCAAAAAAGAGCCCCGCCGAGTCCCACGGCGTGTCTAGATATGGACACACGTGTCCCTGCCGTGTCCCCTTCCAAAAAAATATTAAATTAAAGGGACATGCCATCTGGCGTGTCCCGTACGTGTCCCCAGCGTGTCCCCGTGTCCCCTGCGTGTCGGACACTGCCACGGCACCAATTTTGGAGTGTCCATGCTTCATAGCCTTCAAGAGAGTGATGTCAAAATTGAAAATTTATTATCTTAAATATCTATAATTAGAACTTTTTTGGACGGTTTTGAATTTGAGGACAATTTTTGATATTTGGAAGCATAGTTTTTGAATGGATTGGAATGTATAGACAATTTTTGGATATTCGAAACTTATAAATAGTTTTTTTGATATTTGAAATAATATTTTGGTAGTTGATTGATACTCATATATATATATATATATTTGTGAAATTTGTTTGTAATGTTTTTTTAGATTGTACAGAACAAGTGAAATAGAACCTGTTGAATTTATAAAAAAAAATTATACATATTTTACGACAGGCAAAATAGGCCGTTGTATTAAATATTTAATGATAAGCATTGTGTGTCATGGTTTATCTCTTGAATTAACGGTGTGCAAAAGTAGTTGTAGAAAAATTAAACATGGCGTATAAGATGCGCTGTTAAAAGTTTTTAACGACATGCTATAGCATGCCG
Organism: Camellia granthamiana; assembly: GCA_036172215.1. Taxonomy (NCBI): domain Eukaryota; kingdom Viridiplantae; phylum Streptophyta; class Magnoliopsida; order Ericales; family Theaceae; genus Camellia; species Camellia granthamiana. Next base: position 107,215,718 of record CM069905.1, on the reverse strand, counting down.
TTGAAAGTGAATGATTTTCTATGACTAATCATAATACCTTGTATGTCGTAGAATCGTAGAATCACTAACTCAATGACTTTCCATGACTTTACCTTGCGCGTCGTAGAATCGTATCTACGATTTACATTTGGTACCGTAAAAATCTTTTTTTGTTGTAGTGGATCATGGACCGAAGAGAAGCCAATTCCAAAAATATAATGTGTATGCTATTTTTCTCGGAGGATGCTGGTTTGATTCAATCACTAACTCAATTGTGTCCCCATTTTGATAAGAAGTTGGTGTTTCTACATGGACGCCCAACAATCTCAGGAACAAACATGATGTGTGCAAGGTGAGCTGTGTCTTAAAGTTGATGAAACACTTGTTTAAGCTTTACTATTTTTCAATCATATAAAGAAGGTCCAAATTAAATTTATATTTTTGTACAGGCAATAAAAATAAAGTTTAATACAAAAAGGGGGAAAAAAAATACAAAGTCCTAGCACTCTTAACAAAAAGTCTATGAAAATTAAATTATCTTTATAAAAGGCTCTATAAGGGCTGTGAAAAACTTTTGAATAAATTCTCTTGCTTAAAATTGCTTAATTAATTCTATTTCGAAATTAAAATATGTCCTCAAAATTTTTACACTTCAATCTTTGAAGACCCTACACCCGGGAAAAAAAAAAAAAATTTATCTAAAGGCCCTGCAAATAATATTGCCCTCTGTGCTCTAAAATCCAACACCAAGAATAAAAATAATCCAATAACAAAATTCTTATCCAAAGGCACCCATAGAACAACCCTTATTTTAATTAGAAGAATAAATATGCTAGAAAAAAATTTAGATAATAAAATTTATGATGTAAAAAGATAATAATTTTTAATTAAATTAATATTAATATTAATAGTTTTGTTGGGCTGGGCATATGAGCCCACCTAATTTCTTATAGAACTCCTCTCTCTTTCATGGTCCAGTTGTAGGTGCATCGCATCTCTTGTTGCACGCGCGAATCTCATTTATTTTATTTTTTTTTGTAAAACCTCATTTATTTGAGAGTTTCATTTTATTTCTTATGTATATTTATGCAGTAAATATCTATTTATAAAATAAATATTGTGTATATATGACACCCATTATATTAAAATTTAATAAAATCAACATGTTATTTTAAAAGTTACAAGTAAAAATTTTAATAAAATATTCTGATAATATATAATAACCTTCTTCAATAAATTTATGATAATTATATTTGCATGCTTTTTAATGTGACACTTTAAATGACACAAATTATCGAAGATGTTTGATCATGTTTAGCATGTCACATCACATAATACAATTTTTTTATTACACAATTAGATATTTGCAGCGTAAGAAAGTCAGATTATTTAGTGCAAATTAATGCCAAAAACCACAATCTTATTTATTTATTTATTTATTTTTAATCAAAATAACTCCAATTATATAGAATTGAAAGAAGGAGACTTAACAAGAGCCAATTCAAAGATAGAGCCATTTAAGCACGCTCAAGCCGTTCAATAGCTGTCCATTAGCTACTCTAAGACACTATTTAAAAAAAAAAAAATGATTGAGACCTCTAAAGAAGAGCTCTAAAAAAACATTAAATTGTCTTTTTCTTCTTTATGTGTTGTCTTTTACCTTTTTTTTTTTTTTGTTGATGTAGTGCCAGCTCACTAGTGTTGCTTTTAGAAAAGCTCTAGAGCTCTCTATCAAGATTGCTATTTAAAAGATAAACATGTTCAAACTGACAAAGATCTAATGTACTCCACAATTTTCACACAATCCCATGGAAGAACCTTTTCAGAAACACACAAATTGTTTTCCTCCTTGTTGTCTCTCCTTCAATTTCAACCGGGGACAAATTAACATTGTATTTAGTTAAAGGATTTGGAAAATGATTACAAAAGGAAATAAAAATAATAATAATAAGTGAAATATAAATAAAATATATCTATATTTTACTTAATTTTATATATTTTTTCCCTTTTTTTTAATTTTTTTTTTAAATCTCTTAATCAAACACGATGTAAAAATAGTGACCATAATACATGCATGATGCATTGCTAGAGCTTCTCCTTGCGCAATAGAAGCCAACCGAACCTTCCTTGCCAAGCCGTCCATCAAACCCCCTGTTTACCTGCACCTCCAATCTGAATACACATAATACCCCAGCCAAAAACAGAGAAAAAAGAAAAAATAAATAAATAATTTACACATAATACTTGAACATGACATATAGAGATTTTTTTTTTTTTTTTTCAGAGGTGATAAAGGGGGCCTAAGCCCAATAGGAAAACAAAAACTAAGGATTGTTTTGAGAAATATCAAAAAATAATTGATTTTTTTTTATTTATTACGAAAAGACGTGTAAAAAATAGAAAGGTAATTTAATCCAAATCAATTAAAAAATTGACTTTTTTGCAACTACCAAAAGCGCATGGGGAAAAGTGGGGAGGCGCTTAAAGAAACTATCCCCGTTTGTTTTTAGAATTCGATTGGGTGAAATTGTCAGTGTGAGAATTGTTAGTGAGTAGACTAAGAAAAATTATGTTTGTTGATGACTATTGGATTAGAAAGAATTTATGTTTGTTTTGTCATTCTATGATGAGATTAATTATATGAAATTCTATAAATACTCTTGATTTTTTAACATATTTTAATATTAAAAATATATTATTTTTTGGTACTATATTATTTTAATATATTACTTTTTGGTATAAATATTATTATACTATTATATTTTTATATTAAAAATTATTTTTAAATTAAATTATGTTTATATAAAAAAATGGTGGGGGTATAAAATGGTGAAATAATTAAAAAAATGGCAAATTTTACTTTATCTTCTATGGTTTGGGTCATGTGCGGTTCACCTTCCTAACGTATAAAAATGACTACATAACCTCCACATGATTTGTGAACTGAAGTGCACCGTTAAACATTGTTAAACATTCCATCCAACTTAACAGCAAGTGTAAAACATGTGATAGACATAAAGGGATTATTTGCTCATTTTCTAATTTTAAGGGAGTAAATCATATATGGGAGACAACGCCGAGGGGTTAAAGTGCACTTTGTCTTTCAAATAAATGACAAAAATACAGGAGTATTTTAGTCTTTTTATTCAATCATTAACAAACCTAACGGTGCACTTCAGCCTATAAACACAAGTGAGTTATGCGATCATTTTCAAATGTTTAGGGGGTAAACCGCACATGGTCCAAACTATAAGAGTAAAGTGAAGTTTTTCCTTAAAAAGAAAAAAAGGTACAGAAAAGACCATACTAACCAAGTAGAGTAAATTAGGTAAGATCATAAGAGTGCAAAACAATAAATTCCCCTCAAATCCCAAGGGGTTGTTTTTCCAATACCATCTCCTATGCGAGGGGACTATTAATCCCACTTATGGAGGCCTTTCATAGTCCTAAGGGATTATGAATCCCCTTTCCTAGTTTGCAAACAAACACCATTATAGTGGGTCCTACAGAGGGGTGTACAAAAAAAATCGGTGGAACTAGTAAACCGATCCAATTAGATCTAAGCTGCTAATTTGGGTTGGTTTTTATTAACTTTGATTTCGATTTTGGTTCTGAAAATGGTGGAACCATTCAAATCGGTCTGGTTTTCAATTCCAAGCTTTTGGTTACAGTTCTGAACCGAAATAGACCGTGACATATTTATTTATTATTTATTATTTTTTTATATGTAAAAATTAAAATATAAAACATCTCTTATAAGATTTGAACAACTTTCATTGTGAAATTGATAAACTTTAACCAACTTAACCAAATTAATTATCATTAATTTTTTTACTAATATAAAATATATAGTATATCATATTTATTATTATATAAAATTTATAGAATTGTAAAATCGGACTGAATCAAACCGACTTCTATGGTTCGGTTCTGGTCTGATTCCATAGTTTTAACAGTTCAATTACGGTTCAAATTTTTTTGAAACCGATTCTTACATTTGGTTCTTGATTTACTCTAAAATCGGACTAATCTGATCCGTATACACCCCTAATCTCACATCTATCGTAATCAAATCTCCTCCTCTGTCATCCCCTAACTTCCTTAGCCAAACAATCAGCACAAGCATTGGCATCGCGCCTCGCAGCTTTAAGGTTGCAAGTCCAGTTTTGAGAAATCAGCTCTCGGATGCTCTGCCATAAGTTGAAATTATGGTCCCCTTTACTCAGACTTTGTATCGCATGAACAGCCTCTAAGAGCATCCACACCACCCCCTTCAAATTTTTAGTCAAATTATAGCTAAAAAAGCTATTTTATTATTTTAGCTAATCACTTCTTTAGTACCTACCGCATCAAACTCTCTATTCTAACTTAATTTTATTAAAATATTATTTTATTATTGTGTTTGTTATTCTTTTTTTTTTTTATATTAAATTGATGAGTTACAAACTAAACAATTCTTAAATAAATAAATAAATGGCCGTTGACCAGTTGACCGGCCGGACTTCTGGGCGGACATCCGGTAACACTAATCTCTATGTTGTAGCGATGAACGGTATCTCGTTTGTTGTAGCGAGATATTATAGCAATCATAAATTAACGAGATACTGTAGCGAGACTGATGAACGTCCATTTTTGATGAATAATATCACCAATTTAGCTAAAAAATGATTTTAATTAGTTTGATGCGGATACTCTAAAAGTCCATTTTGATGTCTACAAATCAAAAGTCCGCCTTCCAAATTGTTCGAATGCCCACCCAAATAGCCCATAGTTCTGTAGCAACAATAGTGGCTTCCCCTATAAACAATCGTGCTACGTAGCTCGAAAAATCAGGCTCGAATGGTCCTTTTTTTTTTTTTTTCCTTTTTCCTTTCCCTTCCTTGCCTTCTACTAAGTTTTTTTTTTCTCTCTCTCTCTCTCTCTCTCAAACAGAATTCCAAACTTTCCCTTCCTTGCCTTGATTTTTTTGTTTTGTGCTTCAACGAAGTAGATGGAAATGGAGGGTACAAAATGGGTTTGAGTTCTAAACAAAATCAATCAAAAATCAAGATCCAAACCCATATAATCAAAATCAAAACAAAAACGAAATCAAAATCAAAATCAATCCATAGAATCAAAAAAACCAAACCCAGAATCAAGATCTAGTTTCGGCCTCTCCTTCGGCCTTTCCGTCCATGGTGATCTCCATCCATGCTCCTCACTCTCTCACTCTCATACACAGACCCACGCTCCCCTCTCTCACACAGCTCTCTCTTTCTCTCTCTCTTCGAGCATTGGGTTTGGATGGATGGGTGGCCATAACCTAGTGAGGAAAAGATAGAGAAAGAGGGAGTGGAAGTGATTGGTTTTTATAAAGGATTGTGTTTCAGTGGCTTTGGTTTAGTTGCAGAGAGAGAGAGTACCATGTTTGTTCCCTTGTTTTGCTGAGAGAGATTTTCTGATTTGGCCATCTGATTTGCTAGCCACACAAATTTGGAGCAACTTGGCTCCTCATCCTCGCATTTTCTTCTTCTTCTCTTCTCCTCTCCATCTTCTTTTCTTTTCTTTTTCATCTTCTTCTTCTGTTTGTTCCACAGAGAAAACAGAGGGAAAGAGGAAAAGAAAGAAGAAAAAAAAAAATCTATCCAAAATAACGTCGCTTTAGATAGTCAAGCTATTCAGGTCAATTTTTTTCGAACTACCAAGCTTTATTCCCCTATAAAATGTCGAAAATATTACCATAGCTTCGCTTTTAATGTTGTCTGAAATTACATACACCTGTCTATGGACCATAACCAGCTATCGCTATCTCCCTCATTTTTCGAAATGGTCCAATTGTGTTGCTTTGCTTTCATATTACAATATTAAAAAAATTTACAAAAAATATTTTATATAAATTTTTATAATTGACTTTAAAAAAAAAAAAAACTAATTCAGTGTGTTTAGTTTGAGTTTTCTTAATTAAGTTTTTTGAAAATTGAATTTTTTGATTTTCGTGTTTTTTTTTGTTTTTAGTGAATATTTTTAAAATTTTAAACATTTTTTTTTTTACTTTTTTAGATGCACCTTACTTAGATGTATCTAAAAAGTAAAAAATTTGTGAAAAAATGTTTTAAAAAATTAATAAATACATAAAAATACAAAAAATATACTGAATTTATGTATTTTTTTTTATATATTTTTGGTGTTTAGTGAATTTTTAAAAGATTTTTTTTATAATTTTTTTACTTTTTAGGTATATTTATGTTAGGTGTGTCTAAAAAGTAAAAAAATTGCTTAAAGTATTAAAAAAATTCAATAAAAATAAAAAAATACGGAAAATAAGAAAGTAGAATTTTCTGAAAAGTGTTTTTTAGAAAAATGGAACCAAGCAAACTAATGTATTATGGACAGTATAAAAAAAAAGTCATGGATATAAATTTTAAAATAAATTATACACAAAATTTGAGTAAAAATTTAATGTAATAGTAATATCACGTCATCATTGACATGTGATATTACCAACCAATAGTAAAAAAACACATGAACGATAAACTCTACATGTTAAATATAACTAACAATTCAATAAATTTCATATCTTTATTGGAATTAATTATGTTTACATATCAATAATGATAGATATCATCATTATATTGAAATTTTCATAGATAATAATATGACTTACGGTGGTGTTACATGCACCAATAAATATACACATTAGTGTATTAACACTAGTTATGATATTATTATTGACCACAATCATTAAGCACATTATAAATATCAAAAACCTCTTAAATTATGTCATATTATCAATTGGTATACTAGTTAGTACATTAATTAGTATATATAATATCAATCAAAACCACTATTATTGTTCTCATAATTTTAAAAATGTCATTGATATTTCACTTTAAATATTTTTTTTTTTAATTTTTTTTATTTAAAATATTTTCATTATATTTGAAAAAAAAAAAATTCATAACCCAGGAGATACGTGACCCTGGGCCCACTATGCCTCCGTCACTGCGCACGAGTCTATCACCATTTATTTATTTATTTATTGTTTTTCCTTTCTTTTTTGGAGTCTTCTTTTTCTTTTTCAAATGGTCAAAATAGCGTGCTTTACTATTTCATTGTCTGGAAATACCAATGAAAGCAACATCACTATTTAAATTAATCATATTTTAATTTAAGGGGTTGTTTGGAATGTCCTAAATAAGTATACTTTTTGATTTTTTGAATGAAAAAGTTGAAAAAAAAATATAATTGTTTGGGTTAACTTTTTGACTTTTTATGGAAAAATGTGTATTAAAAAATTGTATAAATTAGTGTGTAGAGAAAAATTAGGATTGAGAGTTGTACAGCCATAATTTTTTACTTTTGGTGAATAGTGATAACTTTTTAACTTTTTGAGTAACTTTTTAACTTTTTAACTTTTTTTTAACTTGCCAAATTTGGCCTAAATATTATATAGTAAAGAAAAATTATAAATTTACATAAATTCAATACAATAAATTTAAACAAAATAATATAGCAATAGTAATTTTGCAATTATGAACCATGATAATAACTTTTTGACTATAATGAATTCATATGAATAAAACATATCATTTTATATTGGGTAAATTATAAATACACCTCTTAAATTTTACTTAAAATATGATTTTTTTTTTTTTAATTTTTGAAACTTACAAATATCCTAGTGTTAGAATTTTTTATTTAACTGAATTAAAAAAAAATTAAGTACTTTCTATACAATAATAAAATTATCATAATTATTAATTGAAATATATTTTTGACATAATTTAAAATTATTTATTGACTTAATAATTTATTAATAAAAATAATCATTTATTATGTAATTAAAAATTAAAAAGAATGAGATTTAATTTCTATAATTACAAGAGACAATTAATATTTTAAATAAATTTTAAAAGATATATTTATAATTTACTGTTTTATATTTAACTTTTATCACATCACCCTTAGGTGGGAACACAATATAAATTAGGGTGTTCACGGGCCGAGTCGGCTCGAATTTGTCATGGACCTGTCATCTGAACTGAGTTTGTCGGGCTAGAGATTTCTTCATCCGCTTTCGACCGCACTATTGTTAGAAACCACACACTTCGAAACCAATTTTAGCGGTCGGATTTCGGTCGAGCAAACGAGTTGGGCAGATCTGGTGACATTACCCTTTTCTCTTTCAAACTATAATCTATACATACACATGCATAAATATTTAGATCTGAAAGAGAGTGAAGAAACAACAAAAAAAATAAAAATAAATTAAAGAGAGTTTTGTAGCAGCCTTGCACGAGCGCATATATATATATTCATCTGTAGGTTTAGATTATTGATTTCTGACCAAAGCTGCTTCTTCAATGTCTTCTGCTTTCAAAATCACCGTTATAAGAACTCTGTGGTTTGTATGAAAGGGTGAGTGTGAGAGGGAGACGAAGGGTTTCCAGAGTGAAGGTGTTGAGGATTAAAAATTTATAAAATTAGAGAGTTTGAAAGAAAAAAGAAAAGAAAAAAGAGATCAAACCGAGAGAGGCTAAAGAGTCTCATAATGAGAGAGAGGTGTTATGAATGAGTTGAATAAAAACTCTCGGATAAAGATTTAAAAAAAAAAAAAAAAAGTAACTATAACATTTGGCTTTGGGTTAGACACTTAGGCTAACAGTTCACTTTTCTAGAATGTAATTACGATGATTACTCATCTTTTTAAAAATTTCAGAGCCTATTGGATAGAGTGTAGAGATCAACTTTTGAGAATATATAAATATAAAATTAATAAAAGATAAAGATGTAATTTGTCTAGCAAATAAAACTAGGGTGATGCACCAATAAATTTCAAATTAATAACTTATACACTGTTTAGTCTTAAAAGTTTTCTTATAGACTGAAAGGTCTCATTATAGGAAAATTGACCATAGAGGGCATATACATCAAACATCATCATCATCAAAACAACATCAAACATCACAACATCATCATCAAACAACATCAAACATCATCATCAAAACAATATCAAACATCACAAACATCATCATCAAAACAACATCAAACATCACAACATCATCATCAACATCAAACGTCATCACATCATCAACAACACAACATCACAACATCAAACATCACAACAACATGTCACTTTCTCTAGATCGAACCATAATTATCCCATAAATGCTTCACTTTTTGATCCAAATCTTGCCAACAACAGGCCTCATAATCAAAGAAACTTACACTGCCCATCTCTTCCTTTCAACAAATCCACCTCTGGCTTTGTTGAATCTGGGTTCAAAATCTCCAACCATGTCCACTTACTTGGTTCTTCTTCAAAACCCACTTCTCAGATCTCTCATCGAACCACACATTTCAATCGAATCTGTGGACATCCATTTGAGTTTTCTTTCAAACCCACCTCACAAATCCTCAGAGCAGCCTCTGGGACCCCACAAGAAGCCAACCCAGATGGAGAAATTGAGGTTTCAAATCCAAACAGAACCCTCCAACTAGCTGTTGTTTTTGGTCTCTGGTACTTCCAAATGTGTTCAACATCTATAACAAAAAGGTTTTGAACATCTTTCCATTTCCATAGTAACCGTCTTCTTCAAGGTCGCTGCCGGAATCGACGGGATCAAACTCGGAGACGGTGGAATCGGCAGCGGGAGGAGGAACCTGAAGAGACTCGCTTTCGATGATGTGAGAAGTGCGAGATCGGACGCCGAGGAAGTTAGGGTTAGAAACAACGCCGAAAGCTTTGTAGTTGTCGAGAACACTGCCTTGGTCGTCCCATTTGGGATCGGAGGAATCGATCATGGAACGAAGCTTTGGAGGGAGAGAGAAGGAAGGTTTGAATATGCGAGGGTTCTTCTTTGGTAGTCCCAGATGTTGTTTGATGATGATGTTGTGATGTTTGATGTTGTTTTGATGATAATGTTGTGATGTAAAAGAAGGACTAAATGGTTTACAAGAAAACATTCAGGACTAGATGGAGTAACATTTTTCAATATGGGATTTATGAGTAATTTTTCCATAAAACTATAACACGTATGGAATATATTATATTTAATTAGGTCGGTCGGTTTGGGTTTTATGATTATTTGGCTTAGGAAACCGTGACTCGATCGATATTCTGGAAAATTTTGAATTTCTCAACCACAGCCGATCGTTTATTCTCACGAAACTGTCCGTTAAGTGATTTTTTGAGTCTGGTGAATCGGTTTCATTGGGTGAATCAGTTTCTTGAACACCCCTAATATAAATATGTGACAGCAAAGAAGCACATCCACTTTCAGAGAGCGGGACAAAGGGTAGGCCACCTGCATTTGGTTCACAAAATACATTTTTATACTTATCGGAGAGTTTCTTTCTAATCTTATAAATTTATAACGATATTACATTCACACAATTGTTTCTTTCAAATTCTCTCAGAATATATTTCTAACCGATAAGAAAATGATTCTAACTGGCAAAACATCATTTTTTATTAGTCAGAAACACATTTAGGGGAATTCAAGAAAAAAATTTATGTAGATGAATCATTTTTGATAAATTTATTAGGGTGGGATTAGATCACTTTCAAAAGAATCTCCATAGCAATTAATTTATTCATAAATCAAGAACATACATATGTCGAATTTCACTTTATTCCTGATGATTTATTTAATGTGCAGTTTGTTCACTTATCATTTGAAAATAAAGGTAAAGTAAAAATTACCCCATATATTATTCATATATATTTTACAAAATCTAATTACAGAAATGACTTTAATGCATTTCTTTATGGCATTTTAGTTCTTTATATTCCAAATGTGTGATTTAATTCTTTATATTTGAAATATATATGTGTTTGCAATCGATATAGGTTCTTATAACTTTTTGGTCTCTCATGTACTAACAATAATTATTAGATTGTGTTTCGATTATAAATTTTTAAATTGCTATCCAAATCCGTAATTTAAACAAAACCTTAACATAATTAGTTTGATTTTCTTTACAAAATATTCTTTAGTCTCATTAATGATTTGAAATGGTATCACAAAGCCACCATATAAACACACATTTCATATTCTGATGACGAAATTGAAACAAGTAGAAACTAGTAATCAAAATGTCACAAAATAAAGGCATACATTAATAAAACAATTAGTTTAAATATAAGGAGATATGGGTTCAAAGTTTGCTTCCAATAATAAGAGGCTACCATTAAATTCACAGCATTTGCAAGCCACTTTCTTAGGCAAATGGGTAAAACTACTTAGTGGGTTTGGGAAGTGGATTTTTATGTAGGTTTTTTTAGTTGTAGGATATTATTGGATAAAAAATTTTTAATGTTTGGAAAGATAGTTGAGTTTTTTTGTGGTTGGATGTGATGTTTGTGAGAGAAAAAGTGAAATGATTGTGAGGTTGGATGTGATATTTTGTTTGGATTTGTTTTTTTTTTTGTTTTGCAAAACTTTTGTCTTTTAGTGGAAAAAATGAGAAAAAAATTTGGGAACCAAGTTCCCAAAAAAAAACAATTTTGTACGATCTCAAGGGCTGGGCATCACATTCTTTCCAAGTTATATTAATTTTGCTGTTGAATTTTAAATTTTTTATGTTGTATCAATTTAATTCAATTAGTTATTACTTTTAGAAATTAGATTGAAATTAAAGGACAAAATAATTCATTCACTCTTCTCAAAATAATTAAGATGCTAGCATCCAATTTAAAATTATCATTTCCCTTCTAAATGGATCATTTTTCCAAATGAATCATGTTGACATTGATTCATATTCAATTTTTTAACAAATATTATTTATTAGAAGCAAAATTATTAAAATTAAAATTACATGTATCAAATTGACATGTAGAGCAAGTTACAAGAACAATACGTATAATTATTTAATATTGTGTTTGGTTGGAGGATTTGGAAAGGGATTGGAAAAGGCAAAGGAAAAAAGTAAGTAAAATGTGAATAAATTACAAAAGATGTATGCATATTTGAAGACATGTTATTGACATATCTTTTGTAAAGCATACATATTTTTGGTGTATGACAATATAATTTTTGGTACATGACATGTTAGTGACACATCTTTTGTAAAGTATACATCTTTTGTAAAGCTTTAACCCACTTTTTGTAAAGTTTTAACCTACTCTTTTGGTGTGTGATAATATAACTTTATTACTGTTTTTTGTTCAGTGTTTACACTTTTTTTTACTGCCTTTTATATTTTGATATGCAATATAACTTTAAATCTTATATGTTTGTTTCTTAATTTGCATTAAGATTAAGGGGAGTTGTTATTTTATTTGAGTTTTGTAGAGCGTGTAATACAAGCAAAATTGTTATAAGTTCTTTAAGAAGAAAAATATTTTAATATATTTTTTTAGTATCTTTATCAAAAAATAACACAAACTTTATAAATTTCAACATAATACGTATAAATTATAACTGCATTTTAATCTTAAAATTATTTACATCGTGCCTTTAGGCACGGGCATACGCTAGTACATTTATATTTCACTTAGTTTCACACACTTTTTCCCTTTTACTTTCCAAATCTCTTTTTAAATCTCCAAACTGAATACAGCGTAAAAGAATAAGTTTAGGCACATTTACTATTGAGTATATAAATAATGAAATTAATTTTTTTTTAAGGGGAATTGACCCATAAATCCTAAAAGGTGGGATTGTAATCTAATTAATCCCATATTTAATTTTGTACACCCAAAGGTCCCATTATTTGGGGGTGGACAATTTTGCCCATGAACTTACTGTTTTGGGTTTGGTGATATTATGTTTGAATGATGTGGGTGTATGTAACGTTTGGGAATTTTATGATGTGGGTATATATAACGTTTGGGAAAAGTACATTTATGATGTGAGTGTATGTAGCGTTTGAGAAAAGCTTACTATAGCTTTTTTATGATGTGGGTGTATGTAACGTTTGGGAAAACATTTATGATGTGGGTGTATGTAACGTTTGGGAATTTTATGATGTGGGTGTATGTAATGTTAGATAATGTCTCAATGGGACCACATAATTAAATGTGGTGTTATCATTTATAAGAAGCCTACAATTTAAGTGATTCAATTTAGTTAATAGGCTTAAGGGTATATGTGTTATGGACCTAATGTGTAGATACTAGTTGTATAATTTCTATTTCTATGAGGGGCAGAAATAGAAATTAAAACATATTGGTTAAAGTTGGTTTTCATTCCTTTTGAACTTCCACAACCTTTCAGTTTTGAAAACCAATAAATAGAAATTAAAACCAATAATGGTTAAAGTTGGTACCTTTCAGTTTTGAAAACCAATAAATAGAAATTAAAACCAATAATGGTTAAAGTTGGTTTTCATTCCTTTTGAACTTCCACAACCTTTCAGTTTTGAAAACCAATTATAACCTTTAAAAGGTTATGGTCCCTATTCCTTCCCAAGTGGAGAAAAGAACACTGCTGTAGCACGTCCGCGGGGGACCTCTATGCTACAGTTCGGACTCCCTTTTTGTTTGTTACGGTTCTAAATCTGAACCAAAGAGTCCAACTCTGGCAAATCGTTTGAGAAAACAGATTTTTGAAAAGTAGTGCCAAACATGGACTGCTTTGCCAGATTACAGAGTCGCCACCTAAATATTTTAAAATGGGAAATTTAGGAAACCCTGACTCGGTGCCGAAGGCCACATGTCCGTCATCACCAAAGTGGTCTTGGCTCGGGAGCTTGGGTACGATCGGGGAAGGTCAGCTATGAGCACCCCCTTTCGCCCGGTCCGAAGACCGGCCTCTACTAACCGTGATATCCAATTTTGAAAACTTTATGCGTTCTTATTCCGGTTATTAGCCTAGAATTACTATGTTGTGCGCACAGCAAACAAGTATAGACTAGATCGCCTAATTTGGAAATAAGCATTGCATATCCGTCTTGTTTGGAAAACAGTTTGAAATTGCTACTCGCAAGTAGGCTAAAATACGGATTTCAACGAGTTTTTCCAACTTAAGCAATCCAACCTCCACCCACAGGCATTCAAACAGTTTATCATGTAAGCACTTAACCGCATGGCGAGCATACTGTCATGGTAAACATTCACACGCATGCGATATGCTAAAGCCATAGAAACTTACATTGTACTCCGTGCCAAAACAGTAAACTAGTTAGCAAACATGCATGACCTAGTTTATGTTAAGTGGTTAATGCATCACACACAGAGATGTAATCTAGAGTAGGCTCGGCTAACCCTAAACATGGCACATGAGATGCAACAACTATCACGTATTCAATTTGGAATTGAAGATACAATGCAGTTTGTATGATGTACCGAGCCCGATGCATGTAAATAAATGCATGAATGCACGCATGCATTACATGAGGTATGATAATTTAAATATGCCCTAATCTACTATCGAAAACGGGTAAATAAAAGGGAGAAAGAAATGGGGATTGGAAGACATACACCCACTCACACACCCTTATTACATCTTTGCCCTCGCTCGGAGGGACCAAAATAATAATACAGAAATGAACAAATAATTAACTATTCTAGCTAATTATTACAAATTAAATAAATTAATCAAATAACTTAATTCATCTAATAAAAATAGTAAATCGCCTCGGGATGAGGGCCGGATGCATGCGCGTGCCCGGGACTCGCTCGGAATCGCACTACCATGCAAGTGTGCCTCTGTTTTCCCTGTTGTCCTCCTCTGCAGGCTGCCAAAGTCTCAGAACTACTTCTCAGAGCACTGGAGATCACTACCGGCTGGGGTAGAACACCACCGGCTGAAGTGTGTGGCCACCGGCACTGAATTCAACCACCGGCTGCCAATTGACTGCCGGTCGGCACTAAATAGTGCCGGCCGGCACAAAATTCCTGCAGAACCTGCAGACCACAGCAGCAGAGGGCAACAAAATGCATGGCAATGTGATTCAAGGTATTTATGCACTACACACACCTCTTATCATGTTATTGGCTCAAGGGGGCATGTGCCTTGATTCCCGGACCACCAATCGCGCATTTTCATGCATGATGGCCTTAAGGACCAAGAATGCAACTTTGCTTTCAAATGCATGCCATGCAAACAAGCACAAAAGGGTGCCAAACCTCTATCAAACTCACTTCAAGAGGCTTGGTATGCATGCCAATGTGATGAAACCCTAAGCATATTGTCTAGCATGCAACATAGATAATGTGATGCACTTATGCAAAGAGTTCAAACAAGCATGCAAGTCAAACATGCAAACCAATGAAATGGTGGACTTAGGCGACTCAAAAGGCTTAAAATCCATGGCCAAAATGCCTACAAATGGAGATTAGACACACACACACATGCACATGTTAAAGCATCAACACTAAGGCATGAATCATGGAAACTCTTAAGCACACTTGAAGAGACCAAACATAGCCAACTAGCATGCATTGAAAGCTCTAAAATTCATGTCAAACATGATGCCAAATCATGCAATGAGGTATGCCAAACAAAGCATGCAAATGGCCTAAGCTTCAAAGCAAGTCAACAAGGCATTAAACCATGCTTATACAAGGCAAATATGGCATGCACTTAACAACCTAAAACAGAGTTTTAGCATGTCAAATTAGGCCCAAGGGACCACTTAGATGGCATCTAAGAGACATTAAACCAAAGGCATGCATTGAAGCCACAACAAGGGGCATTTAACACAAGCTTAAGAAGTCGCAAAGAAGCATGCAATGTAAACATACAAGCACCTCCAAGGGACTGAAATAGCATGCTAGGTGGTTCCAAACCATCAAAAACAATGCAAGCAAAGCATGCTATACTCATATGCTCTCAAGGCCAACAAGCCCAATGCAAAGGGGCTATGTTAAACATGCCAATATTGACCAAAATACTTATGGACAGACCTAAAACATGATGATATGAGCACAAAATCTTCACAAACACAAGTCTAAAACATGCTAGAAATGAAGGCATACCACCTAAGCATGTTAAGACATAAAGAGGCATTACAAGGCCACTATACCAAGCATGCATAAGGGACCTAAACCAACTTGAAATCATGTTATAACATGGCAATATAAGCATGAAAAACAAGTCAAACATGCTCAACACACACTCAAGCATGAAGCTCCATAAGAGAGCAAATTTTGTCCTTTCCAAGGACATCAAGGGGAGGGGGTGGCCCTTCCCTTTCTAGGACTTTATGGCACCATCTCCACCACTGAAATCCCTCAAGATTTCAGTGGTGGAGAGGCCCAAGCACACAAGTCCCGGATCTCTCCAAAATAGCACAAAAAGTGACCCTTTTCAAGGTCTAAAGAGGGTCAAACCTCCCCAAACCACAAAACACTCTTAATATACAACCAAGAGGGTTCAAAATCAGAACTTTTTTGTGCCAAACACTAAGCTCAAAAACTATTTTAAACTAGGTAAAAATGGAATGCAAAAATGGGGTAAAAATGACTAGTTTCTTACCCTTGATGACTATCTTCACAAAGGTTGTTGTGCTTGGTCCCTTGAGCTCAAAAACCACCAAAAACTTCAAGAACAACCTGCTGGAGCCTCAGTTCCAAGAAGAAGGTGTAACACTAGGTGCTTGTGTGCAATAGTGTGAACTAAAGCACCTAGTGTAGTAAACAAGCAAGAAAAGAGAGAGATAGGATAGATATAACAATTCTAACCTAGACCAGAGCTTACTCTCTCTAAAATGGCTGAAATCTCTCAAGAAGTCCCAACCCTAAGCCAAGAGAAGAGAGTTCTCTTGTATAGGCAACCAAACTTACAAGTTAAGTTACCAAACAAGCTCATCCCTCCATCCACGTGTATGGAGGGGAAGAAAAGGCTCAAAAGCTGTCTGAAAATATCTCAGAAAGCAAGTGCACAGTGGTCGGCTGGGCAAATTGGTCATTTCGCCCAAAATAGTGTCGACCGGCACAATATAATGCCGGTGACAACTACAGCCAGCCGGTGGCCTCTAGCCCTAGCCGGTGGTGTGTGGGGATGCCTCAGAAGGCATTCCCTGCCCCTCAAAGGCAAAACACAGGTGTCTGGTGCAAAAACCGGACACAAACGGTCGAGTCTGGAGGTCCTGAGGCACGGCGCGCGAGCCGAGAACTCCGGGAACTCCAAACGAACACACACATGGATGATCACCGAGTGTTCGGGCGGTGACGTCCAAGTCTTGAGGACGGTCAAAAATGGGGTGTCTACAACTGTCATTTTTCTAAATCCTCTCAAAGGAAAAACATAAGGCACCAAAGGGGAAAGGACTAGAAGGCAATAACATAATCAATAACAAAGAGTCTATTGATAATCACGCTTCCGTTTAACCGTTCATCAATGGATTCAGGTATGTCATTTTGTCTTGATTTCTTGATAATACACATGGTAAATGATCTGAAGTGTAAGGTTTATGTTCTGAAATTTATGTTTACATGTAACGTTTGGGAAAAACACATTTATGATCTGGGTGTATGTAACAGTTGGAAAAAACTTACTATAGCTTTTTTATGATGTGAGTGTATGTAACGTTTGGAAAAAGCACATTTATGATGTGGGTGTATGTAACGTTTGGGAAAAGCTTAATATAATTTTTTTATGATGTGGGTATATGTAACGTTTGGGAAAATATTTATGATGTGGGTGTATGTAACGTTTGGGAAAAACTTAATATAGTTTTTTTATGATGTGGGTGTATGTAACGTTTGGGAAAAGATTTATGATGTGGGTGTATGTAACGTTTGGGAAAAGCTTACTATAGCTTTTTTATGATGTGGGTGTATATAACGTTTGGGAAATACACATTTATGATGTGGGTATATGTAACGTTTGGGAAAAGCTTACTATAGTTTTTTTATGATGTGGGTGTATGTAACTTTGGGGAAAAGCTTATTATAGCTTTTTTATGATGTGGATGTATGTAACGTTTGGGAAAAACACATTTATGATGTGGGTGTATGTAACGTTTGGGAAAAGCTTACTATAACTTTTTTATGATGTGGGTATATGTAACGTTTGGGAAAAGATTACTATAGCTATTTTTGGGTTTAGTAGTGTATGTAGGAGTGTCCACGTTATTTATGACCCACACGTTTCAATCACAAAAAAAAAGGTACATTAGTCAGAAAAACTATTCCATAATTACATAATGGGACTTGGTAGACTACGACTCTCCAAAATGGGAGTTTTCAATAATTTCTCCTTTTTTAATGACATAAAATTTTAAATAATTTAGCAATCAAAATTTATCATCGTATTAAAACAAATAATTTCAAAACGTATAGAGCCTACTCAATAAATTAAACAGATGTGATTGGGAGCTCGAATCCGAGCTCACCCAAATGCCCCGAATCCCTTTTTTTTTTTTTTTTTGTTTACAGCGGAAGAAGCAAGAAGAAGACGAAGAAGGGGGGAGGGGAGGGGGAGGAGGAGGGAGGAGGGGGGGAGAAGGGAGGAGGGGGACTGGAAGGGGCCTAAAAATGGAGGGAGAGGGGAGGAGAGGGGAGGAGGAGAAGGAGGGGGACGGCGGAGCTGCGACGGCGGAGCTGCGATGGCGGAGCTGCGAGCTGCGACGACCGGGGGCAGAGCTGCGACGGGCCGGCGGACGGCCGGAGGCGAGCTGCGAAGACCTCCTCTTCCTCTTCCCTCTCTTCTCTTTCTCTCCCTCTCCCTCTTCTCCCTCTCCCTCTGCGTCAACAATGGCGAAAAAAAAAAAAAAAAAAAAACCTAAAGCCCAAAACGACGTCATTTTGGGCTTTAGGGGGATTCGGGACATTCAGATTCGAGGTCCAAAATATTTTTCTAAATTAAAATATTTACATGTATTTTACTTTTAAAAAAAATAAAAAAAATAATCACACGTGAGCACACAGAATTGGTTGGATACGCCGACGTATCTAATACTGATTTGATATAAAACGAGCCAATCTTTGTCTCAAGAATTGTTGTGGTTTTAAAATATAAAACATATATGAGAGACATGATGATGATGGGCCAGGGAGATCCAACACAGGCGGCTGTATAGCATGTGTCATGTGAAACATTGAAATATAATAGCAGAGAGAGTCGAGGACCATTTAAATATTGACCAATTCATGATTGTTTTTGTGGATGAATAATGAACGATATCCATCCTGACCCTACTAGTCCATGCAATTAAGTCTTCCTTTAAGATGTAAGTTAATTTTTTAATTTTAAATTTTTTGACTTCTATAATTTTTGTAAAAAAATAAAATAAAATAATTATAATTAAAATGTGATATTTTATTTTATTAATTTTTTAATTTATTTTATTTTTTATGTCTATTTTAATCCAAAACCATGCCAAGCCGCCTTTCAATTTTCTGCATTCAAATGATGAGCTACATGCATTAATTGCTGAGGAATATATAGGAAGTCCTTTAATAATAACTGCATCGGGTCCCATGGTATCTACACTTGTAGACTTTTGGATCGCTTAATGATTTCTATTGAATAGAAGTTTCAATACAACTTCACTAATTTATCAAATATATCTATTTTATACTATTATAATATTAAACCTCCGTCTTAGGAAGTGAGTTAACTTTTTACCTTTTTAACTTTTTTTAACTATTTTAGTTTGAGTTAAAAAGTTTAATTTAGGAAAAGTTTTTTGACTTTTTAATTTTTTTGTGAGAGAAGAATGTAATGATTATGGATTGAATGTGATGTTTTATTTGTTGTGGCTAAAATAGCCAAAAAATCTCTTGTCAAAAACATTTCATTTAGGGCTATTTTGGGAAGTGAGTTAAAAGCCACTTTCCAACTTTTAACCTACTTCCCTCTCTCACAAAAAAAATTAAAAAAAAGTCAAAAAATAACTTTTAACCATCTTCTCAAAACACCCCTAAAGCTCCGTTTGGGAAGAGCTAAACCAAGCTTTTTTGACTATTTTAGCCACAAAAGACAAAATAGGCTATTTTAGCCACAAAAAACAAAACATCACATTTAACCCATAATCATTACACTCTTCTCTCACAAAAAAAGTCAAAAAAGTCAAAAAGCCCTTTCCAAACCAAGCTTTTTAGCCCAGGCTAAAATAGCCAAAAAAGCTAAACAGCCAAAAAGCCAACCCACTTCCCAAACGACACCTTAGGAATTTTTAAAATTTCAAATTATCTCTGCAATCGAACAAATTTTTGTAAAAGAAGGCATTTCATACATAATTCTAACTTGAAAAAAAAATGTACTTTTAAATTTATATTATTTTTGTCAATCAAATATGATTTATGTGAAATTAAATTGCTAATCTAAATTTTTCTCTTGTCGAAATAAACAAGAAAAATGATAACCCATAGCAAATTATTATATAGAAAATTATCTTTAACATTGTCCATTAAACAAACATGACTCCATTAAACAAACATTGTCCATCATGTCTTCACAAGCTTCTTCTTTGGTGGAATCAGATTGTCACTCTTTAGGATTTGTTGTCTCTTTCACCGGAGAGATTTATCCCACCAACTAGTAAAAGAAAAGGAAAATAACAATTCAGTGGATTTTTGAAAAGTTAATTATTAATAATTAAAATTTTAAGTTTTCTCATGAGTTTGTAAAAATTTTGTGATACGACCATTGTGTGGTAATTTTCCCTAAAAGAAACAATATTATGCAATGAGAAATATGGTTACTCATGACATTATTATAAAAATATTTTCTAAATCTAATAAAAAATTATTGGGGTTAAATATTGTTTTATTTCTTTAAAAAAAATTAACATTTCTTGATGACTGCATTACTTAATTAATGTTTTACTTTTTTCTTTTTCAAAATTTCTCTAATTAATTTTTTTCTATTTTTATCGATTAACATGAGAACGATAGTTAATCAGTCTATATTTAATGAGTCTAAGCTTATTTAACTTTCTTAATCTATTCTTTAGTAAGAACAAGAATTGAACTTATTCAAAACTAATCAATTCTCGTTATTGATTCGATGAATGCCACAATGGGCAATGTAAATTGACCAAGGCATGAAAACAAAATGATGAATTGAACATTCTATACACCAGACCAAATTCAATAGAACTCGAAAATGCTTTTTTTAAAACTCACTCTCCTATATTTCACAAGAATAACATTTGTTTCGTGTCTTTGTATAGCGATCCGAGCTTAAATCCGACCCATTTATTACTTTTGAATTCAAAAAATCATATCTGTGGCGGTCGTTCTTTTCTCTTTATGTTTGGTTTTGGCTTCAGGGGGTCGACACCATCCTTGTGGTGTCAACACCGCCTCCTCTTTTCTTTGTCTTGTTTTGCTCTAAGGGTCAACACCAACTTTGGAGGTGTTGACACCATCTTGCTGTTGTGTTCCAAGATCACTACTGAAATTTAGGATCAACGCCAACTTTTGGTGGTGTCGACACTTGCCTTTTTTTGTTGGCCTCAAGGGTCGGCATCAGTTTGGGAAGGGTCGACCCTTATCTACTGTAGAATCTGGATTTAATTGCTAAAATTTAGTGTCGACACCTTGGGTCCAAGATTCGACACCTTGTCTATTGCTAGCATTGTCTTTTTGTCAATTCTTCCTGAATGGTCGACACCACCGACACAATGGTAGATCCCTGTGAGATTTTTTTTTTTTTTTTTTTTTTCCCATATTTTAGTTTGGTTTTGGGCTCTACTTCTTGAGGATTTTGACTTGTTCTTTTGGGTTGACTTTGGACCTTTATTTCACTTTAACCTAGCACTATATATAGGGCCCTCACTTATCCTTTCCTTCACTTTCTCTTCTCTTTCCTCTCTCTAAACCGCGAGTCTCTCTTTTCTCTCTCTAAACTCACTTTTTCGCTCAAAGATCTTCAAATCTACTCACTTAGAATCATCTCCTCACCTTGCTCCTTTGAGATTAAGGCCTCGTTTGGGAACATACTAATTTAGTAACTTTTTGGTATTTGACTAAAATATGAGCTAAAAAAAAACTTGTATGTTTGGGATGACTTTTTGACTTTTTACGAAAAGATGTGCAAAAAGTAAAGAGAAAATAGAATCTTTGACTTTTTGGTATGAATTGTTGGCTTTTGATTTTTTTAGGCCAAGTTTGGCATCTACTATATAATACAAAAAGTCAAAAAGTCACTATCCTATTAAGTCACATCATCTTATTTAAATCACATCACCTCTCTAACATATCACATCAAACCCAACCCAAACCCAACCCATATAAGCCAATAAGTCAAAAAGTGCACTTTTTTAAAACATTCCAAACCAACCCTTAGTGACTTTTTGGCTAAAAAAGTCACTTGCCAAACGAGGCCTAAGTGTAGAGCTTGTCAAGGGCTTCATTTTGATCGAAGCAAATCGTCGTTTCATCACCATCAACTTTTGGACTTTTCTTTCTTCTTTCTCTTCTAAAGTTTGAGGCAGAGATTCTCTACACTCTTTTATGATTTTTAACTTAGCTATTTGTTTTTATAAAACAATCTTGTGATTTTGGAGGATTTTGAACAAACCTAAGGTTTTGGCTTAAAATCAAAAGAAGGGTTTTCAAATGGATGTATTGAAAATGATTGTGGGGGTGGAAATGAAGTTGAGTTGTGATAAAATTATATTTGGAATAGATTTTGGAAGGAAAAGGGGTTTTGTCCTAAATGTCTCAAATATTTACTTTGTATGAATAAATGGGATTGATGTAGGAAATGTGAAATTGGACGGATATTGTTATGGATGATGGAATTGAATATATACTATCACTCACCTCTTGAAATTTGGAAAGTTTATCTGTATTGGAGATTTTATATCTGTTTAGAAATATCTGTTTTGGGCTATTGGTGGAGGATAGCTATGATTGTTGTAGAAACTACATGAGAATTAGGTGAATTGAAATTAATTTATTATCTATGTGCATTGAACATTGTTGCTCATTTAATGCGTTGCAAATGTATATAATTTTGAGAAAAAATGATGAACGTTGGAAACAGGTGTGTATCACCAAATCAAGTTGGCCTGAGTGTCTAGGGTGAAAGTCTCGAAAAACGTGCGTATACATGGGTGCCGATTCCCGTAGACGAAATATCCGTAGAATGGCAATAATAGTGTTTGTATAGGTTATGTTTATGTGGATGCCGTTTAACGGTTTCTTACGAACAAAATATCCATGAAAAATTGTATCGGTTTGAGATTTTCCCCTTTTTTTCTATTGTAAAGGACATCAATTGAGAATTGTGATATAAATTGAGCATAGCATGATTTTTGGAGAAAAAATGTAAAACGTTTTAACATAAGCATTGTATATGCATTTCACCTTTATATCTTTGTTAAGATTAATATATTGTGTTAGATTATTTTTATTGAGTTTTGGCTCACCCTATACGAAAAAACCATTTTTAGGTGTTGGTGAGATGCATCCGCCAAGGCAGTAGCTTGGGAGGATTGGAGCAAAAGCTTCATTTTGTTTATTTGTTGTAATTATTTTGTAAAAGCCTAGGGTTTTATCTGTATTGGATTTAAATCTATTTTGATGTAACCAAGTACAGTCTTAAAAACTTGTAACCTTCAGGACATTTCAATTATTTGTTTAATTTCTATTTCATATCTTTGTTGTTGACATATGATATAGATTCAGGGTTAGAACTTATGAATATATATTTGCATGTGTCACACTTTTGTACAACTGAGTCTTATGAAACGAAAGGATATTATACTCTAATTTTAGATTGTTATTTACTTATCATCGTGGATGGTTTATTATAACTATTTCAGGATGTTACACATTGTCATAAATAAATAAATAAACACTTATTTTATATCTCACCATTAGTAGACATGGGATCCGCACCAATCTATATATATAAGAAAAAGACTCTTTCTAATGACAAAACTTATGGGAGCTCTAAACCCTCAAACTAAATTTTATGATTCTTTTATTTTTAAATAATAAAAAACACTCTATTGATTAAACTCTTATTTAATCATAACAATAAAACTCTAATTATTCCATAAATTACGAATTTTAAAAGGAAAGTATGCTCAACTATTTCAAATGTGTGCTACTATATATGGAAGCAATTCACTAAAATCTAATTATTCTTTATTTTTAAAAAATTTTATTGGTTAACTCTAATTTAACCATAACAATTAAACTCTTATTTAATCATAACAATAAAACTCTAATTATTCCATAAATTACGATTTTAAAAAGAAAGTATGCTCAACTATTTCAAAATTTAAATGTGTGTACGGAAGCAATTGACTAAAATCTAATTATTTTTATTTTTAAAAAAGTCTATTGGTTAACTCTACTTTAACCATGACAATTAAATTCTAATTATTCCATAAATTATGACTTCTAAAAGGAAAGTATGCTCAATTATTTTAAAATTTAAATTTGTGTGCCACTAATATGGAAGCAATTCATTAAAATCTAATTATAATCATAAAAAAAAACTCTAATTATTCCATAATTTATGATTTTTAAATATATATATATATATTTCTATTTCAAAATTTAAAATTATGTGTCATTAAATATAATAAACAATTCAACAGAATCTAAAATTTATAAAAAAAAAACCTTTCAAATGGTCACGTTATCTATGCTATAACTAATATAGAAATCTTTTTCGAAATTTATAATAATGCTCTTTTCAAAATTCAATATAGTAAACTTTTAAAATTACATTTTTTTTATTTATTTCCAACCTCACATACTAAGTTTCTTGATTAATTTTTATTTATTATTAAAAAAATTGAAACAATCTATTGGGTAACACTTTCTCAACAATAAAAATATAACTATCTAATGATTTATGAAATTTAAAAGGAAAGTATATTAACCCATTTCAAAATTCAAAAATGTGCCATACAACTATTAAAAAAAATTAAATTTTATCATAATTTATGACTTTTAAAAAGAAAGAAGACTAAAATTTTAAATTGTGTATCACAAATTATGAGAAGCAATTCATATCTCCCATAAATCTTCTCTCTTGCACTTATTGGATTCGAGTCAAATTAGAGTCAGTGTTCATCAAGTGTTGTAACTGTTAGTGATGGAGCAATTGTGAAGAATTCAATTAATAAATTTTTTCATTATAAGTTTATGCTTTTTTATAAAGATCAATTTATAATCTTTAGCCTCCCACATCCTTATTTCTATTATGCATCTAACAATTATGTTAATTTCTAAAAATTTGTTGCATGCTTATTTAATCTAAGCGTATTTTATAAAATATATGTGATGACCAAGTCCTTGTCTTATTTCTTTTCTTTCTTCTTTACTTTGTTCTCTTTTGCTCTCGTTGGGCTTGAAACATTTGGAAGTTATTTTCAATTAGAGTTCTTGTTCTTGTTTTTCCTTAGTGTTGATTATTTAGCTATTCCGGAGAGTGCGGGGTCAGGTCCGAAGTGCCCGGGAATCGAACCATCAATTTTTGGGCTGCTGAGCCAAGGCCGCATGTACAAGGTGGGGGCTACACGTGCGGGGGGTGAAGCCGCACATGGGGGAATAGGGGAAGTTCTGAGGATTGCACACTGCCTAAAAGACACGTGCGGGCTGAGGTGCGGCAGGGCCACCGCAAGTGCGGGGGAGAGGGCCACACGTGTGGGGATGGGCGCTGCACCTGCGGCAATCTGGGCAACACGAAACTTTGTTTTTTTTTTTTTTTTCTCTTTTGGTCCGAATGTGTAACTCGTTTTAGACATTACTCTATCACTCTAAACCCTATTTTTCTCCCCCTTCTCTCTAGAAAACCTTCTTAAACACCCAAAACACTTTGATTCTTGCCAATCTTGAGTCAAGATCATCATCATCTCCCTCTAATCTTGAAGATGAAGGGCTAGAGCTTCACTGGTGGAAGTCAAAGCTCTCCCATCTTTTGGTTCTAGGGTTTCATCTCCTCTCTCTCTTCATCAAGCTTGAGGTAAGGTTTTCTTGAGTCATATATACATGTTGTGCCATATAAATGTTGATTTGTGAGTCTTCTAGTGGTTCTCATGTTAGATTTCTATTTTTGAGCAAAAATATAGAAAGTTTTAAATGTGGGTTTTAAATCTCAACCTCATGTTTAGATGTTACTTTAGCGTTACATTAGAGTGTTATATATTTTTCGTAATGTAGGATTTGTTCTAAGAGGGAAAATCCAAAACATCTATAATACGAATTGCCTAAATGTATAATTTTACATTTAGAGAAACCCAATTTTATCCTTAGAAAATCAAACACAAACATATTAGTGACTACATTTTTTTGTAATTTTCACTTTAATGAGACCTTTTGGTTCATAAGAAAAAATAAAAGACTGAACAATTCATAAAATCACATTTTGAGATTTATTGGTGCATTACCCTTAATTCTTTTAAGGGATTATTACACTCTAGTGGTTTAAAAAAAAACAAAAAACAAAAAACAAAAAAATACATGAAAAAGTTTATAATTTCAATTACTAATATATATAAAGTTTCTTACTAATTTGTAATTATTTTTTTAAACCCACTAATGTGATATTTTCCTTTTTTAAAAAAAAAAAAAATAAATTCTAACTTAAATTTGTAATTTCTTAACTTTTCTATTCAGTTATATTTAATAGGGAAAATTACAAATCAGGTTTAGTTTAAAAAATAATTACATATTGATGGAAAAATTATAATTTTAATAATTAAAGTTTATAAACTTTACCATGAATTTTTTTTTCCCCTTCAATCACCCCTGAGTGGTTATTTTCCCTATTTAATACTTCAATTATTACCATTATATATGGGGAAATAACAGCACAAGGGAAATTTAGGAAAAAAATTACAAAATTAGTGATAAAAGTTTAGGAAAAATTACTCATAAATTCTATTTTGATAAATGTTGCTCTAGTTAGTCTTAAGCGTTTTTTCTTAAACCATTTAGTTTTTTTTTATTTCTGGTATGATATATATTTTTGATATATTGTATATGGAGTTCACATTTTTACCCATATTTGTTTCATTTTGCAGGTCTCCCAATCTCTCCAACAATGGCAGCCCCTCCGGTGGAGTCCGTCCAGTGCTTTTCCTCCTCGGCCGCCAACGTTTTGCCTAATGAGATCTGGAAGAGAGAGTTAAATGGGCTTTTTCTCCCCAAACAACAACCCGAGGCCCTACTCCTTAACCATTAGTCCCATAAACAAGCTCTCTCTCTCTGGATTGAGGACTTGTTGCTGTACCTGTGCCCTTGTCTCCACAACCAACACCAATCAAATCATAGAAACAGAACAAACAAAAAAAAGAAAAACTATTCGATGTCAGTTTCTTCGACGACGGTGGTTGCTTCGAGCTCCTCCCGGGCTCGCGCCATGCTTCAGATCTCACCGTACACCTTCTCTGCTCTCGATATCGCCATCGCCATCGGCGTCTCCATTTTCGGCACTGCTTGGTACATACATACATATATATATGTTCAATGTTCTGATGATGTTCGATATTCGATGATAATGTTCGATGTTTGATGATGTTCGATGTTCTGATGATGGTTGATGTTCGATGTTCTCGGCACTGCTTGGTATATACATACATATATATATGTTCGATGTTCTGATGATGTTCGATGTTCGATGATGATGTTCGATGTTCGATGTTCGATGTTCTGATGATGGTCGATGTTCGATGTTTGATGATGTTCGATGTTCGATGATGGTCGATGTTCGATGATGGTCGATGTTCGATGTTATGATGATGTTCGATGTTCGATGTTCTGATGATATGTTTTGATGATGTTGTTTTGATTCCTATTTTTTGATGATGTTTTTTAAGTGATGTTGGTGATGTTGTTTTGATTTCTATTTTTGATGATTTTTTTTAGTAATGATGAAGAATAATGTTTATACGATTATACGATTATACGTTCACTGTGATGTTGGTGAATAATATTTGATATGTTGGATAATGTTTGATGTTTGATGAATAATGTTTGATGACGTTGGTGTTCGTTGTACTTAAAAAAGTTGTTTTTAAAAAGTTGAAGCAGCCTAGCCAAGGCAGCAAGGGTGAAGAAAAAGTAGTGCCGAACACCAACTGAAAGAAGAAAAGTTCGTTTACTTAAAGGTGTTCGTTGGTGTTCATTTTTAAAAGGTTGTATAGAAATAATGTTTGATGACGTTGTCGATGTTGATGATGTCGATGACGTAGTTGATGTTTGCTGATGTTCAGAAAGAAGGGAAATCATAAAAAGGCCTATAGTAAGCTTCTTGGGCAATTCGGTAACTTACACATAAACACCAACCCAAAATTACCCCCTCAATTACTGACCCAAACGCCTAAAAAAATGGGTATTAATGTATTTACACATAAAATAGGACCTATTAGTCCAACAAAAAAACGTCGGGACTAAATGGGTTAACATTCCCAAATTAGGGATTTAATGGTGCTTTCCCCTTAAGTTTACACGTTGTAATAATTGAAATATTATATTTTTTTATGATTTATTATTATTATTTTTATTTTATTGTTACCACTATACTGTTATTTCTCCATTTTATATCATGAAAGATTTGACAACTTTATTAGTTAGTGTGGGGACATATTTTTTGAATAAACAATACGTGGCCAAGGTGGCACCGAAGTGCCAGCCGAAGTGCCACGTGTCCTGATCATGATGCCGAGATGATCTCGGCTAGGCTGAGGTTATCTGCGGATATATCAGAATCCGGGATAAATGAATAAGTTATAAGAGTCCTAGAATGGAGGAGGACCTCAGCCTGGATAAGGATAAAGCTCTTAGGGAGTTTTTCTTTATCTATTGGAGAGTCCAGGATGAGCATTGGGCCAGAGTCCAAGAGAAGTTAGGCTTCTACAGAGATCAGGTTAGTGCTGACTATAAAAGTAAGGCACCCTCATGGGTTTAAGGTACGCTTTTTGTATTCTGACTAGTGAGTAAAAGTACTATTTACTATCTTTGAGATAATTGAGTACTGACTTGATCGTCGGAGTGCCCCCGGGTGGACGAACTACCGCCGGAGTCTTATCTTTCTGTGACAGGTCGTTCGGGTGCTGTAACACCTGCCTTTCTCCTTAGTTGTTGTTTTTATGATTACTTTTATGATTAATTTGAATTATGCAATTATTCGAGCTTTATATGTCTATTTTTATGCATTGTGTCTATTAACAAATACGCTCCCTTGAGAAAAGACATATCTGATTCGTTAAATCGTTAGAGTTATAAAATTAATTAATGAACTAAGTGAGTGGGGTATTGCACCTTAAATTAAGATAGGTGATAGTGAAATTAATTAAATAATTTAAACTAAAGTAACTCTCACGTGGTTAATCTAAGTTAGAGAATTGGGATATATATATATATTGACTTCAATTAGAAAGAGAAGAGAGAGTTATAATCTGAGAGAGAGTAAGAGAGGAGGAGGATATTCTAGAATTGGGTTTGGGTGGATGATCAAGAAGGAGAAGAAGGAAAGAACTTGAGCCAACTTCATCAACTAACACATTAAGGTAAACCTTTCTCTTAATCACTTGTATGAGATTAATTTGCATCTTGAATTCATAAGAATTGAGGAATGGGTGAGGGATTAAGTGGTGTAAGTGGGGCTAGAAACCCTACTAAGAGGGATTTTCCCATGACCTTGCTCCTTCCTATAGTTTTATATGAATTTAAGACATGTTCTATGGTTTAATTGAGGCATAGAATTATCTTGTGCATCCCTTTTGTTTTATCTTTAGATGTTTATGAGATTAAGGGATTTGATGAGTTAATTTTAAGCTCTATTCTTGGGCATTAGTTAGTAATTGTTGTTACTCTACGTTTCTTAATTTTGGCCCTTGATTTGGATGAATTTGGGTTTGAGATTTGGAGGTTGAAGTGTAGAAAAACAGGGCAAAATTCGGTTCTGGAACACCCAGAACTGCACGTGTGGCAAGGGAGCCCTGCACGTACGGGAGTGCACTGGCGCACATACGGCAAGTGGGCCCGCACGTGCGGATTACAAGGGAAGGCTGGGAAGCATTCTGTCTAAAAAGCACGTAGGAGCGCGCGTGCGGAGAGGGTCCCACACGTGCGGCCAAGGAGCTCCGCACGTGCGGCTGTTTGGCTACCTCAGGTTCACTTTTTTGGGTCGTTTACTCCACTCTCGGACCTTCGTTAGCGTGTGTCAGACCCGTAATTGATATCCTTTTGCATTACATGAACATTTAACAAGAGTAAACTACATTTTAACCAATCAATTCCTAAGTTATGGAATTAACTAATCGGGTGTTTGATGAATTAAGTGAACAACGCTTGTATTTGTTTGTGTAGGTCAAACGCCTCATTCCAATCACCTGTAACACGGAACGAACTGTGAGTAACACTGCTGTAAATACATATATATAATTTAAATTATATTTTCTCTACTTCAACTTATGCGTTATTTCGATATGTTTCTCATGTGGATAAATGATAATTCTATCCCAATTTTCATTAGTTACTATGATAACTTGGACACCTCTTCATATGAGTACAGTTCTATCAGTTCTATTTCATGGAACTCCTATTTAATATGATAATAGCTATCATATCTGTTCTTCGGTCTTTATGACCGCCTGCTCGGTCTTCTTGACCGTCTGTCCAGTCTTCGTGACCGTTTGTTCGGTCTTCTGAAATGCCTGTATTTACTGCTTTTTAATATACTATGCAAAATGTTATGCTTTTTAAATATTGTATGAAACTGCTCAGCTTGCGTGTCATTTTATGTTATAATTATTATTCATAATCTTTTTATTCAGTTGTTATTCACTGGGCCCTAGCTCACATTTTGGCATACCATGTAGGTGATCTAGCTCAGGAAAAGGCGTAGTGGTGTCGGTCTTGCTCCGGTTTTGTCAAGTTAACCACTGTGCCTCACTGCGAGGTTTCCATCTATCTAAGTGTTGATGTGGCCAATGTTTTCCCTTTTGAAATTCGTTCTTGTGTTTTGGTCGGTTGTCATTGGCATTATAGTTGTTGTTAATGGGAGTAACATTTCCCTTTTGATTGCCTTTTTAGTCAAACTCGTAAGAACATGTTGTACTTCTGCATGTATATATGTGTTTATATATATATAGCATTGTCTTTGTCTCATATAAATTCACAGCTCATTGGACGTTTTGTTTTCTTGCATAATAGCTTCCGCTAGCCCGCTTATTTGCTTTACTCAGTTAGGCCTTCAGTAATCATGGATTACTGGCTGGTTACGGCCCCAAACTTGTAGGGACAGGTTTGGGTCGTGACAGGCGCAATCTATTCTACCGGTGTTCTCTAGTTGAGTACCTATTTGGCAGTGTGGTCAGAAATCAACACACATAATTTGGCACCGGCTGTGGGAAAGAAAGGAGAATAGATGGCCAACGACAGACAGAAAGAGAAGATTGGAGACGACATCCTTACTGGAAGTGGTAAACACATTGACCTTAACGTAGAGGAGGATAACTGCAACGAAGAAACCCAGGACCCGAATCCCGGAGACAAAGATGTTGGCCAAGAGGGAGACATACCAAAGAAGGTAGACCGAGGTAGGTATTATAACGAGAACGACCTCCAGGTATGGAAAAATAGATGCCTGTGGAGGGACGGAGAGATGAAGGGAATGGCGAACAAATTGGCGGACCTACAATCGGTCGTCAATTTCATGATGCAGAACAACGTCATGCAGCCACTTTTTCCATTACAAGACATGCCGATTCCAGCGGCCAAGAACGATGCCCAGAAAGTGGGGCAAAAAACAGTCCATGCAATTCCTCAGCACACCAGGACCAAGGAACACTTTCATCGGCCTTCAAGGGAGGTCGGGCGAGGAGAGTCAACGGATGGAGAGTCTTGGAGGACACATCGTACCAAAGAAGCTTACACCAAAGAACATCGGTATGTTCAAGGGAAGGAGCTCTGTTTCGACACGACTAATGGAGGGAGGTCCAAGAGGACTCATAACGACACCGGAAGTAGTGCACCAAAAAGGCTGAAGTCTGTGGACAACCGAGCTCCTGGACGGACCAAGGAGGATTTAGGAGATTACCTTTAGAGGAAGTAACAAGATGCTGAGGTAACCTCTTCGGTCAAGTCGAGAACGCCGTTTTCGGTAGAATTGGACAAATTTGAGGCCTCGAAAAGATTCCACATACCAAGATTCCAGATATACGACGAAAAGTCTGACCCTAACTTTCATGTCGGATTACACCTGAACTCAATGGCACTGTACACCAGGAATGAGTCGTTGCTTTGCAAGGTGTTCCCCTTATCCTTTAGGGAAATCGCATCAGACTGGTTTCACAAGTTGCCGAAAGGAACTGAGAAAAGCTGGGAAGGCCTGGCCGAGATGTTCGTGGCCAGGTTTGTGACAAACAAACTATAGCTGTTAAGGGTGGACTCCCTGATGGCTCTGAGAATTGGTGAGGATGAAAGCCTTAGGGCCTATGCCAAAAGGTATTTTAAGGTGTTCAACTGAATACCAGGATGCAACCAAGAGGTGGCGGTCGTGTCTTTTAAGAACGGCTTGAACGATGATTGTCTGCTTCGAAAATCACTGGCAAAGACACTGCCAAAAAGTATGGAGGAACTAATGGCCAGGATAGAGAAGTATGCAAGAACCGACGAGGACACGCCAAGGACAAAGGCATCAAAACAAGAGAAGAGAAACGGCTCGCCGAAGCGAGGCTGAGGTAATAGTGGATACAATAAGCAAGAGACATGACTGAGGGCTTCACAGGCAGTCACAACCGTATTCCGAATTCTGGTTTACAAAGTCTTGGAAAGAATCCGGAATCAGCCCTATTATAGAGCACCAGAGAAGATTCCTGGTGAATTTATGGGAAGAAGTCTGGGGAAGCGCTATGCCTACCACAATGAGGATGGGCATCTAACTCAAGGGTGCAGAGCCCTAAAAGCACATCTGGAAGACCTAGTAAGACAAGGTCATCTAAGGGACCTGGTAGATGAGGCCAGGACAAGGGAACAGCAAACGAGACTGCCTCAAGCACCGGCAGCACCACCTCCTCCAGCACCACAACCGCAAGCAGGCGTACCTCGAGTGGTCAATGTGATTCACTCGAAGGTGAATAAGAACGAGATACATGGGGAAACTCAGAAGGTAAAACACTTACAGCATGTGTATTAGGTCCGGTAGAAGAGACCTAGGGCAGACAAATGCTAGGGACCAATGATGTCCTTTACTGAAGACGACCTAGAGATGGTGCAGCATCCACACAATGATGCCTTGGTAATATCCCTCCAGATTGGAGAGTGCCAAGTAAAGCGAATTCTAATTGACCAGGGCAGCCCTTGTGACATCATGTATGTCAGGTGTTACAAGGAGCTTGGCCTTTACCAAGATGATCTGGAATAATCCAATGGTCCAATGGTTAGGTTTAACGGAATGCCGACGTGGCCCTAGGAGCAATAAGTTTGGAGGTGAAGGTTGGCACCAAGAAGGTAAAAACGGAGTTCACAATAATTGACACCCCCTCCCCTTACAATGCTATCCTTGGAAGGCCATGGCTGCATGCAATGGGGGCTGTTCCCTTAACATTGCACCAGTTGTTATGGTTCTCAACAGAACATGGAATTGAGGAGGTCAGAGGGGATCAGGTGCAGACAAAGAATTGCTCCATGACAGCAATGAAATCCACCTGCAACATACGAGAAACAGAAATAGTAGAGATTGAGGATGATGACATGGAGGTCCTTAGGACGTCGGGAAAGAACCAGCCGAGAAAAGTGAGGAGGTCCTGAAGAAGATCTTAGTCCAGCAAGGGGATGAAGAGCGCTTCTTCCTTCTAGGCTCAAGCTTGGTCGAGGAAGAGGAAAAGGAATTAGAGGCGTTCTTGAGAGCAAACCTTGAGGTGTTTGCCTAGACACCATGCGAGATGCCTGGCATTAACCCCGAGATCACTTGCCATAGGCTAAATGTGGGCAGGTTGGCCAAACCTATCATCCAACGAACAAAGAGGCCTACGTTGATGCATGTTGAGGCAGTAGAAGAGGAAGTGGATAAACTTTTGGAGGCCAGAGCCATTTGAGAGGTAAACTACCCAACATGGTTATCAAACACGGTTATTGTGAAGAAAAGAATGGCAAGTGGAGGGTCTGTGTGGACTTCACCAGTTTGAACAAGGCTTGTCCAAAAGACAGTTTTCCACTCCCCAAAATTGACCAATTGATGGATGCCATCTCAGGACATGGAAGGATAAGCTTCCTAGACGCTTATAGGGGGTACCATCAGATAGCCATGTATCCTCCAAATGAGGAGAAGACTATATTTATCACCCCAAAAGGGCTGTATTGCTACAGAGTGATGCCTTTCGGGTTAGAAAATGCAGGAGCAACTTACTAGAGATTGGTGACTAAGATGTTCAGACATCTAATAGGCAAAACAGTGGAGGTATACATTGATAACATGGTCTTGAAGACCAAGGAACCTGAGGATCATCTGGCTAACCTGAAAGCAGTCTCCGATATCCTGAGGACATTTCGGCTCCGACTCAATGTGTCGAAGTGCGCATTTGGAGTTGGGTTAGGAAAGTTCCTTGGATACTTGGTCACCAGAAAGGGCATTGAGACAAGCCCAGATTAGATCAAGGCCATCTTGGAATTGAAGAGCCCAACGTCGGCAAAACAAGTGCAGATGTTGACTGGAAGGGCTGCAGCCCTAAATAGATTCATAAGCAGAAGTTCTGACAAATGCAAACCTTTCTTTAGTTTAGTGAAGAAAGACACAGACTTTTTATGGACAGAAAAGTGAGAAAGTCGCCTTGGCCGACTTGAAGAAATATTTGACCACTGCTCCAGTTTTCTCAAATCCAGTACTTGGAGAGGAGCTGTTCTTATACTTGGCGGTTTCAGAGCATGCAGTGAGTGCAGTGGTAATCAGAGAAGAAAATAGAGAACAAAGGACAGTTTACTACGTGAGTAAAATCCTAGTAGATGTAGAGACCAGATACTTACCCTTGGAGAAACTGACACTAGCTTTAGTAATGGCTTCCAAGAAATTGAATCATTACTTTCAAGCCCACAAGATTGTGGTATTAACTGAGCATCCTTTGAAGTCTCTGTTACAACAAGGAGATCTGACCGGTAGGATAGCAAGATGGGCAGTGGTGTTGGGCCAATATGATCTAGAATTCAGACCCAGAACAGCAATCAAAGGCTAAGTTCTGGCCGATTTCATGGTTGAGTTCACACCAGGTGCCACAGTACATCGGGCTCCATTGAGTTGCGGTTTAGGATGTCCAAATGAATAAGAAGAAACCCAGCAGGGGATGGCAGAACAGAAGAAAGAAGAGAAACTCAGGCCCTGCGGTATTTACATCGGCGACTTCTTCCGCCTGTTTGTTGATGAAAGCTCAAACTGACAAGAAGCGGGGGCAGAAGTAGTGCTAGTATCGCCGGATGGGCAGATGCTGGAACAATCCATTCGTTTGGGGTTTAAGGCCTTAAACAACGAAGCAGAATATGAAGCACTAATCGTAGGATTGAAGTTAGCAGTAGCAATGAAAGCCAACGAGGTGATGGTCTTCTGTGACTCCCAGTTTATCGTCAACTAGGCAACAGGCGAATACGCAGCTCGAGAAGAAATGATGATGGCCTATGTAAAGGAGGTGGGCAGACTGGTAGCATTATTCCAAAATTGCCGACTACAGCAAGTTAGCCGAAATGACAACAGCCATGTTGATGCCTTGGCCAACCTGGCTAGTGTAATGAAACCAGGAGAGGCAAGGACAATAATGGTTGACTATTTGTTAGGTCCAAGTGTAGAACCACTGAACACAGAGTATGAGGCAATGTGTGTGGAGATGGGACCAAGTTGGATGGATGAGATAATAGTATTCCTTAGAGATGGGAAACTGCCAGATGATCATAAAGAAGCACACAAGATCAGACTGAAGTCGGCAAGATTCAGTC
This sequence comes from Camellia granthamiana, assembly GCA_036172215.1. NCBI lineage: Eukaryota > Viridiplantae > Streptophyta > Magnoliopsida > Ericales > Theaceae > Camellia > Camellia granthamiana. The sequence continues at coordinate 107,179,969 of CM069905.1, read as the reverse complement.
TGACAGCAAAATGACATCTCTACAGAAGATCTTTTACTAGTCCCCTTTTGAGGTGTGTACATCCTTCACAAGTTGAAGACTTCTTGTATGAAATACACAAAGGAGTATGTGGAAGTCACACTTGGGGCAGGTCACTTGTTCATAGGGCCATTACTCAGGGGTACTAGTGGCCCTATATGCAAAAAGATGCTAAAACTTATGTTAGAAAGTGTGAGAAGTGTCAGAGGTTTGCACCTTTGATACACCAACCAGCAACGGATTTGAATCCAGTGTCCAGCCCTTGGCCATTTGCCCAATGGGGCATGGATCTTGTTGGACAACTGTCTCAAGCGACTGGACAAAGGAAGTTCCTACAAGTGGCAACAGATTACTTCACCAAGTGGGTAGAAGCTGAACCCCTTGCAAAGATTCGGGATATTGATGTAAAGAATTTCATCACCAGGTTTGGGATCCCAAGGGTGATAATAGCAGACAATGGTACGCAATTTGACAGTAAGCTAATCAAGAGCTTCTGTGCAAAGTACAAAATTAAGAACTACTATTCCACTCCAAGCTTCCCTTAAAGCAATGGAAAAGCAGAAACATCCAACAAAACTATCTTGGATGGGATTAAGAAGAGGCTGGAAGTAGCAAAAGGGAAGTGGGTGGAAGAGTTGCCCAATGTACTTTGGGCATATCGGACTACGCCGAGAAGATCAACTGGGGAATCCCCATTTGCCATGGCTTATGGCACATAGGTAGTAATTCCATTAGAAGTCAGCATGCCAGGGATCAGAATCCAGGGGGCGGAAAATGGGACTAATGATGCATTTTTAGCCTGAGATCTGGGCCTACCGGAAGAAAGAAGGGAGAAAGCAACAATTCAGCTGGGGACATACCAGTAGCAACTTGCCAAGGCTTACAATAAAAGGGTCAACCCATGAGAGTTTCAAATTGGTGACCTCGTCTTGAGAAAGGTCGTCAGCAATAAGAAGGATTCCAGAGAGGGCAAGCTTGGCCCAAATTAAGAGGGACCTTATAGAATCATCTCAGTCCTGAACAATGGGGCATATTGACTTGAAGACAGTGAAGGAAAAAAGTTGCCAAGAACCTGGCCGAAGTAAACAATAATAAAAATTTTAGCTCGATTCTTAATTTCAAACTTGTGTAAAATGATTGACCAGTCCCTTGGCGATGTTTCTTATTATTATATGGCAAAGTTGAATTATACTTGCATATAATAGAGTTGAACTAAGTTGGCGATGTTTCTGATTGAAACATGACGAATAACTTAGACTTATTATATGGCAGAGTTGAATTATACTTGCATATAATAGAGTTGAACTATGTTGGCGATGTTTTTGATTGAAACATGACGAATAACATAGACTTATTATATGGCAGAGTTGAATTATACTTGCATATAATAGAGTTGAACTAAGTTGGCAATGTTTCTGATTGAAACATGACGAATGACTTAGACTCATTATATAGCAGAGTTGAATTATACTTGCATATAATAGAGTTGAACTAAGTTGGCAATGTTTTTGATTGAAACATAACAAATAACTTAGACTCATTATATGGCAGATGTGAAATTATACTTGCATATAATGGAGTTGAACTAAGTTTTAATTAACCTGGACTTGCCATATCGGCAAAAACTAAGTGCATTTGAGTAAGATTAACCGAGGAAACAAAGTTGAGAACCTCGGCTAGTCTCTGTTTGAATTTAACTTTAGCAACAAGATCATAGGCACATACTTAATATGAACATAACTGAAACTCAAGTTCACATTAGGGGGCAGAGAGCTGGAGGATGATGCTTGGGAGTTGGAATTTACAAACAAAAGTTGGTTTAACACTTGTTGAAATTTTCAAAAAAAATTACAAGTTGACGTTAAGCCAAGGTCATATTGAAAGAAGTTTCTACGTACTTGCCAAGATTACCAGGTTGCCAAAACTTGGAAAATATGGAAGACTGAAGTCTTGATAGAAGACAATAAGTAAAGTGGCAAGTTTTAGATAACACTTGTGAAAATGTTTTTTACAAATGTTTTTAAGTGTTACGACAAGGCCGAGATAAACAAGCCGGAAGTTATGTCCGAGGTATTCGACTCTAATGAGACTACACAGCTAAAAGAATAAAACTGAAGACATACAAAATATTTTAAGTATGGAAACAGTAAAGCATACAAACATACAAAACACTTGGAAAAAGAAGCTATACTTGCATTCAAAAGAAGAAAAAAGGCACTTCGGCCTACAGAGGGATTACTTGTTCAGATTACAAAAGTGGCACGTCGGCCAAATATGAAAACTAAAAACATTGTTCAGAAAAGTACTAAGTACAGAGAAAAAGCTTATAGTCAGACTACTCGGCGTCGGTGGCAGGCTGTGTCTCAGTCCCAAAAGACAACTGGGAAATCTTTTCGGCAGCCTTTTCAGCCTCGAGCTCGGTGTCGATCTCTTGTACAGTCTGATCGAGGCTCTTCTCGACGATTGGCGCATCGGATGTTGTCTTCTTGCGAGAGGCACCTTTTGAAACCTCGTTCTCCTCATCCTGAGTCAAGTCTAGGACTTGCTTATTCAGAGTTGGGGACTTTGCCCCAGTAGGAACTTTAGCATCAGCCACATTGACCTCTTCGTCTTCCTCTTCCTCTCCATCTTCTTTTTCTTCTTCTTTTTCCCCCCTCCAGCCTTAACCTCAGATTGGCTTGAAGCAGGAGAGAATGGTAGCGCAAGTCAGCCTTCGTCTTTGAGCGGAGAATCCTCGGGGACAGCCAACTTCTTCATAGCAGCCATCCAACCAAGGATGTAACCCTTGTTGCATGCTTGTCTGACTTGTTTCTTGTATTCTTTGCGGACGTCGGCTGCCCCCTTAGCATAAGCCTTCTTGTTCGCCGCTTTGATCTCGGCATCTTTTGTGACCAAAGCAGCTCAGAGCTCGGCCTAGGCTTCGGCAGTTTTTGCTTCAGCCTCTTTTTTCTCCGCCTTGAGAACCTCAGCAACAGCCTCTGCAGCGCCGGCCTTTTCTTCAGCTTCATCTTGGGCTTGCTTAGTTGCTTTGGCCTGATCTATCAAGGCTTTCATCTTGGCCTCAGCCTTGTTTAGGGACTTGAGCAAACCAGCAGCCTCCTTGGTCTTGTGGACCAGCTCCTTTTTTATCTCCTCTGCTTGCATTGCAAAGGAGTGGGCGTGCTGGATTGCCTAGAAGAAATGCAAAGAACAAAGTTAGTAAATTCATTAAGTATGAAAACAGAGAGTGGAGAGTACTAAATGTTAGGGGTTTACCAGTATAGAATGTTGTACCATAAGAGCAAAATTTTCGTATTCACTGACTTCGGCCATTCAGTTGAGGTCATTGGAGAGGAGCAAAACAGTAGAGAGGGCGACGCCGACTTCAATGTCAGTAGCGCTATGACCGACTCTGATTGGCTTGTCCTCAATCGTGATTGATGGGGCCCAAGGGTCATCAGGTCTTTGTAGACTCGAGGTGGTTGCTAAATCAGATCTCAGCTTCTTTGACCGAGTACTTTCAGAAGGGTCAGCCTCGACGGGCCTCTTCTCGACTGCGGAGCTTGTTTTCTCAACCTCAGCGAGTTTCGAGATTGAAACAGTGTCTTCAGACTCAACCTGGGTGAAAGAGGCTTTTGCCTTGGCCCTCTTTACCTTTTTTGGCTGTTTAGGTTGGGACTGTGATGGTGAAGATTGGACTGTGACAACATTGGGAATATCTGTTAGAAGGTCTTCAGCAATGGCCTTTCTTCGTCCCATCTTGTCGGCGATGGTGACAGTGACTTTAGTGCCGAAGTAGATCGCTGGAAGTGCAGTCGGTGGGTTGACTGGATCATAAGCCGACACCTCTGTACTTTGGCATCTTTGACTACGAGTTCTGCCTGCGGGGGCGAGCAGTGGAGCTTGATGTCGGCGTTGGCGCTGAGAGGGTGGAATCTATTATGGAGCAGAATTGATGGCTGCTCTGTTGGGTCAGATGTTGAGGCCTAATCAGGCCTTGGTGATGAAGTAGTTGGGGGAGTTGTCATAGAAAGTGGGGACTTGCTCTTCTTAGGGACGTCGGGAATGATGGATTTGTAAGTGGGAATGTAGTTCAGCAATCGAGGAGTCTTGCGTTGATTAACAGGCAAGTCTAGTAACCTCTTGAAGTCTTTGCTGGGGAAGAATGTCTTGTGGCTGGGGAAGGACTGTAAGTAAAAAACAAACATTAGAACATACAAAAGTATCAAAATAATAAAGACTGGAAAGCAAGTAAAGTAACACTTGGCTCTTACCATTTCCCTCTTTGAATACAGTTCGGCTTAAGGGGTAGAGGTGAAGGTCATAATCTGGTGGGAACTCCCAGTTGGTCGAGACGATGAAATAATCGTCTCCAGCACCCTTGTTGGAGTTTGGGAGGTCGGCGATGAGTTGGTATTCTGTGGATCTCGGCTTAAGGTAATAGATGTAGCCATTTTCTGACTTCAGGCCACACATGGTGTAACAGTATTAGATGTCGGCTAGAGTAATCCTAGCGTTCTCTTTGCTAGCTAAGGCAATTATACTGTTTATGACTCTATAAGAGTTAATGGCCAATTGCATTGGGTTAAGTTTATAGTAGTGAAGGACTTAGCGGAAGAGGATGTCAAGAGGGAACTTAAGTCTGCACTCAATAAAGGCTACTACTGGGAAGGGCATGGAATTGTCTTTGGGCATGTTGGAGTCCTCTTCCCCAGCCAACTTAAGATGAATGTCGGCAGGGATGGAGAACTCTTACCTAAAGTATTCAAGCTTCTCTGGGGTGTCTACCCTCCACCTGAACATGCCCATGGTATCGGCTAAGAGGGGCAAGGTGAGAGAATTCAGAAGAGAGTGGTTTTTGTATGGGTTTCAAGAACCTCGGCTAACCCCTAGAGAGCACTGAGGTAAATTTTTTTGAAAATCGAAAGGGTTTGTGGTTCGGTTTTCCTAAAGATCAAGTTTCTAGAACAAATCCTATGCCTAAGACTATGGAAACAAGAATTGAAGGCAAAAATTTGAAAAAAAGACACAGAAAACAGGGCAAAAAGTATGATTCAGACTCAAGAAAATCAAGAATAGTGATGAACTATCAAGAACATCGAGGCACATGAAAACAGTGCATATGTATGCATAAGGAATCAAAAGCAGATTGAACAAATAAAAATCCCCAAACAAAGCATGCTTTTGTACGCAAAGTGATGGAATTCAAAACACAAACAAATATATTCAAGAGTGTGAATATATTCAAGAACGTGAATGTATTCATGAAAGCAGTTTACAAAAGCAACAAAGTTCGAAGTCAAAACTGGAAGGAGGGGAACAATGACTTACCGAAGAAAATGAGGCCGGTATGAAGTATGCCAGAGTCAGCGGTGGCAGTGAGTGGAGAAGAACAGCAAATGCTTCGTTGGAGGAGGTGAATGGGGTGGTTGTAGGAAGCTCGAAGAAGGAAATAATGGAGGTATGGGATTTTTAGAGAGAGAAAAACTTGAAAGCTTGGAAAAAACGAGGATGTAAAGGTGAAAAGACGGAGAGAGAGAAAGAGAGAGAGAGAGAGAGAGAGGGGTGTTATTGATCAAAACACAAAAAGGCGGCAAAATCGCAATTAGTGTACCTAGGACGACGTGTCTGTCAGACAGCGTGCGCAGAAGAGAAGCGACGCGACATGATGGCACGTGTCAGGTACGGTTCAATAGGGAAGAAACACATGGCGAAAACGGTTGAGTTACTGTGTGTGACAGCTCATACGCGTGTAGAAACTCTTAGAGTTCTTGATTTAATGAAGCAAAGACCTCGGCTAGGGGAACGATCTCGGTTAAGGAACTTGAAAAACTTGACTCTTGGTTCTAAGGCATTGACAAAACACACTGAAGTCTTGGTCATATGGAGCCGATGTGAGATAACCTCGGTAATGAAGGATAGAGTAAGCTTTAGCTGACATGCTATGTAAACGAATAATATAGGTTCCATCACCTCAAGATGCCGAGGTAATAGAACCTAGAGGGCAGTTGTGGGGACATATTTTTTGAATAAACAACACGTGGCCAATGTGACACCGAAATGCCAATCGAGGTGCCACGTGTCCTGATCATGACGCCGAGATGATCTCTGCTAGGCCGAGGTTATCTGTAGAGATATCGGAATCCGGGATAAACGGATAAGCTATAAGAGTCCTAGACTGGAGAAGGACCTCAGCCTGGATAAGGATAAAGCTCTTAGGAAGTTTATCTTTATCTATTGGAGAATCCAGGATGAGTATTGGGCCTGAGTCCAAGAGAAGTTAGGCTTCTACAGGGATTAGGTTAGTGCTAACTATAAAAGTAAGGCACCCTCATGTGTCTAAAGTACGCTTTTTGTATTCTGACTAGTGAGTAAAAGCACTATTTGCTATCTTTGAGATAATTGAATACTGGCTTGATCGTCGGAGTGCCCCAGGTGGACGAACCACTGTCGGAGTCTTATCTTTCTGTGATAGGTCATTCGGGCGCAATCTATTCTGTCGGTATTCTCCAACTGAGTACTTATTTAGCAGTGTGGTCAGAAATCAACACAAACAGTTAGAGATTCTCTAACATCACAAAGACGATAGTTTATCTCTTTCTCATTTGGAGAGTCCAAGAAAGTGTAAAAAAAAAAATCATATAAGAGCAATTTTAATGGTCAATTGATAAAAAAGAATATTTAAAATTATAATTTAGTAACGCACAGTGTAAAAAAGTAATAGAATAGTATGTTGTTCCAAAAGTGAAATTATTATTGGGCTGGTTTGGGGTGTCTTAAAAAAGTGCACTTTTTGTCTTTTTGGACTAAACAGGACAAAAAAAAAAATATGGAGGTTTGGATTAACTTTTTGACTTTTTATGAAAAAATGTGTATTAAAAAATTGTATAAAAAAAGTGTGTAAGAGATGATTAGAGAGGAGTGGGCCCCAGCCGTACAACCGGCTGTACAACCGGCTGAGTGAATTGGAGTTGAAAATTATTGGCTAATTTTTGTACAAAGTACTAGACGGTTTTGTTTGGCCCGTGGGGGTCATCACGGGTCCCATTTTAATAATCTAAACCGTCAATGTGTGTAACTCGTCGAACACTATGTACCTATAAAAAATCACGTTAATCGGATATCGATAGCTATCTGATCAGATTTATTTATTTTTCAATCATTAATTATAACACCATCCATTTGTTGTATATAACTGATTTGATCATATAATTATCGATACCCGATCAATGTGATTTTTTGCAGACATATAGTACTCAACGATTTCTACACATTAACGGTTCAGATTATCAAAACGGGACCCGTGATGGCTCCCATGGGACGAACAACTGTGTGTGTGAAAATCACACCGAATCATTTCTTTTTTGCTGCACAGCCGCTGCAAACGCTGCCCAACATCAATTCAAATGGTACTTTTTTGGGAAGAAAATTAATTTTTTAATTTTTTTTTGGTGAATAGTGATATCTTTTTAGATTTTGGAATAATTTTTTGGCTTTTTGACTTATATAGGATAAGCCAAACCAAGCCCAAATGACTGACGGGTTTCAAAAGCACTTTCTACAACTTCTACACCGACCTCTCAAAAAATTGTTTTGCTGACAGCTTTAACTATAAGTAAAATTGATGTCAAATTTAACAAAAGACATAGCAAATGTATAATTTAACAGTTCTAATAACTGTTACTATTAGTAATAGTATAGAGTTTACTATTTTATAGCAAATGTATAATTTATACTATTTTATAGTAATAGCAGCTCCAATACCTCACCGTTGGAGTTGCTCTAAGTTATTATAATATTCTCTCTATATTTGTAGATATCTTTTCCTAAAAAATAAAAATAATAAAAAAATATTTATTATATATTGTGTATCATTTAAGTGGCAAAAGTTTTTTTTTTTTTTTTTTCTTTAGAATTAAGGTCTTAGGTTCAAATCTCACTTCTTCTATTTATATAAAAAAAAAATTATTTTGTATAAAAATGAGAGATACATGGCATAAAAATAAAAAAAAAAATAAAAAGATTTGAACACCCAGCTAAACCTTCACAATATAATATAATAGTATAGATAGATTATTACCATTATATATCATGTAAGATATTTCAGTTAGGTGATATTTGTTTGGGTAGATATGTGCTTGGAATTGAATTAATAGTCTACTAAAATTATTAATCTGATATTTGGTTAAAAAATTGAAATACGAATTAACAATCTATCCGGATATGTTATTTCATATATGATGGACTATTCAATCCCAAATAGAGGGTGGGATATAAATTAAGGGACTAAGTCAAAGTCTTAACTAACTTATCAAATGACCATAATAGAGTTTTTATAGTTAATATATTGAATGTCACATGTCCTATCCATTGCAATTCCCTCAAATAAATATCGGATTAGATAATATTTTATTAATCTCTCCTTATAATCCTAACTCAATCCAAATATAAGATAGGATACACAATCCAAAAGATTCGTAATCTTAGGACTATTAGTCGTGAGAATGCTAATCTAACCTAATCTAGTCCGCCCAAATAAACATAGCCTTAGTGAAACAGTAAGATCACAAGCCTTCGCATTGATGATGACAATTTATCTGTTTTTCAAGATAAAATGTAGGTAATTTTTTATAATTAAAAAAAAAAAAATGAATGTAGGAAGGTTTGGCTAGTCTTCCAAAAAATAAAAATAAAAAATTATAATTGAGTAATAGGTAGGAAATTATTTGGTTTTATGGACGGTCGCATGGATATATGTCTAATTAATAGTGTTTTGTAAATTTTTTTTTAATTTTTTTTATATTGTTTCTATTTTTTGAGACTAGGTAAATATAAAAGGGTTTTATTCATAAATCCTATTTTATGTTCTCATAACTATAAAACGAGGCTATCAATTAAAGTGAATTTCTTTTGATAATAAGCTACCCGACGCGGTTTTCGCATGATAGCATGGTGCTATCCCCCAATCCCCATTATATGAGTTGTTTGGAAGATGTCTAAAATTTTTATTGTAGGAAAGTGGTCAACATATTTATATGACCATTATTATTATTTTTTTATATTTCAAAATTTAAAATTCTAATAACTTTCAATGTACACATATGTTTTTGATAAAATTTATATTTTTAAAAACTATCTGACGAGATCTATCAAATAAAATCTCAATTGAATGTAAAACCATGTAAAATGAAAAAATATATATATATATATAAATTTAAAAATATGAAAATTTTCACTTTTGAAATTTCACATTTTTTAGAATTTCACATAATTTCTGAATTAAAAATATTTTAAATTTTAAATTCTAATATAATGTGAAATTTCACATATTGTAAATATAAAATAAATTTCACAGTACCATATCAAGTTCTAAGGTTATTTTATAAAGTTCATAATTTTTTGTTGAATGATTTATGTAATTTTATAGAATACAATATGTAAATGTTCACATTTGTTGTGAATAAGAATAATGTGAATGAATAAGAAAAAATGTATATATCTTTTTGAAAAGTACGAATATTCACATTTCTTAGAAAATTCACACTAATATAATCACATTATTATCTAACTAAAGTGAACTTTTCAAAAAATATATATATTTTGATAATATGTATAATAAAAAATAACTCATATTATAAATTATAAATTAGAGTAGATACTCTAATGAAATCTTTTACTTTTAAAAAAAAAATTTAATAAATGCATGAAAGAAAAAAAAATAAATCAAATTTTGTCAGACACTAAAAAAAATTAACTTATTTTTTTTACCTTTAATAACTCTATTTTTTTTTTAAAAAAATTTAAATGTTCAAGATGGTCTAAATGAACTTAAAATATTCCCTTTTTCTTTTCTTTTTTTTCTTTTTAATTCATAATTTAAAAAGTAAAGTAAATCAATAAAGTGCAATCGAATAAGTCTATAACTTTATATATAATCACAATTAGCTGGCCCAAAGACTTTGGACAAGTCAATGGCCCCGTTTGGTAGAGCTGTGGAAAAGTGATTATAACTTATAGCCTAACAGCTTATAACTTATAACTGTGAACATAAGCTGATTTTTGACTTATAAATTAAGTTTTTCCTCCCCCACTCAAAGAATAAGTTGATTTTTGACTTACAAAAAGTTATAAACTGTATTGTTAAGCTGAACCAAATATATCAAAATAGCTTAAATTAAGCTAAAAGATGAAATAAACTGAAATAAGCTGAAAATAAACCCTACCAAACAGGGTCAATGACTAGATGGGATGATTCTATCGCTTTACTTTGAAGCACTTTTAAAACTATGTTATTTTTGGATGAGCATATCACATCATATCTATACTTTTGTATATATATATTTGTATAAAATTAAAAAAGTGTACAAAATAAGTAAGCTTCAAATAAATCCTAAAAATATATTTGGCTCATTAATGTGGATAATGATTTTAAAAGAGAAAGAAAAAATGTGTATAAAATGTAATTATATTTCATCTACATTTTATTTACATTTTCTCTTTTCTTTTTCAAATTTGTACACAAATCCATAAATCGAACATAGCATTAGGATTGTTTTGCGAATTGAATTCTTTTAGTAACTTCTAATTTTTTTTTTTAAATGTAAAAAAGTTGACCAAATAGATTCAATCAATAATTCAGAGACTAAACAGATAATTTGATAATAATTTAGGTAAAAAATGTAATAAATCCTTTATTTTACGAGTTTGCACAAAAAATCCCGTGTATCCGATATATAGATATATAAATTCTTAGTCATTGTATAATATTGAAATAATTTGAATCTTTAGATCATATTTATTATACATCAAATGCATATGCAAAAATTTATGAAATCTACAATTTTCATTTCTCATTTAGAAACTATGGTGCAAGGGTTCTTCGATCCTCCTCTCTCTCTTCTCTCTCAATGTTTTGTATAAATTATTTATTTTAACCTCATTAATTGTTTTACCTAAGACATTTTACCATTTACTTAAAACAAATTAATTAACCTAGTTAAAAAAGAAAAATCAAATTTGTGGGTAATTTTGAGCTTACCTCGAGTTTAATTTATGGATCTGCTTCTCTAGTGGGCCTTAATCCAGACCCATATCGATAATTAGAACTATTTAATGTGTAGAACCCATTAAGTACATTATCCATGCAAAAAATTACATTGATTGAATAATGATAATTACTTGATCAGGTCGTATTTTTGTCGCAATTTACTTCGAAAATTATATTTGAAAATGTGATCTAATTAAATAGTTATCGATATTCAATCAACATGATTTTTTTATAGAGATGATATGCTTGATTAGTTTTACATATTGAACGATTTGAATTATTGACATAGGCCTGAATTAGGGATCACTAATGCTGAACTCTCCTCTCCAGGAGGCAGGTCCTTAATTTATTATACTTGCGTTGGGCTTTGATAGATTAGTTCGGATTAAATATTAGGTTTGAAAAACTTAGTATAACTTGAGTTTGGACTTGAGTAATTTTTAAATCTGCCTTATTTACCCCCTAATAACCCGAGAGAGAGAGAGAAGAGAGAGAGAGAGAGAGAGAGAGAGAGGGGGAGGGAGAGAGAGAGAGAAGACCTCTTTACTCACAGTCGGAGTGTATATTATTTCTTGACCAAAAGTGACAAGCCATCTGACCTTTATAATAACCATATAAATATATATGTATGTACATAAGAAAATGAAGATGGAATGTTTGGAATGTTTGACTTGCAGAAGATGATCCAGCAAACAACAATTTTTTTGTCTTTTATAGGATAAACAAGCCCTGTTTTTTTTTTTTTTTTTTTTTTGATCGGCAAATGTTAGTTGTTAACTGTTAGATTAGCACCTATGGGAGCAAAGCTCCCCACCCTTGGCAAAGCACATAAGTGCTTGCCCTCCCTTAATTCAACCCCCCTAAGGGGAGTTGAACCCATGACCTCCTTGGGACTAAGCCCTAAGGAAGGCATGGTGGCCAACTAGGCTAAGCCTAGTTGGTTGATAAACAAGCCCTGTTGGTTTGCAAATATTTTAATCATAACATTTTACATGGCCCATTTGCATTTGCATTATTTTATTATCCATTCTTTGGAAACTCTCAATAATTTTTTATACATACAGATACAGCAACTCTCAAGATATTATTACCTCATATTTCAAACAATTGACAATGTCATTATGGTGCAGAAATATGTCCATAATCCACAACACTATATTAACCATTGGCATTTTTAGGGACATGAATATAAAAATGAAAGTGTGCAAAGATTGCCAAGTTAAATATGCATGAAAGAGAAACTAAAACATTGTTTGTGAAAGCATAAGGGGTTTCATTCATCAACTACAGGGTAACATAGATATAGACAAGAATACACTCTAGAAATTTAGAAATTACACTTCTTCTAGAACATAGAAGCTAATTACAGAACCGAACACAACTCTAACAATGAAATCAAGAAGAACCACCATGACCGTCACCGGGATTGATCATGTGGTTGTCTTTGTTTTTTTTAATGTTTGCTGGAAATAGAGATGCCAAGTACTCTACCATCATTGTCTTCACAAGCTTCTTCTTTGGTGGAATCAGACTATCACCCTTTGGTTTCGAGTTGAAGGCGGCCTCTCCCTCGGAATTTGCCTCTTCCATCTTGCCCTTGGCTTTGCCTTCTTTCTCGTCTGTCATCTCTCTCTCGAAGAAATGTATGCTCTGTTTCTGAAGAGGAAGATATGTGACTGAATATATATAGATGTGGAACCTTTTTTTTTGTTTTCCCCTTCTTTTCTCTAAAATTTGTGTGTCTGTATGTGTAAGTGTGAACTCAAGTTCAAGAAAAATCCAAAGGCCATATATGTGTATATTTGTGTATGTGCATGCATGTATGCATGACAGAAATGCTCTCTTATTTTAAAAAATAAAATATGAAAGTTATGAATGGGTGTCATTGGGATTTAGCAAACTTGTGTCCCGTGTATGTGTGAACTCAAATAATTAAACCTAGTAATTGGTATTAGTGTTGGTGTCACTATATGTTTTGTTTTTGTGTGTTGTGTGAAGATAGTGACATCTTCTTTTTCAGCAATACTAGGTATCATGAAAAGTCTTTCATGAAAATGGTCATGAAAGATTTGTGACATTTGGATTACACTTACAATAAAGCACCACACACTAATCAAGGTAATCTAAGGATCACAAATTTTTCATGATTATTTTCATGAAAAAATTTTCATGATCCTTAACATTTCTCCTTCTTTTTTGGGTGAATAATAGTGACATCTTCTTACCTTCCATTAATACATAAAAGTCTGGAAAACACTATGGTATGTAACATATGTACCTCGTTATAGATTTTTGTAGTGTATTATATATTTTTGTAATAATGTTAGATATTTTTTTGATAAAAGTTATGACAATTTGTGGTTGAAAAATTAAATTACATAATTTTGTAATAATGTTGCTTTTTCTGTGATATTTTTACACATTTTGTATTGTAAGATTTCCCCACAAGTCTAATAAAGTAGTGATGAGTGTGTAAACTAATATAAAGGTATATTATATGTTCTTTCTAATTTGTTATAAATTCATATATGTACGGTTTAATTTTATTGTCACGCCGTTATGGATGAATTTCAGAATCTAAATTGTGAGTTTTAAAATTCCTCATGTTAGATTTGTTCCATACATATCATCTATTAAAGCCAAGTTTGGTAACCCTTGAAAAATTTAGAAAGTCAAAAAGTTTTCAAAAAAATTTAAAAGTTATCACTATTCACCAATTAAAAATATAAAAATATTAATTTACACAATATTACCATACAAAGATGTGACTGGTGGTACCCGTGGTGGCAGTGCACTTCATTGGGCGGTCAATGGGGTAAAAAAAAAAATAGGTATATCTATTCATTAAATTAGAAGGTAATATTGGGCCAGTGGGGGCCATCACAGATCTCTTTTTGATAATTTGAACCGTCAATGTGTAGAACTCATCGAGTATTATATGCCTATAAAAAATCACGTTAATCGGATATCGCTAACTATATGATCAAATTAGTTTTGTATAAAAAATAGATGGTGTTATAGTTAACGGTTAACAAAAAACTAACACGATCAGATAGCTATCGATATCCAATCACCATGATTTTTTCCAAGCACATAGTACTCGGCGAATTCTACACATTCAACGGTTCCGATTAGCAAAACGTGACCCGTGGTGGCCCCCAAGGGCCGGACAACACCGCCAATTTAAGCCCGAGAAGTAGGCAATAATTTCCTATCTCCTAATCTGCCACTGCTCTGCCAGACTGCTGTACGGGCTATCAATAACTTCTCTTATACATTTTTTTATACAATTTTTTAATACACATTTTTTCGTAAAAAGTCAAAAAGTTAATCTAAACATTCATATTTTTTTCTCAACTTTTTAGTCTAAAAAGATAAAAAATATACTTATTTAGAACATCTCGAACAACTCACTAAAATTTGATTAATATACTTGGCATGTCCATTCACTTATATTGTCAATTGATTTTGACCTTGATAAGTATACCAAGTTTTTGCGGAGTCTCAGGCCTCGTTAGGCAATTTAATATTTTAATTTAAGGGTCAAAAAATTATTAAAAAAATCAAAAAAAATAATAATTTATATTAAAAAGTTAAAGTTTTTTTTTTATCCTATTCTTTGCACATTTTTTTATAAAAAATTAAAAAATATCTCAAATATATTAATTTTTTTATTTTATATTTTAATCAAAAAATAAAAAATTATTAAAATAATGTATTTCCAAACGAATCCTCAAAGGAATGGCTACAGCCCAACCAAGTACAATATTTAAAATTCATAACCTATGCAAATTGGGAGCCAGTCGTCCCCATTTTTTTTTAACTTTTTATTTTTTTTTCCAATTTTGGTCAAATGTAAAATCATAACTATCTTCAAACGGCCCCCACAATTACCAAATGGATTCTCAACAAACATTTCTTCACCAGTACTAGAAGACTTTTTTTTATCTTTCTTATGGGAATACTTGAAATGACTATGAATAGAAACCTTGATCACCTTGCTTTTAGGCTTTGTTTGGATGTGAGTTAGGTTTTTAATTTTTTAATTATTTTAATTTAGAGTTAAAAAATCTCGTTGAGGATAGGCTTTTTAACTTTTTTTTAAAACTTTTGTAAGAGAAAAAAATAAAATAATTATAATTTAGATACAACATTTTTTAATCTAGGATTAAAAAATATATTTTATCTTTTTATGACTATTTTAACCCCAACCCACCTCAACCCAACTTTCCAAGCGAGTGCTAAAGCTATAACTTTGCTCGCTTTGATTAAAAAGAAATTCCAAATTACTCCTAATAAAAACCCCAATTGAGTAAGATATAAAAGCTCCGTTTGGAAAGTAAGTTGGCTTTTTGACTTTTTGACTTTTTTGGTTATTTTAACCTGGGACTAAAAAACCTAATTTGGGAAGGGTCTATGACTTTTTTGTGAGAGAAAGAATGTATCAATTATGAATTAGATGTGATATTTTATCTTATTAAATTAAAAAATTTATTTTATTTTTTATGACTATTTTAACCCAAAAAACCCACAAACCAACGTCTCAAACGGAACTAAAAATAAGTTTACAAAGTTGTAGCACTTTGACCACACTTACATGACAGTTAGAGAAATTCAATTGCCTTTTTTTTTAAAGCCCTTTTCTTTTCTGTCTGTGTGAAACCTGTTATAAAGCAACATCAAATTTTCTTACCGACAAGACAATTTTGATAAAATAAAAATGGGTTCAAATCATTAACACTTTGACCACACATACATGATAGTTAGAGAAATTCAATCGCTTTTTTTTTCTTTTTCTAAAGACCTTTTCTTTTTTTTTTGTGTGAAACCGGTTAAAAAGCAACCTAAACTTTTCTTACCAATAAGACAATTTTGATAAAATAAAAATGGGTTCAAATCATTAATTTGCATTAAATTAACCAGGAAAAAAACCTTTTCTTGCTTTAACAAAGAGAATAAAGTGCTAAAATTCAGTTACAAACAGGGTTGTGAAACCTAGACTAGCTAATTGAAACTTCAATATTCTATCTTCCTCTTCAAGTGTCAGACCGGGCCGGGCTAAATCTAGAAATTCCTGGCTCACCAGGCCTAGTGGTGGGGATAAAATTTTATTTATTTATTAGTTTTTGAAAAGTCTTTTTTCTTTTTTTATTTCCTTACTTTATAACTTTGGACTATTTTGAGAAGTGGGTTAAAAGTCACTTCCCAATTTTTAATCCATTTCTCTCTCACAAAAAAATTTTAAAAAGTCAAAAAAATAACTTTTAACTATATTTCCAAAACACCCTTATGTGATTTCAAAGATTGACGAACCTCGGATGGGACAAGTTCAGACTGGGTTTGCATTATTTAATAAAAAAATGAAAATGCCCTAGACCCCCTTTCTCCCCCACTCCCACCACCCTCACTTTTTTTAATTGGCTCAAATTTTTTTTTTTTAGTCATGAGAGCACAACCCTCCACGTGGAGCTGGGGTGCTGGGGGTCATCTCCACTAGGGGTCCAGCACGGTTGATAAAAAAATATGTATCATTTCAAGTTAGATCCTATCTGACATCAAGTCCACTATCATCACAAACTTAGTCCTAAAAACATTTTCAAATCCCAAACCCATTCACTTAACCCAATAAACATAAGAAATTTTATCCATAAAAATTGTTTTTTTTTTTGAAAAATTATATATATTTAATTTAGTATTATTTGAGTTTATATGAATACACTTTTGTAATTCATATTTCTAATTTTCTGATTCATTTTTGGGTGATTGGTGACTAAAGTGTTAATTATCGAGCGTGAAAATTTACATTTTTGTTAGTGTGATTTTTTGGTATTACATTGGAATGTTACATTAGAGTACTACGTTTGTAAAAAAATATACTAAAGAATTTTTGTATGTTATATTGATTGAAGTGTTACGTCTAGAAAAAATACATTAAATAATTTTTTCTAGAATGTTACGTTGTTACGTTTAAGAAAAGTATACTAAAGAACTTTTAGTGTATTACATTGGAGTGTTAAGTTTTTTAAGTGTTACATTTAAAAAAAGTACACTAAGAATTTGTGTGTGTTATATTGATCAGAGTGTTACGTTTGAGAAAAATACATTAAAGAGTTTTGTTAGAATGTTACGTTGTTATGTTTAAAAAAAGTATACTAGTAAATTTTTTTTAGTGTGTTATATTGGAGTATTACGTTTTTTGAGTATCACATTTGGGAAAAGTACGCTAAGAAGTTTTTTTTTAAATGTTACGTTATTACGTTTGAAAAAAGTAAACTAAAGAATTTTTAGTCTGTTATATTGGAGTATTACGTTTTCGAAGTGTTACATTAGAGTGTTACGTTTGGAAAAAGTACACTAAAGAATTTTTTTGAAATGTTATGTTTAGTAATTTTAACATTATGAGAAAAGTTACATTTGTCCCTCAACCCATAACACATGCATGTTTATGCTTGGCCGTTTATATAATTCACACTAGAATGGGACCTTTAGGTCCAAAAGGTAAAAAATATGACTAAAACAGTTCATAAGATTATTATTTAAGATTTATTGGTGTTTCATCCATAAATATAAGTTTTTATTTTTTTATTTTTTTCTTAAAGGGATATTTAATTATTTAGATCATTTCAATTAATATGTGAATTTTGAACATTAACAAAATCTAATGGTAAAATCAATATCATCTTTTGGCAAATGTTTTAATATAAGCCTTCAAAATAATTATATATATATATATTTCTTTTACAAATTTTAATTTTATTTTATAACTAAAATAATATAAAATTATAATTAATATTTTATAAATGGATGGGCTAGTTCGGACTGTGCTAAAACTCTTTATTCCAAACCCAGTCCGAATATTAAATGAATTTAAAATTTCAACCTAACCCGACATTATGAACTAAATATTTTTTTTCAATTTTTAAAAATATTGGACTAAGCTAAGGGGTTTAGACGGCCATCAGGCTCATGACCACCCCTATGTGATATGGCTTCATTTTTTGAATGAATGGGTTGGGCGCCTCAGCAGCCCATTCAGGCCCCAGTCAAGTCCTTCAAACTCCTGGGCCTACGTACTAGCTGAGGGGGCTGGGCCTAGATTGGTCTGGCTATAGTTTAGGCTCTGGCCAGGCAAAGGCCCGAGCAAATCCTAAGCCCATTCTATTTGAACTCAAAACTTATTTCAGTACATTCAATTTAAATTTTGAAATTTTCATTTCGATTACATCTTAATGTGAATTTACTAATAAGAATAACACATATTAAATTTTAAAATAAAATATTATTTTTTTCATGGTATATCTTAATCAATTATACGTATTCTATTTATTCAAATCTCTTTATCTTCTTCCCCAAGTTTCAATTATTTTTTCTTCTTCTTTCTTACTCCAAAACTACAATCCACCCTTTCAAAACTCACAATTATCATCAACATCATTATTTATTTATTTATTTTTATATTTTTACTTGCAAATAGAAGAAAGTTTGAACCAAATCAAACAATATATGAGAGTAATAATCAAAACAGTTTTTTAAAGTAATTCATCAAAGATGAGGTAAGTATCTATATAATTATCAAAGTACAATTATTGATTTTTACTTTGTTTGCTTGTAGAAGTCCGAACGTGAAATTCACCATCTCTTTCTCTTTCGTTGTTTCTTCGCCAGTGTCGGGTACTTTAGTTGTGTTCCTTGTATGTATGTGAACAAAGAAACATTTTTCAAAAGTAATTTGAATCAATCCCGTTTGGTAGCTCGAAACTAATTAGCCCGAATGGCTCGAAAAGGCAAAACGACGTCGTTTTGCCTTTTTTTTTTTTTTTGCGTCTTCGTCTTCCTTCCTCATCTTCTTTTCTGTCTCAAACAGTTCTGAAACCCAAAACTTCCTTCATCTTCTTCTTCCTCTACTTTCTTCTCTAAAACCTACCAAACCCATCACAAAATTGAAGCAATCTACCAATCAAACCCAAAAATTAAACTCAAAAATCAAAACCAAAAGTCAAACCCACTACCAATCATCAACAACACATCATCATCATCATTACCTGGTACAGATTTTATTTTGACCCTTTTGTACATTTTGAACATATGTGTTCATCTTTGTTCTTAATTTTTTGCTTTTCTAATGTCTTGTTTTGCTGATTGAATGGAGAGGAGAGGAGAGGAGAGGAGAGAGAAAAAAAACCCATATTTACAGAAAGTGCTTGATTGGGATGGTGTGAGGGAATTGTTATAACAAGCAAGAATTGGGATGGTATGAGAGAAACAGAGAGAGATACACCAGTGTTGGCTATAGACAAAGAGAGAGAGGAGGTTGGAGTGCTTGAATGGAGAGGAGAGGAGAGACAGCACTTTTCGAGCCATTCGAGCCATCAAAAATCGAGCTACGAGACATTTTCCAATTTGAATTTTTAAATTTATTTTATTTGGATGTAACCATAAAAGGGTAATTTAGAGAAAAAAAATAAAAAAAGTGTTGAGAATAAATGGGAGCTTTTTTGATAAATCCACTTTTTAAGAGTTTTATGCCATCCAACGCATATTTTTTTTTACTATTCCATTAGGTCCTATTTGAGATAAGAAGACCAAAATACCCTTTTCATCTACTTATGTTCCATTTAGTTCACATTATTTTCTTATGTTTCAATAAGTCCTATGGGTGACATAATTACCAAAATACCCCTAATGTAAATGTTCACACTGTCAATGTGAATGTTCATATCGTCAATGTATAGGGGCCCGGCCCATGTCGATCCTCGTGGGTGCCCGGAAAAATTTGAGTCGGGCCGGGGCGGGTCCGCCCTGTTGTCAATGTGAATATTCACATTGACATGTTAACATTCACATTAATAGGAGTGTAAAATTGGCCCGCGTCCCATGGTGGCGTGAAACCCGCGCCGCGGCCCATGGGCAGCCTGGGGCGGGCTCGGTCCGACTCGTTGACAATGTGAATATTCACATTGACATGTTAACATTCACATTGATACGAGTATAAAATTGGCCCGCGGCCCGGGGCGAGCCCGACCTGGCCCGGCCCGTTGACAATGTGAATATTCACATTGACATGTTGACATTTATATTGATAGGAGTATAAAATTAGTCCGCGCCTCGTGGCTGTCAAAAACCCGCCCACGGCCTGTGGGCGGGCCGGGCCCGGTATGTTGATAATGTGAATATTCACATTGACATGTTAACATTCACATTGATAAGAGTATAAAATTGGCCAGCGGCCTAGGGCGGGCCCGACCCGGCCCGTTGACAATGTGAATATTCACATTGACATGTTAACATTCACATTGATAAGAGTATAAAATTAGCCCGCAGCCTATGAGCGGCCGAAAGCCCGCCCGCGGCCCTGGGCGAGCTCTGCCCGGCCTGTTGACAATGTGAATATTCACATTGACATGTTAACATTCACATTGATAGGAGTGTAAAATTAGCCCGCGCCTCGTGACTGCCCGAAACCCGCCCACGGCCCGTGGGCGGCCCGGGGTAGGCCTAGCCATTTTTTTAAATTCTTTTTAATTTTTTCTACCAAAATTTTATTATATTTCACAAAAAAAGACACTAGGCCTCGGCGCAGGGCGGGCCTCGGACCGAGCCTTGAATGGTCCTTAACCGAGCCAATGGGTCAGGCCGGGCTTCAAAGTGATGGCCCAGGCCCTAGCCTAGGGTCTTGGACTAGGCTCAAGCCTGGGCCCAAACGAGCCTTTCCCGGGCCGGGCCGGGCCGGGCTGGCCCAAGGGCCAAAAAATTAGGCTCAGGCCCTAGCCCTGGCACAAGGGTATTCGGGCTTTGGACAAGCCGATGGATCGAGCCTCGGGTTGAGCCGGTGGGCCTGGTCCTAGCCTCGAGCTTAGGTCGGGCTTAGGCGGGCCTGGCCATTTTTTTTTTAATTCTTTTTAATTTTTTCTACCAAAATTTTATTATTTTCCACAAAAAAATACTTTGCGCCTCAGGCGGGCTGGGCCTCGGACCGAGCCTTGAATGGGCCTTAAGCGGGCCGATGGGCCAAGCCGAGCTTCAAAGTGATGGCCTAGGGCCTAACCTAGGGTTTCGGACATGCTTCCCGGACCCAAACGAGCCTGTCCCGGGCCGTGGGCGGGCTTCGGGCAGCCCACGAGCCGCAGCCAATTCTACATTCCTATCAATGTGCATGTTAACATGTCAATGTGAATATTCACATTGTCAACGGGACGGGCTGGGCCTACCCCGGGCCGCGGGCAAGCTTTGGGCAGCGGACAAATTTTACATTCTTATCAATGTTAATGTTAACATGTCAATGTGAATATTCACATTGTCACGGGTCGGGCCAAGCCCGCCTCGGGCTTCGGGCCATCCACGGGCTGCGGGTCAATTTTACACTCTTATCAATGTGAATGTTAACATGTCAATGTGAATATTCACATTGTCAATGGGCCGGGTCGGGCCCACCCTGGGCCGCTGGCCAATTTTATACTCTTATTAATGTGAATGTTAACATATCAATGTGAATATTCACATTGTCAACAGGCCTGGCCGGGCCCGCCCCGGGCAGCCCACGGGCCGTGGGTGGGTTTCAAGCAACCACGAGGTGCGGATTAATTTTACACTTCTATCAATGTGAATGTTAACATGTCCATGTGAATATTCATATTGTCAATGGGCTGGGCCGGGCCTGCCCCTGGCCGCGGGCGGGCTTTTGGCCGCCCATGGGCCGCGGGCCAATTTTATATTCTTATCAATGTAAATGTTAACATGTCAATGTGAATATTCACATTGTCAACGGGCCAGGCCCGCCCGGCTCGCGGGCGGGTTTCGGGCCGCCCATAGGCCAATTTTACATTTCTACTAATGTGAATTTTAAAATATGAATGTTCACATCATAAAATTGCTAACCGTTCAAAAAATATTTATAAGGGTATCAAAATTAAATATAAGGGCATAAGTGTCCAAGAAAATAGTGTAAATCAAGAAAAAAGGACTTTATGGAATAAAACTATACATACATAGGACTAAATGGGTTAAAAAATTGCTTCATGGATTTCTTGAGTTAAAACACTTCTAAATGAGATTTATCAATACAAATCCCAAAATAAATTATAACCATAAATAATTTTATAGGATACATTGTTGGGTATAAATAGAATTATTCTAAGGCTGAGGCCCTTTTTACACACTTACATATATGGATATGGCCCACCATCTTCTGTGCACTCTCGTTTTTTGATTGATCAATGATCTAAATAAGTATATTTTTTGATTTTTTATAAAATATATATATATATTTATATATAGAAAAATAGATACGTGATATTATGCCAAATTTGTCTTTAAAAAAAAAAATCCATCATTATAAAACTTTAATGGGAACACTATGCTACACATTCTTCAATGGGTGTGCACCATATGCATTTTATATTTAAAAAGAAAATGGCATAATTTTAATTTTCTAAGTTATAATTAAAAATGAGAAGGCAATTTATACTAAATTGGGCCGAGCTGGTAGTTGGGCCGAGATAAGTCCAAATGAGAAAGGTAGCATGTACACCGGTCAAAGGAGTGTTGCGGTAGTCCGGTTGTCATATTTACATGGTGTAACACGGTTTCTGTTTAGCCCGGTCACGTCTTCCAACCGGAGTATGAGAACAGCTTCTTTGGGACCGTATGCGTTAGTTCGGTCAGACACTTCTATATGTAGTCCGGTTTTGGCATACGAAACCGGAGTAGGAGTGAGGAAACAGAGAGCCGAACTAAGAGTTAGTTCGTCTGTAGTCGCCTGCATAGTGCAGCAGTGGGTAGTTCGGTCGTCATTGGTTACTTCGGTCGGAGCATGTGTAAAACCGAGGTAAACCATGGTTCTGAAAGTAGTTCGCCTTAACTCCCTTATGGATAGCTCGGTCTTAGCATGGGAAAGCCGAGGTAAGGGAGAGTATAGTAAGGGCCGAACTAACAGGTACTCCGGTCGTTTGGAGTTCGGCCATAGAAGGACCATCTCACTTGGTTTAAGCAGTGAGGGGGGTGTTGGAGGATAAGCATTATCTTCCAGGAATTTGAATCCTAGGAGGACTCTACATGGAGGAGTTAGAGTCCCACTAGGATTGTGCCACTCGAAACCTATATAAGCTCACCAATATCACCTATGAAGAGGTAATGCAATTTTTGCTCCCTGACTACATTGAGCTTTTGCCTATTTGTCTTGCTTACTGACTTAGGCATCGGAGGGGTTTTCCGGCACACACCCGCCGGCCAGTTCAAGTTTGAGTTTTCAGGTGACAGAACGACGACGTGCAGAAGAACACAGGCTTGATCAACAGGATTATATGTGAAGGTGAATCTCTTTCCCGTACAATTGGCGCCGTCTGTGGGAAGAACAGACAAGAACAACCTCTTGATCAAGTGTTTTTCTCTCAAAATTCGATGGCAAACAATGAAGAACTACCTCAGTCCGCCATTGACGGACAAACTCCAGACGGAGGTGCAAGGCGTGAAGGCCTACCTTTGGTCCCTCCCATGGCGAACCTCGAACCACAAAGGCAAAATTCCAGGAGGGATGCAAGGGGACGAAGGAGGAATAGCAGCCCTCATCTCTCTCGTTCGCAAAGCCCAGAAAGGCAAAGGCGCAGGGTTGATCCTCAGGCCTTGGAGGAACGCGTCAAAGCACAAGACGAGTTGATACGGCGGATGGCAGCAGACATGGAAGCTCTCAAACGCCGGGTGAAAGGAAAAGAAGTGGCGACAGGAGAGGGGCGCACGAACAAGACGCCCCCTCGCCACTCAGAGGGTCGTAGTAGGAATTCTACACCCTCCCAGGCAGAAGAGAGAAGCCTCAGGACAGGCGATACGCAATCAAGATCTTCCAGAACTCGTCACTCCAGGTCTGAGAGGGCGAGATCTGAAAGGTCTTACACGGAAGGAAGCACATACTGGCCTTCGCATACGCACCAAACAAGGTCCAGACAAACGGAGTTACCCAGGTCATCCGACCTACGAACCGTGCTAGAAGAAAAGGCACGACGCAGGGAGGATGCCAGGGCGCGTGATCCACATAGAGTTTCGGCCTTACAGCGGTTGGCTCCTCGGACGCATGGAAGCGTCGAGGTTGGAATGCCACAACCGCGCCTGGCCTACGAACCAACGGACAAAGTATTGGCAAGGCTGCAGACCTCACCGTTTGTCCCAGCAATTGAGAACGCGCCTTTACCGTCAGGCTTTCTACAGCCGAAGTTCACTACATACGAGGGGAAGACGGACCCCTACTTGCACTTAAGCCACTTCCGCCAGGTCATGGCCGTATACCGGCGGAACGAGGCCTTAATGTGCATCTTGTTCCCCTCAAGCCTTGGTGACCTAGGCTTGACTTGGTTTGAGAAACTCCCAGAGGGCAGCATAGCCTCCTGGGCGCAATTGGCAGAAGCATTTGTCACGAGATTCAGAACAAACACCAAGACTCCGGTGGAGATCGACCAGCTACTCTCCATCGACATGGGCGAAAAAGAGACCCTGAGGTCATATAACAGCCGTTATTGGGAGACATTCAACCAGATTGGGGACTGCCCAACCAATCTTGCCATTGCGCAATACAAGAGAGGACTCCCAGTTGGGAACAGACTGAGGGATTCTATCACCATGACGCCACCTCTTACCATGGAAGCCCTGATGGAAAGAGTGCATCAGCACATCAGGGTGGAAGAGGATGGCGCCCGTGCCAAAGCAAAGTCTGGCACGACCGCAGCGCCAGAAAAGAAGGCCTCAGCAAAGGTCAATGCGATAAATCGGCCGAACAAAAATGGGCGTGGAAGACGCGACAACGAAGAAGACCGAGACGAGAGATGGTTGAGAGTCCGCACTGCCATCACCACGGTCTTCAAGAAGCCGATCTACCGAATACTTAGCGAAATTCGAGACGAGCCTTTCGTCAAGTGGCCAGCCAAGCTAGGCGAGGCACAGAAGGACTATAACGACAGATCACGGTGCACCTTCCACAAAGAAAAGGGGCACCGAACTGAGAACTGCACCCCGTTGAGGCAGCATTTGGAGGAGTTGGTGGCGGCAGGCCACTTAGACAAATACATTGAAGGAGGGGCACAGCCAGCCCCACAGGACCGTAATAACCCCAATGGAATGCCAATCGACGCTCCACCTCAAGGCATTATCAATGTGATACATGGAGTTTTCGAACCTGAGCGTGTATGTGAGCTCAAAGGTTCGATCAAGAAGGCTGAGCACTTAAGGGAAGTACTAAGTGCCCAACCTGTCGTCAAGAAGGGGAGGACAGAGGCCACAAATGTTATGTCTTTTTCGGATAAAGACTTGGACAGAATATATTGCCCTCACAACGATGCCCTGGTCGTCACTCTCCGAGTCAAGGACTTTGACGTCAAGCGGATTCTGATTGACCAGGGTAGTTCGTGCGAAATCATGTACTACGAGACGTTCAAACAATTGAAGTTGCAAGATAAAGACTTAGCACCTGCAGTCTCACCTTTGATTGGATTTAACTCGATGCCAGAATGGCCGGTAGGCAAGATTATCCTTCCAGTCAGAGCAGGGAGTGTGACGAAGCAAGTAGAGTTCTGGGTGTTAAAGGTCCCATCCACCTATAACATCATTTTGGGCAGAACATGGCTGCACGCCATGCGCTCGGTGGCGTCATCCTACCACCAAGTGATGCGGTTCCCCAACGACACCGGAGTAATAGAAGAAGTCTATGGAGACCAAATCATGTCCAAGCAATGTTTTGTCACGGTGAATGGAAGCCGCGCTGCAAAGGGGTATGTTCATTCGGTGGAAGAACCGGAGAGTAATGAACTATTCGCAGACGTCGGCAAAGCAGCAAGCCAGAAAGCAGTGGAAGACTTGGTGGAAGTCAGAATAGATGAAAAGAACCCGGATAAGTTCTTTCTGCTTGGTTCATCGTTGTCTGGCGCTGAGAGGTTAGAGGTCTTGGAATTTTTGACCTCTAACATCGAAGTGTTTGCCTGGACTCCATACGACATGCCAGGCATTGATCCCAACTTCATCTGCCACCAACTCAATGTCCACCCATCAGCCAGGCCAATCATTCAACGCACCCGCAGATCGGCACTCCACCACGCCAAGATAGTGGCGGAAGAAGTGGGAAACTTGTTGGAAGCAGGGGCAATCAGAGAGGTGCACTACCCCAGATGGATCTCCAACACAGTCGTCGTGCCAAAGAAGAATGGCAAGTGGCGCGTCTGCGTCGACTATAAAACTGTCAACAAAGCATGCCCAAAAGATAGCTTTCCTCTACCACGGATTGATCAACTGGTAGACCTGACGGCAGGGCACAACCGACTAAGCTTCTTGGATGCATACAGAGGCTACCACCAGATCACAATGCATGAACCGGACCAGGAGGTCACATCTTTCACCACACCAAGAGGACTCTACTGCTACAAGGTCATGCCCTTTGGCCTAAAGAACGCAGGGGCGACATTCCAGAGAATGGTTACCAAGATGTTTGAGCTGTTGTTAGGCAAAACAATGGAGGCTTACATCGATGATATGGTGGTCAAGAGCAAGGATGAGAATGACCACCTGAAGGACCTAAGTGAGATGTTTGAGATCCTGAAGAAGCATAAGTTACGCCTCAACGCGTCGAAGTGTGCTTTCGGAGTAGGATCAGGCAAATTCTTAGGCTTTCTGGTGACCAACCGAGTTATAGAAGCAGACCCATCTCAGATCAAGGCAATACAAGATCTGGAGAGACCAAACTCAGTGAAAGAAGTGCAGCATCTCACCGGAATGGCAGCCGCGCTCAATCGGTTCATTAGCCGATCGTCAGACAGACTACGACCATTTTTTCATGCCCTCAAGGCCAAGTTTGAGTGGGACGAAGAATGTGACCGAGCTCTGGAAAGCTTGAAGGAATACATGTCTTCTCCACCGCTACTTGTAACACCAATTCCTGGAGAAGAACTTTTCTTATATCTGGCAGTGTCGCAGCACGCAGTCAGCGCGGTGTTGGTTCGTGTAGAAGGAGTCCAACATCTGCCCATCTACTATGTTAGCAAGACACTGCTGGGCGCCGAAACAAGGTACTTGCCACTGGAGAAACTGGCATTAGCCTTGATGATGGCCTCAAGAAAGTTGTCGCACTACTTTCACGCCCACACTGTAGTTGTCCTTACAGCCTTCCCACTAAAGGCTTTGTTTGAAAGGGCGAATTTCTCTGGGAGAATTCTGAAGTGGGCAGTAGAGTTGGGACAATACGACATCAAGTTCCAACCTAGAACCGCAATAAAAGCTCAAGCGTTGGCGGATTTTGTCGCAGAATTCACTCCTGGGAGTCATCATATCTGCCCAGTCGACCTGACTGACTCAACCGAACTAGGGACAGAAGTTGACATCGGAATAACGCAACCCCTGGTATTGGTTACTCAGCCAAGTCCTAAGGCAGACCGGAGTAATACAAACAAGGAAGAAGTAAACCATGCTATACCAAGTCCAGACTCGCCAACGAAGAAAAACTTGGTGCAACAAGATAACAAGGGGCAGGCAGCAGGCCTGGACTTAGACGGAGAAATCAGCAGCATGGAAGATCCCAAGGCATCATCCGATCCCTCTACTTGTTGGAAGTTGTTCGTTGGGGAGATGTGGAAGCTCTTTGTGGATGGAGCATCCAATCGACATGGAGCAGGACTTGGCATAGTCCTCATCTCTCCAGACGGCCTGGTAGTGGAGCAGGCAATCAACCTTGGCTTCCCAGCATCAAACAATGAAGCGGAGTACGAAGCGCTTCTTGCAGGACTCAAGTCAGCAGCCTACATGAAGGCCACCGAACTCATGGTCTACAGCGACTCACAGTTGGTGGTAAATCAAATTTCTGGCAATTACGAAGCAAAGGATGACAGAATGGCTAAGTACCAAGAGCTAGTCAGAACCGAGATCAAGAAGTTCGAAGTGGTGAGGATAGAACAGATTGGCAGGGAGGAGAACAGCAGAGCAGACGAACTAGCAGGTTTCGCTTCAATGGCGGATACCTCCATCCCACATCCTCTGTTGATCGACTATCTGCCTAGACCAAGTATTGAAGACCCAGAAGCAGGAGAAGTATGCTGCGCCGATCTAGGTCCTTCTTGGATGGATCCTATCATCTTGTTCCTAAAAGACGGCACCTTACCAGAAGATAAGAAAGAAGCCAACAGAATAAGAGCAAAGTCGCAGCGATTCTGGCTCTCCCCATCCCTGGCGTTGTACAAAAAGTCATTCTCAGGACCTTACTTAAAGTGTGTGCACCCCAGCAAAGTGGAAGCATTCCTATTCGAAATACATGAGGGGGTATGTGGCAGCCATCAAGGAGGAAGATCATTGGCATACCGAGCTATCTCACAAGGATACTGGTGGCCGTACATGCAAGCGGATTCAGAGAAGTATGTCAAAAAATGCGAAAAATGTCAGAAGTTTGCGCATCAAATACACCAACCTGCCAGAGAACTTCTACCTCTCACTAGTCCATGGCCTTTCGCAATGTGGGGCTTAGACATAGTGGGACCACTCCCAACAGCACCAGGCAACAGGAAGTTCTTTCTTGCGGCAACAGACTACTTCACAAAGTGGGTGGAAGCAGAAGCCTTGGCGTCAATCAAGGAAAAAGATGTGAAGAAGTTTGTTTGGCAGAACATCATTACTCGCTTCGGCATACCAAAAGCACTGATCTCAGACAACGGCACGCAGTTTGACGGTAGAATTTTCAGAGGCTTTTGTGAGGAGTACAAGATAGAATTTTACAATTCTACACCGGCGTATCCCCAAGCGAATGGACAAGCAGAAGCTTCAAACAAGGTAGTCTTGGATGGACTGAAGAAAAGACTGGAGAAGGCTAAAGGCAAGTGGGCAGAAGAACTCCCTCATGTTTTATGGGCTTACCGCACCACGCCTCGGCGATCGACAGGAGAAACACCATTTTCCTTAGCTTATGGCATGGAAGCAGTCATCCCATTAGAAGTCGGTCTCCCCACAATTCGGAGTGAAAACTTTGATCCAGACTTAAACGCCGAAGCAATAGCATTGGAACTTGACCTCGTGGAAGAGAGAAGAGACAGAGCTTTGGTTCACATCGCCTCCTACCAACAAGAGTTGTCTAGGAAGTACAACAAAACAGTGCATCCCAGACAGTTCAAGATCGGCGATTGGGTACTTCGCAAAGTGATGGGAAACACCCTGATTCCAGGAGATGGCAAGTTGGGACCGAATTGGGAAGGACCTTACAAAGTGGTCGGCTTAGCAGGCAAAGGGGCATACCACTTGGAAGATAAGGAAGGCAAAGCAATCCCAAGGCCATGGAACACTGCCAATCTTAAATTATTTTATTTTTAGTTTTTTTCTTCTCTCTCAAGAATGTGTAGTTTTTTCCTCTCTCAATAAAACAAGTCGATTCTTTTCAGCATGACTGTTTTTTCTGTAAAAAATAGTTTTGACGAAGTGTAAACTATATTCTAAGTTGGCTGGAAAAACCAACTTAGAGGTTGGCTGGATTAAACCAACACCCTTCCTAAACCCAGGATAAGGATCCAGGTTGCAGGACGTTTGGCCGGAATAACCAAACATCTCATTCTAAGTTGGCTGGAAAAACCAACTTAGAAGTTGGCTGGATTAAACCAACGCTGTGTACTCTTCAGCCGAAGTATGGGTATGGCTTAAGAGTGGTTGGCTGGATTAAACCAACACTGGGTACTCTTCAGCCGAAGTAAGTTATACCGGCTGAAGAGTGGTTGGCTGGATTAAACCAACACTGTGTACTATTCAGCCGAAGTATGGGTATGGCTGAAGGAGTGGTTGGCTGGATTAAACCAACACTCTGTACTCTTCAGCCGAAGTAAGTTATATCGGCTGAAGAGTGGTTGGCTGGATTAAACCAACACTTTGTAATCTTCAACCGAAATAAGTTATATCGGCCGAAGAGTGGTTGGCTGGATTAAACCAACACTCTGAACTCTTCAGCCGAAGTAAGTTATATCGACTGAAGAGTGGTTGGCTGGATTAAACCAACACTGTATCCTCCTCAGCCGAAGTACGTTACATCGGCTGAAGAGTGGTTGGCTGGATTAAACCAACACTGTGTACTCTTCAGCCGAAGTAAGTTCATGGCTGAAGAGTGGTTGGCTGGATAAAACCAACACTCTGTACTCTTCAACCGAAGTAAGTTATATCGGCTGAAGAGTGGTTGGCTGGATTAAACCAACACTCTGTACTCTTCAACCGAAGTAATTATATCGGCTGAAGAGTGGTTGGCTAGTAAGGTGAGATAGCCAAAACCGAGATCACAGTTCGGGCAAATTGAAGTTCATGAACAAATTCAATTCAAGTACAGGCAGACATTCAGAACCGAAACAAGAGTTGATAATTTTTCATTAAAGACAAAAGGGAGTACAATTGTGGGGCCGTAGCCCGGTTACAAGAGAGTTCAAGACAAAAGAAAGAAAAAAAAGTACAAGTTCAATCAAACAGGTTATCTATCTCGGCATCCAGATCGGCCCCAAGGTCAGCACTTACTCCGGCATTTGCTGTTAGAGTAGTCTCGGTTGGAAGTTCGGGCGCCGCGTTTTCAACAATTGGATCCAACCGAGCTGATTGATCGCCGGCTTGCTCTTGGATGGCCGGAGTCTCAGTTGCTTCTTCTTCATCATCATCTTCCTCATCAGATGAACCAAGAAACCGGTTCTGGATCTCGTCAGCATATTCCTTCAGCGAAGCCGGAATAAAGTACTCGGGAGCATTGTAGACCTCGGTTTCGGGTCCACAACCGAGCTTCTCCACAGCACTTCGCCAGCCACACTTGAAGAATAAATCCTTCGCAGCTTCGCACTGCAGAGAGTAGCCAGCTTCGGCTTCCTTGAAACCTTCTTTGGAAGCGTTCTCAGCCTTCTGCTTCAGTTCAGTTATTTCGGCGTTCCTCTTGTTTTCAAGCTCCGCTATCTCCCACAAATATTGGTCTTTCACTTCGGTCACGGCGCGCTGTTTGTCATTTTCAGCCGAGGTGACCAGCCCGGTCAGGCGAGCTACCTCGGCCTCCAGTTCGGCCGACCTTTGTTTGGACAATGCCAGCTCGGCCGCCCTGGCTTCGGCGTCCCTTATTGCGTGCCTGGTTGTTTTGCGAAGTTCCATTATTTGCCCATGAGCGATGGTGTTCTTCTGAATGGCCTGCAAAAGAATTCCTTGTCAGCCGAGCTAAGAGTTGGAAAAAATCAGACTGATGAAAGAAAAAACAGTACTGCTTACCAAAATCATGGACTTGGTGGACGACCGGATGGCTTTCAGCTCGGTATTTAGCTGTTTGTTGTGATGCTCCATGTCTTTGGGAAGACAAACACCCCGGGCCAGGTTGAAGGCTAGGAGGTGATCCTTGTCAGCAACAACGGAGTCACTTTCGTCGATATCTCGGTTGTTGAAGACGAAGGGTGGAGCCCATTTGTTGATCGGCGTAGCTCAGTCAGAAGATTCCGGTTGTGGGTTGAGTTCAGGGCTCGGTGGAAGGATGGGATCAACCTCATCAACCAAACGCTGCTCGGTCTCAGTAGTCCGGGCGCGTTTAGCTCGGCGTGAGGAGGATGGCTGTTGTGAGGGAAGAGCTACCACGGCTTCAGTGGTTTGTTGAGTTGGTGGCACTTCGGCCCTTGAGGTGGCGGTAAGCATGGCCCTCATCTTGTTCTTCTTTGCCATCTCTTGTTCGGCTGTTAGGGGAACAAGGACAACTTCTGGCAAGGATGGGTCCGGTTCTGGTGGGTCTTCAAGAAGAAAGTCGGTCACCCTTGCTTTTCGGCGACCGGAGTAACGGTAAGTCGGTTCGAAGTCAAGGAGCTTAGCCCAACTTCTTTCCCGAACACGTAGTGCGGCGCGCAGAACGCCTAGGTTGGGGTAGTTGTAGTTCGAGAGGAGATGAGCTTTATCTACAAAAAGGGAACAAGTGTTAGTTCGGTTCAGAGTAGACAGCCGAAGTGAAGAAGAGAAAAAATATGAAATGCAACCGAAGTATGTATACCGGGCTCTCCGAATTTCCAGTTTATTCTCCAGCCAAGAATCTGGGCTTGAAGGTCTTCAAAATTCCCAGAGACCCAGAAGAAGTCGTCATCATTCAAGTCTTTGTCCGGTGTGTGTTTGATTATTTTTTCTCGGCCACGGCGTATTCTCAAGTAATAGCACCAGCCTTCATTCTTGGATCCTAATGAGTATTGGTGGAATATTTCGGCTAAGCCTAGGTTTAGACCGGTTTGACGGTTCAGGGCGTCTATGCCCATTATTATACGGTAAGTGTTGGTGGATAGTTGGGTTGGGCAAAGTCTGGTTTGCCTAAGAAATTCGCAGATTAAGGGCTGGATTGGGAATCGTAGTCCGGTCTCTTTTATTGACTGAATGGTGAAAGGGACAAAACCCTCGTTATTCCATGGGTCTACACCTCGGTCGGCTAGGGTAAGGTGTATATCATCTGGTATATGATGGTCCTGGCGGAATTCGGCCAGACCACCTGGGGTTTCTACTAAGAATCTGTACTTCCCCATTTATTGAATAACTTATAAATAATTTATTTCGGTCGAGAGAGAGTGCTCAGCAGCTCGGTTGTGCGTAGTGGAGTGCCTGGCAACCTAAGTCTGCAAAGTGGAGAAACAAGGTGTTAAGCACAGATCATCGACCGTGCTACAAAAACAAAGCAAGAAAAAGGGAAGTCTTATTTCGGCTACACAGGATGCTAAGGGATCTACCTCGGTTTCAACAGTGTGCGTTTTATCTCGGTTTGGCAGGATGTTTGGTTAGCTCGGTTTTACTTTTTGGTTTTTGTTATTCCGGCTGACGTCAAGGGGCAGCTTTCTGAGTTCGGTCTAGAAACTGAGAATGCTGGCTTAGCCCCTGAAGTTTTAGCTCGGTCAAGTCTGATAGTTTCTACTCCGGTGGGTTTTTATTTCGGCTAATGTGGATTAGTTGGTGACCTATTGAGACTACTGAGATGTGCACAAGTGTCAGTCCGGTTCCAGTTTTCCTATATCTTTATACAACAAAAACAGTAGTCTAGTTCGGTTGAGACACATTTAAAGATCAAAACTATGATCTACAGTTTGCATTATGATATTCAAAGTGTTCTTATGAAGATTTTTCCCAGAAAGCAAAAAACAATGTTTTGCAGAAACAATGTTTTGCAGAAACACCAAACATATTACCATGGGTTGAACAAAAGCAAAAACATAGGAAACAAAGAACAGATTCGTGTGCTTACCTGGTAAAGAGGAAGATCTGAAGAAGGAATGAAGAGAACACAGCAAGCTCGAGTACAGCAAAAACTCAAGAACAAGAGAGAGAAAGCAAAGGAAGTGAATGGAGAGTGAATCAGAAATGAAAGGGTTTGTCGTTTTGTTCAAGGTGTAAGGCGGGAACTGTTCAAAAATTTCGGAGTACGAGGGCGGCGCGACAGCTGGGATTGGCCAATGAGAACCTGCCACGTGTCATTGGAAGACTGAACGGTTCAGTTTCTGCTAACTGAAGAGACGTTTTGACCGGACGTGCATAGTACGGCCCAAGTTTTAGCTCGGCTGGATAAGCTAAATGGTTTTTAGCTCGGCTGGATAAGTTAACTGGGTCTTAGCTCGGCTGGGTAGGCTAACCTGTGTTTTTAGCTCGGCTGGAGAGGTTAGGACTCTAGCTCGGCTGGAAGACGAGTAATCCCTATCATGCTTTGCAGATGGAATTAAGGGGCAATTGAGAAGGCAATTTATACTAAATTGGGCCGAGCTGGTAGTTGGGCCGAGATAAGTCCAAATGAGAAAGGTAGCATGTACACCGGTCAAAGGAGTGTTGCGGTAGTCCGGTTGTCATATTTACATGGTGTAACACGGTTTCTGTTTAGCCCGGTCACGTCTTCCAACCGGAGTATGAGAACAGCTTCTTTGGGACCGTATGCGTTAGTTCGGTCAGACACTTCTATATGTAGTCCGGTTTTGGCATACGAAACCGGAGTAGGAGTGAGGAAACAGAGAGCCGAACTAAGAGTTAGTTCGTCTGTAGTCGCCTGCATAGTGCAGCAGTGGGTAGTTCGGTCGTCATTGGTTACTTCGGTCGGAGCATGTGTAAAACCGAGGTAAACCATGGTTCTGAAAGTAGTTCGCCTTAACTCCCTTATGGATAGCTCGGTCTTAGCATGGGAAAGCCGAGGTAAGGGAGAGTATAGTAAGGGCCGAACTAACAGGTACTCCGGTCGTTTGGAGTTCGGCCATAGAAGGACCATCTCACTTGGTTTAAGCAGTGAGGGGGGTGTTGGAGGATAAGCATTATCTTCCAGGAATTTGAATCCTAGGAGGACTCTACATGGAGGAGTTAGAGTCCCACTAGGATTGTGCCACTCGAAACCTATATAAGCTCACCAATATCACCTATGAAGAGGTAATGCAATTTTTGCTCCCTGACTGCATTGAGCTTTTGCCTATTTGTCTTGCTTACTGACTTAGGCATCGGAGGGGTTTTCCGGCACACACCCGCCGGCCAGTTCAAGTTTGAGTTTTCAGGTGACAGAACGACGACGTGCAGAAGAACACAGGCTTGATCAACAGGATTATACGTGAAGGTGAATCTCTTTCCCGTACAAAAAAGATAAAAAATGTCATAACTAAAAACAATATGAGGCATAACTAAAAAACTTATAAGTCATAATGTCATAATTAAATTTTTTTTTTACATAATTAGGAATGCATATGGTATACTATTTTTAAATGGGTGTATATTAGAATTTCCCAACTTTAATACATTAAAGAAGTACAAAAAAAATTTCATTGAAAAATTTTATACACACCACTATTATCAAATTATTATTTAGCTTTGTTTATTTTGAAAATTAGATTAAGTAAAATTGTTAGTGGAAAAATTAAGAAAAATTGTGATTGTTCCATGTCCACCTAACCAAAAATACTAGCTAATATTTCTTATTTGTTTTGCCATCTATGGATGGGATTGGCTATATAAAATTTCTACCCAACAAACAAATGCAATTGACTTATTAAAACATGGTACCACATTGATTGTATTTTTTATCTCATTGATTGTATTTTTTTTTTTTTTTTTGGAGAAAATTTGGTTTTAATTTACAAAAAGATAAAAGGAAAGGATGAGAATTTTTTATTTTTATTTTTATAGCAGCATTGAAATTTTTTTATTTTTTTATTTTTATTTTTTATTTTTTTTACAATACATTGAAATGACCAAAAAGTATAAGAAAAATAAAAGAATGGAATTTTTGGTTGAAAAGAATGAGATAGTTAGGGCAACAAATGAAATTGAATAAAAGCAATATGATCATTTAACATCTAGTTTCAAAGGACTCATTTTCTAATACCATGCCTTATACCTCACTACTAATCCCATGGTCACAGGCCTATAGGATGGTGTTGGGACTATGAGGCCCTTGTTATAATTTCAAAACAAACATGGTATTAACTAGGGTTGCAACTTGGGTGGGGGGAGGGGGTGTTGAGAGGTTGTTTAAGCCCAATTCAAGTTATGTTGAGAGTTGTCCAAGCCAGCTCAAGTCCGAATTTTAATCCGAGATTGTCTGCCCAAATCTTACTCGAGTTAAACCCAAATTACACATAAATTTCAGGTTTTATTTTTTTTAAGTGTAGCTAAGTTAATTAATTTGTTAAAATTAGACTACTTACAATTTTTTTTAAATATAAAATCATTAATAATATCAAAATAAATAATTTATATCTAAGAAAGATGCTGTTATGATGGTATTTACAATTTATGAGTGAGAAAAAAATAAATAAGTAGAATTTTATATTGTGTTACTTGTGTATATAATATATATTTAATATGATCTAAAAATCTAAATTACTTTAATATCATATAATAACTAATAACTTATATGTCTATTCATTATTTTTATATATTTATATATATGATTTGGGTTTTGAGTTACTCAGGTTGTTTGATATCTTTGTCCAAATCTGTTCAAATTTAATTCGGATTTCTAAATTTTTGTTTAAGTCCGTACCGAATTTAAAAATATTTTATCTAAATCTTAAAAAATTTCGAATTGGACTCAGATTACTCAGGTTGAACCCATTCAAATTACACCCTTAGTATTAACAAACCTAACACACTAGCAAACGCTTACTTTTGGAAAACAAACAGGGCCTTAATGACTAATTAAATATTTTAAATTTTTAAATGATATAACTTTTGATTTAAATATCGTTTTTTAATAAAATTAGTATTTTTAAAATTCTCTTATCATGATCTATCAAATAAGATTCAGGTTAACTATGAAATTCATTTTTAAAAAAATAATAAATTTTTTGCTGATAAAATTAATGTAAATACTAAAATTTTATTTTGTTTCATAATAAACTTTTACTTTGGTCCTGTTTGGCAAGTGGATTTTGGGCTATTTTTCGACTAAAATTCACAAAAAGATAAAATAAGCTCAAATAGCTAATAAGACAAAATGTCATATTAAATTCATAATCATTTCACTTTTATTTCACAAATATCATATCCAACTACAAAAAAATTCAATTATCTTCCCAAACATAAAAATTTTAACCTATTAAAATAGTCTACTAAAATAGTAACTTTTCAAACACCCACTTTGTTTCACAATAAAATTTGACTCTAATTTATAATAAAATTTATTATAAAATTTAATTTTTAATTAGTAAAACACTACAGACGTGCCATTATACATCAATCGAACAGTGATATTCCTAAAGGGAATTAATTCCACGATAATGCTATCAATCGGCTTATTTGGCAAATGTTAAAATTTAATTTTTTTAAGTTAAAATTATAAAAAGATAAAATAGATTAAAATAATCAATAAGATAAAATTTCATATCAAATCTATAATTATTTCACTTTTTCTTTTATAAATATTACATCTAATTATAAAAAAATCAACTATCTTTTTAAATATAAAAATTTTAACCTATCAAATTAGTCAAAAATTAAAATAACTTATTAAAATGACCAAGTTTCCATATAAGGCCATTAATGCAACAAATTTGAAAAGAGTAACCGCATCAATCGAAATTTGATTTTTTATTTTTTTTTTCGCCTTTGCTTGTAAACACTGATCTGCTATCAGTCTTAGAACATAATTAATACGAAAATCAAGATTATCATATTATTCCTTCCTCATTTTTTTGAGAAAATCAGGATATATTTTAATACATAACTCATCCCATGGATTAGGGAGTTTATGAAAAAATTGATCTAACTAGGGTTGATTTGTTGGTGGATCAATAAGATAATAATATTTTTTAAAAGTTTGAATATAATCTTCAAAAAGACAAATATTACATAATTCTAATTTAGTCAAAATATAATTTGCATCTGCTTGCAAATTAGTATCTCCTGCAAAATCACATAAATTTTCTTTTATGATTTTTACAAATTCAACTAAAATTGTGTCAAGTATGAGAAAATTTATTAACAAAACTATTTTTTTTACTATGCCGCAATTCTAAAGGTTGAAAGTGTGTCTAGAAGTCTCTCCCACAGCCAACTTGTCCTCTACACTTAAGCTTTCGTTTTAAGAGGTGGGTTGGTTTTTTAATTTTTTAATTATTTTAAATTAAGATAAAAAAATTTAAATTTTTTAGCTTTTTTAATTTTTGTAAGAAAAAAATGAAATGATTATAATTTGGATATGATATTTTGTTTTATTGACTTTTTAATTTATTTTGTCTTTTTGTGACTATTTTAGCCTAGGCTTTTTATGCCAAACGAAACCAAGCATGATAAAAATAGTGCCTGATTGAACTTTACACAATACACATCTTGAATAATTTATTAATAGATAAAAATGTTAAAAAATAATGCGTATATTTGATTTGAGTTTGGGAGATGAGTTTTAGAGATAAAAAGTATGAAAAGTTGTTTGGTTTAATTTTTTTCAAAAGATGTTTTGGAAAATTATTTTGAGAGAGAGTTTTGGAAAAAGTGATTGATTTGATGTGTATGAGAGAGAGATTTGTTTGAAAAACTTGTAAACCAAACAAGTTTTGGGAAATTTTTTTGGGAAAATTTTTTTGGTTTGATTACTTTTGAAAACTTATTTGTAAAGAATTTTTCCCAAAAATTTTTGGGAAACACAAACCAAACAAGGCCTTTTTGGTAACTTTAATTCAAATTAAAGTGAGATCCAACCACTAGTTGAGGTGAGTTTAAGTGATTTTGTATTCTTTTAAGTGAGAAGATTGCAATAGAAAAAGAATGAGCTGAAACTATTAGGCTGTGAATGAGAATTGTCTCATAAAGTGGTTATCAATAAAAATTTGGCTTAGATTTAGACTTAATCTTAGTTTGAACTGGGCCTAAACTTGTAGTTGTGCTTGTGCTTGTGCATGTGTTGGTTTTGGTCTTCAACTTGGAGTTGGATTTGGACTTGGACTTAATCTTGAGTATGGGCTAAGTTGTGCTATGTTGGGCTTAACTTGTGCATGTGTTTAAGATTGTACTTGGATCGGATTGTGACTCAACACCCGTATCCATTTTGTGATCTATCTAATTTAATTCTCAAAATTTATGCATTATATACACATTATGATTTATATAATATTTTTTGAGTTTTGAACCTTGTAACTCTAGCCCTAATAATTAGAGTTGATGGCATTGGTTAATGACATTTGATGGCCCTCGTGATGATGGCTAGAGACTCCCCTACTTTTATAAATAGAGACTTTTTCCCTCCAACTTTAGAATATATAATTTTTGGAGAGATTTTTGATAGAAAATGAGATAGTGTTTTAAGATAATAAAGTTGGAGATGATTTCTATACCAAATTTTTTTTTCTATCTTCTTTTTACTAGTTTATTCTTTCGTTCTTGTAAGAAAGAGAGTGCTACCAGTGTTGAATTCGTAGAAACTATTCATAAGGTATTTCTACATGAGTTGGTTTTGACCGTTATATCCTGGGAGACAGACGTCGACGTGCCTTCAGTACCTATCGGGAGGTAGTGAATCTGTTTTAAGAAAACTGTGGTATCACATAAGTTTCGGTTTGCCTTTTATTTCTTGTTTCAGTTTATTATTTTATTCCAAAATATTTGTTATATATTTATGTGGATCAAATTGTAATCTCCAGCATGAAAAAGTTCTATCATTTCTTGTTCTGTGATCTGAATTTAATTAAATATGAATTTGTTTATTTGTATCAAATTATACATTTTGTACAATAATCTTATAACAGATTTTTATAAATAGTTTTGATAAAACAATTTAGTTTTTATTATAGTTTTATTTTAGTGACTCTTGGGAATTAAAAATTAATTTAATTACCTTGAATTATTGGACTTGAGTTGTTAGTGCATAAGTTACTAAGAGTTGATAAAATAAAATAAAAATTTTATTTTTTAAGATTTTTACTAATATATTTGATTTGTTTATTATTTGTTTTCTTTTGTAACTAATTTTCTCTACAGGTTTATATAAATGCGAAAAAATGATATATAATACAAATGAACAAAACAAATTAGAACTAGTATTTTGAATTACTAATTTTTGGTTTGAATATGATTACCTTTGCGTGGAATAAAGAATAATATTAGACCTTCAGATTTTTAGACATATGAGTGAATTCAATTATTCACTTTATAGTTTAGTTTAATTTCAAATTTATTCCATATGTTGTTTTGAAAGTTTGGTAACAATTTCGATTTAATTTGATTAATTAAATTCTAAAAAAAAATAAAAAGCTAGATTTTGTGTTTTGAGAATTTCAGGATATTCATCTCGTCGAGAGCTTTCTGGCAATATAAAGAACGTCTCAAATGGAGTTCAGATGAACCTATACGGCTGCCGAAAAGCTTGGTGATTTTCTCATCATCACCCAGAGAGATGATGTCAGTGCTATGCAGCAACCTAGTTAGCTACTATGTCATTGACACGTGGCAGAGCAATTATCGACATGTCCGCAAGATTGCCATGTCATCAGAATTTTTCAAAAATTTCATTTTGGTGTTTGAATTTTAGGATAATTTCATTTTGACCCTAAAACTTTTTTGAATTGCATTTTGGCCCTTGGAGTTATTAATATTTGCATTTTAACCCCTCAAGTTTATGATATTTGTAATTTGGCCCCTAAACTTCCTAATATTTGTAGTTTGGTCCCTAGAAGTTTATGAAATTACAATTAATCCCCTAAAAAAGTGGAGGAGTGAATTCTTGGCTAAACAGACTATTCCGGATGCAACTGTGTACTCCGTTTTTGCAGATTTGGACAATTTATAATTGTAACAATTGTATTTCAATTCGTAGTAGTTTTTTCTAATTTGAAATAGGTTCACCATAGTAAAAGGAAAAGGGAAAAAAAGAAATTTATAAACCTTCGGGTTTAGAGAAAGTCTTTGGGATTAATTTTATTATTCCCAAAGTATTTTGATTTTCTATAATAGAAACCAAAGTTTAGCCTTAGCTAAAGAGTATTTCTAATTTATGTTCAGAAATGACAACTAAGATGGATTTGGTTTCAAACCTTTGGGATTTGATGAAATCTTTGGGTTTAATCATTTTATTCCCAAAGTGTTAGAAAATCAATGTTTGAGAAAGTATTTAGTTATAATCTAATTATAATCAATGTTTTGGGAAAAGAAACAAAATTTTAGTATTAGCTAAAATATTTCTGATTTTTATTCAGAAATAATGGGCTCGATTTCGAGGGTACTGGTTAACTTTTATGAGTTTTGTTTAAGTACGCCCTTGAAAGTTTTGTTTAAGGTTAATTGAGTTTTAAGTAGGACTGTTGTGACCCCTCAGTCGTCCTGAAAACTTTCCTGACCTCGTTCGATTTTGAAGTTAGTGGTGAGATAAGTTTTGAATTAAATTTCAGTTTTGAGATTTCCTAGAGTTAATTTGGTTTCTGGAGAAACAGAATAGTTGAAATTCTGTTGTGGTTTTCAGAAATGGCTTCAAGAGATAACAACAGAAAATGTTGTTCCACCTGACAACCTTAAGCATTGCGATGTTCTTAAAGGAAAATCAAGAGAAATCAAGTGTGATTAGAGAAAATCGTAAGATTGCATAATAATATCTCTGAATTAATCAGAAGCAATTAGTATGTTATCCTTGTGTCAATTATAGCACGTATGATTGCTATGTCACTTTGCTTAGAAGTAAAGATGAGACAATCGGTTACGGTGGGTGAATATCTTTTTTGAATTTTTAAATTTCAAATATATTCTTAAAATTGGTGGCTCCTAGTGAGTGCAAGATCACTAATTACAAAGATAGGAAACTGGTGGTTCGTAGAAAGTCTTAGACCACTAGCTACACAGTTATGAGATTGTAGTTCCTAGTAGTAAACAGATTACTGATTACATGTTAAGACATAATGGTTCCTAGTAGTTGAGAGACTACTAATCATACGTCAAGATATGATCATTCTTAGTAATGAAAGAATCTACTGATCCTATGTTAGGATATTGTGGTTCCTAGTAGTGAATTGACTACTGATCACATGTTAGGACATTATGATTCCTAATAGTGAAAAGTCTACTAGCCACATGTTGAGAAATTAGTAATTCTTAGTGATAAGACTTCTGGCCATATTATGAAGTTCCGAATAGTAGACTATTGAATACTGGATTTGTGTTTCCTAATAGTAAGGCTATTGGCTTCAAAGTGATTTGTTGGACCAAACTTGTTTGGTTCCTTGAATTCGAGAAAGACCTAATTCAGTTGATGATGGTTTGGAAATATGATTTCTTTGATATGATTTTGAGAGTTTCATAATCACTGTAACACAAGGAATTGATTAAAGATCCAGTATGAACTTCTAAAAAGGCCGAAAGCCTTTGTATAAATTCTACAAATGTGGGGGTGTCGTGCAAAAGGTGGCAATACCTAAACCCAAACGGGTAGGATAAGTCCAAAATCCGTTGATTTTGTGTTCAACTGTTATGCACAATATAATAGTGCATATCGGCTTCCATGTGGATGGATATGATATTTAGATTTACATAAGAATACTATCATGGAATTGAGAAAGCGATTTTATGAGAAAATAAAAGAGTCTAGAAGATGTTAAAGGCTAGGATTTTAAAGTTCTTCTGACAATTGTTCTTAAATTTATATGGTGGCTAGTGAGGCTAAAGCTTCTTTGAAGCTGTGATTTATTTATAAAGAAGTTATTAATTTAACTTTATCTTGCATAGGTAGTAAGCCTTGGGATACAAGTGTATGAAAGCTGATGAGATAGGCTTGTTATCAAAGGACACTAGTAGAAAAGAAAACCTGGATTACTTTGATACGTGATCACCAGTTATGGTGAGTGTGATCGCAATTGTGCGAAGTCTGGAGATACATCAAGATGCATGTTTAGATAGCTTTCCTATATGAAGATTTAGTTGAATAAATCTTTATGGAATAATCCAAAGGGTTTGTCGGTTCCAGAACGAGAAAAGATTGTAAGCTTGAGAATCATTTTATGATTGGAAATAAGCACCGAAATAATGGCATGAGAAATTTGACTACACTATGTTGTCAAGTGGGTTTTTATAATCAAAGGGTATTGACAATTGTGATTATGTCAAAAACTCTGACAATAATATATGTCATTTTGTGTCTGTGTATAGGCGACATACTCATTGTTGGTAGTTATGAGAAGATGTTCAATACTACCAAGTGGATGTTAAACTCTAAGTTTGACATGGTTCTTGTAGATGTATATCTAAGAATTAAGATTTCCTGACCATCTAC
Source organism: Camellia granthamiana (assembly GCA_036172215.1). Taxonomy (NCBI): domain Eukaryota; kingdom Viridiplantae; phylum Streptophyta; class Magnoliopsida; order Ericales; family Theaceae; genus Camellia; species Camellia granthamiana. The sequence goes on along the minus strand of CM069905.1, from coordinate 107,137,247 downwards.
CGGTAATGTACTTTCTCAGTCTCATTGTTTTGATAAGAGTCTTGATAAGTATAAGTCAGATATAAGTATGCTAAAGACTTCGGTAGACTTTGGTCTTTTTTTGACCAAAAATATTCTCAGGTCATTGGAAGTTTGATGAATCTGATGAGTTGTACAAGGCCGAATATAGCCTACTCAGTTAGCAGGATAACTAGATACACGATTAATCCCAACACCAATCTTTAGAAGGCATTTATGCAGGTACTAAGGTACTTACAATGAAGTCGGGATTATGGGTTGCATAATACTTGATATCTAGTTGTACTAGAAGGGTACAAAGGCGCCTACTGGATATCTGATATAAAGACTACAAATCCATTAATGGATATGTTTTCTCTAATTAGAGCTGTAATTGTGTCTTGGAGATCTTCCAAGTAGATGTGTGTCACGAGATCAATGATGGAATCAAAATTCAGTGTTTTAGATAAAGCTATTGAAATGGCTGGATGACTTTGTCATTTTCTTGAGGATATTTCATGTTGATCGAAACTTGTGCTAGCAATTTTGTATACTTTGTGACAACTAATCAAGTATTGGTAGGGCATAGATGGAAGGTCTAGACATTTTCGTTGAAGACATAATTCTATATGACGATTACTCTCGTGTGTTGTCACTAGAAACTATATATTTTTCTAAGGAAAATATTACGGATCCGTTAACCTAAGAGTTAAATCAAAAGTTAGTAAGAAGTTGTCAAGAGAAATGGGGGTTAAGGCCTTTAGCGAATGTTGTCGAAACAAAAAACCCAACCTAATTTACTAGAGATCTTAAGATTTAGGTTCAAAGGGACAACCTAATTACGTGTAATGGGTGAGTCATTGCGGAGGTAAATCCTCCTGCCCATTCTTTTATACAGTGATACCCTATAGGGTGGAAGGTTAAACTGATACTTTTAATAATCTAAGTGCTGTGAATAGTCAACCATGGTATAGCGAGATACTTTATATAGGTCACCTATGTCAGTGCGAAGGGGGGCCACTTCTTTAAGAATTGATAAGGCCGAGTTCTTTAAAAACACTCACTAAACCAAGCGAGTGTTCCAAGGCCAAATCGGACACAATAGTGAGAACAGAACGATGATTAGAGTGACTCTTGTGTGAGGTCTATTGTCTCAATTTATACAAAAAGTAAAATAGTTCAAGACATCACGTTCATTGGTCAGCCAGTAAATCCGATAGGTTTTCATTAAGAAAGATTCAAAGCCAAAAGCTACATTTTCTGATTGAGGGTTATTTTGTGTGCTCTCTCCGAGTCTTTGTTGTCTCTCGTTTTTTTCTTTATTCAGCCAATTTTATTTATGTAGGGGATTGTTGAAAAATAATAATTTTTCGACAACTTTAATTCGAGATTAAAGTGGGACCTAACGACCGATTAAGGTTGGTCCGAATAGGTTTGTATTCTTTTAAGTGAAAAGATTACAACATGAAAATACTGAGCCGAAACCATTAGGTTGTGAATGAGAATTGTTTCATAAAGTGGGCATCAATAAAAGTTGGGCTTAGATTTGGATTTAGTCTTAGTTTGGACTGGGCCTAAGTTTATGCTTGTGCTTGTGCATGTAACAACTCGAAAATTTAAGTTGTCCCTTAAATTTTATATTAATATTCTTTAATTATAAATGATTTCAAAAAAATAATTTTAACTTTATATTATTCTTCGAAATTATTTTCTGAGTATTATGGTATTTTTATTATATTTTTCTCTATATTTTTCCTAGACTAAAATACGCTGAAATATAACATTTTCTATACAATAAAATACTTGCGCCCCAAGCAGTCTTGCTCTGCACGCCTTCTTCACTATATATATAGCCATCCATCAACAGGATCCTCATCAACACTCTTAGTCTCTCTCTCACTGCCTCTAATTGTTTGGTTTATATATAAAACTTTGAGTTTAGTTTGGAGTGTTCAGTGAGTCGCAGTGAACAAAAGATAAAAGTTGGAATTAACATTAAGGCGAGTTATATTATACATTGAGTCACCATAATATATTTTACGTATGTTTTGAGTTACCATAATTTATTTTACGCAATTTATGTTTTATAAATTAGATTAATATTTCAATTATGTTGATTACTTTCTGAACTCTATTTGCTTAAATTGAAACCCATTGATATGTTTGCTTAAATTTTATTATTTATTTGACAGTGATTTCATAAGCAATTATTTTCTGTAAGTACCACTACAGAGGTCCCATGCCTTAGGGGACTTAAATAACCATTGGCCCTCTGATTAGTCACTTTATGACCCTCTGTCTGTCATGGATCCACTAACGCTCTGATTTCTGGTATGGAGCAAAGTGTTGTACGGAGCTAAGTGCTACACTATTGTGGGAACTATCTCTAGAGTTTGTACGAGATAGTTTGTACGAGCCACCTCTTGAGTCCACACATCTGTTCTGTTCTGTACCGTGGTTATGATTTCTGATGTGGAGCTAAGTGCTTGTACGGAGCTAAGTGCTACACTATAGTGGGAGCCACCTCTTGAGTCCATACATCTGTTCTGTTCTGTGATTATGATTATTTTGTTTATATGATTTATGTATTGTATGTCAAATGATCTCTGCATTATATACTCTGTATTTTAATATCAAGCTTCGTTTAATCAATAATTATCCATGGTAATATTTCTCACTCTGCCATGTGCTTATAGCTATTTACCAATTTTTAGGAAACAATGTAATTCAGAAATAGTTTTTGGAGAGTCTTAGACGTGAGGCTGTAGAATAGACACACACAACACTTTTATAGGATTTATAATTCTATTCTTCATATGTAAAAGTTGGTCTTTTTTGTCAATAAATTTTGTTATAAAAATATAAGCTCCAATGATTATTTTGGTACCCTCACTTAAATATTTTTTTTTCCGCTTGCATTTAGTAATTTGTTTAAGAATTGGTCGGAGGTAACTTCAGTTACTGGCCATCACGATACTTAACCCTTGGGTACGGGTGGCGGGTTGTGACAGTGCATGTGCTGGGTTAGGTCTTGGACTTGGACTTAATCTTGAACATGGCCTGAGCTGTGCTATGTTGGGCTTAACTTGTGTATGTGTTTGAGATTGGATTTGGATCGGGTTGTGACCCCACACCTGTATCCATTTTGTGACCCATCTAATTTAATTCTCAAAACTTATGCATTATATGCACATTATGATTTATATAATGTTTTTTGAGTTTTGAACCTTTGTAACTCTAACCTTGATGGCTAGAGTTGATGGCATAAGTTAATAGCATTTGATGGCCCTCATGATGATAGCCTTCATGGCTAAAGACTCCCCTACTTGTATAAAACAAGGCTTTTCCCCTCCAATTTGAGAACATATAATTTTTGGAGAGATTTTTGATAGAAAATGAGACAGTGTTTTGAGATAATAAAGTTATAGATGATTTTTATACCAATTTTTTTTTTCTATCTTCTTTTTGCTAGCCCCTTCTTTAGTTCTTGTTAGAAAGAGAATGCTGCCATTGTCGAGTTCGCCACAGTTATTCAGAAGGTGCTTCTGTATGAGCTAGTTTCGACCGTCATATTTTAGGAGACAAACGACGGTGTAGCTCCAGCAACCATCGGGAGGCGGTAAATTTGTTTTAAGAAAACTGTAGTATCACACAGGTTTCAGTTTGCTTCCTATTTTGTATTTCAGTTTACTATTTTATTTCAGAATATTTGTTATATATTTCAGTGCATCAAATTGTAATCTCCAGCATAAAGAAGTTACTATCATTTCTTGTTCTGTGATCTGAATTTAATTAAATATGAATCTATTTATTTTTATTAAATTATACATTTTGTACCCAAAAAAAAAAAAATGCAATAGAGAAAAGTAGAATTGTTTGAAAAATTGATCAATTCATTCCTTTAAATTAATTGATCTCTTTTCTTGGCCTAGTATATTTTCCACCATCACTGATTGGTAGCTTGAATAAGAATTTGCCCCGAAATTGTCTGAATTTTGGTTTGTCGGTTGTTTGGTCGATCATCCGAGAAGAATATGACAACTGCAATCAACAAAGGTCATAACCGCGGTAGACAAGTGTTGCACTGGTCATTCGGGCGATCGTTCGGACAGTCGACCAGCAAGCACAAATTCAAATTTTTAAACAAATTCAAATTCGAGTTATCAATTATTTTTCTATTTTCCACTCAATTGGTATGATTCTCCAACGTCATGTGGGACTTCATGTGACTGATTCCGACAATCACTACAATTACTGAGGAAGATTGGATAATAAGAAGGTAAAATTGGCTAAAAAAAATAAAACAGCGTGGTGTTCTATCCTTATTGCATAAAAACAATCTATTACGAAGGACTTTATACACCATATAATTATATAATATATAAGTAAAATTATACTATTCATTAGAAAGCTATAAAATATTGTTGTGTCCATTTCAACATGTTAAAATCCTTCTAAGTGTCTTTAATCACTACTAATTAAAGGACCTTTTGAGTCCTTTTTTTTGAGTCGGCAGATTTTGCCGTTGTAAAAGTTAGTCTTTTTGCGATGGCACGAAGTTACCAACACAAATACCAAACTTTAACGTCGGCACCGTTGGCCGACACAAAAAATTAATATTTTATAGCATTACTTGAGTCGGTTGAATTTACTGACGCAAAAGATAAATCTTTTACGTCAGCAAACCCGTGTTGACGCAAAAAGCTAGACCTTTTTGTGTCGGCAACTGATGCTGTGGCAACAAAAATATTTGTATACTCAAGATATATATATACTTCTTTATATTTAAAAAATATATTTGTTTGTACATATACTTTTATATTAATATTGAGTGTACATACTATAAATAATATATATCTCATTTAAAATTAGAAAGAGATATTGTGGTGCAGTGTAGTATGTTGGATTCAAATTACCCGAATGAAGTGGGTTCAAATCTTGGGACCCTCAATAAGAAAATCATGAGTTAGATTTTTTAAAACATTTAATCACTTTTTGCGTCGGCAACTTACCGTCCCAAAAAATTAAAACTATTTGCGTTGGCAACTTGCCGACTCAAAAACATTTGCGACCAAACCACTTTCGTCCCTCAAGTTGCACTACAACAAATTGCACCTTTGGCGACCACTTTTGGCGACTAAATAATTTTTAGTCGCCAAAAGTACATTTTTTGGCAACTAAAAAATAATTTTGTCAGCATTGGTTCAAGATATAGCTACTAAAATATTTTAGTTGATAAATATTACTTATTGGCGACTAAATTTAAATTCAATCAGTAAAAACTCCACTTTTAGTGACTAAAAAGGATATTGGTTGCCATTAGTCCACATTTTAGGCCCCAAAAAAATCAAATTAATCGGCAATATTGTTTTTTCCCGACTAAAACTAAAATTAGTCGTCAAATAGGACTTTTGGCGACTAAGATTTTCGTCTCTGTTTAGTCACCGTTTGGCTACAAAAGGATTTAGTCGGCATATATATTCCTTTGCTGACAAATAGAGAAATTAGTCGCTAAAGGTTGAATTTGCAACGCGACAATTCCTTTATTTTCGCGTCCGCCCCTCTCTCTGTTATACAACACAACTTCACACTTTGTATCACACACACACCGTCTTTCACCAAACCTCACAAAAAGCATTCCCCTTACCGTTGCCTATCGTACGGAAAACATTGCGACAGCCACCGCCACCGACACAAATCACCATTGTCACAAATCACCAACGTCATAGTCGTACATTGCAGGTTCTCTCTCTCTCTCTCTCTCTCTCTCTCTCTCTCTCTCTCTCTCTCTCTCTCTCTCCTTTACTCTGTTTCCCCCTCTTTTGACATTGTTAGTTTAGGGTTTATTCAACTTTGAATGTATGTGCCTGTAATTTATTAAAAATTTTAAAGATGATGTTTAATATATGTATGTGTGTATATATATAATGCTTTGTACATGTATTGCAGGCGTCTCTCTCTCTCTCGCTGTCTCTCTTTCTCTCTCTCTCTCTCTCATTTCTATCTTTGTCCCTGTCTCTGTCTCTGTCTCTCTCCCTTGCTCTTTTTCCTCCTTTTTCTCACGTTGGTGCTTTAGGGTTTATTGAAAATTTAATGTATGTGGTTGTAATTTATGAAAAATTAATATATGCAGGTGAATGTGTGTGTATATATAATGAAATGATATATGTAGATGTTTAATATATGCAGATGATGTTGAATATATAATGTATGTGGCCCTAATTTAATGTGTGTGTATATATAATGCTCTGTCTACATATGCAGGTGAATCAATCACTACAATTATTGTCACTCAACAGCAGCTGGATCATTCAACCTACACTACATAAGGTACCGAGTTTGTATCTTGAAATTTTTTATGAAGTGGGTATTATTTTGTTTTAATAAAATTTATTATCTCTTTATGCTCTTTATGGGTTTGGTAATGGCAAATAACTATTAACTTATGTGATGCTGCCCCAGATTCATAATCCATCACTTCCACAACTAAACTTCATATTACACTCTTAACAATCACACTGTTATTTTTGCCTGGTTGACTACAAAAAAAATTGGAATAATAAAGTATTAGGAATGCTATTTTGTTAATTTCTTTTCCACATTTGGCTTTAGTGATGTAGAATGGACTTTGACATATGAGTGTAATTTGGAGAACAATTCATTGACTATGGGTTTCAGTCAAAATTTTTAATACTTTATTTGGCACCTATTTTTTTGTGAAGAAATTAAAATCGCTCACAACTTTAGAGGTTAGCTGACAAAAGAAGGATTCAAACAAGTTTTCCTTTAGCTTTTTTCAGGTTTTCAAATGTCTCTTTTAGATTTTTTCTATTTCCCTCCTTAATAGCCCCCCCATTATTAATGATAGTAACATTCTCCACCATCTCACTTGTAGACAAGCTCCCTCTATTATATTTTGAGAATAATTTAGAACATTCTTTGGCATGGCAACTCTTAATTAGAAGTGAATTTGCTATTACCTAAAACTCCCATTTCACAAGATTTGAGGATTTCAAAGACAATAGATATAGAAGAGGTGGAAGACCTTGTACCCTTTCTTCGTTTTTATTTGTTAAAGAAACTTGCATACCAGTTTTCCTCTTTTTCTTCTTCACCACTTTCTACTCTGTTGGATTTTGTGTTTTAGTCTTCTTCACTCTCCATTATTGCTTGTATAAGAGAGAGGATTAAATGTCTTTTGCTTATGAGACCAAACCCTTGCAAACATCACACTTTTATAAGTTTGCTTCTAGTAAAAGTGAGTTGATTCAAGTAGAGAGAAGTTCCAATGATGCTAGCAGTATACCTAAACCATATTTGCTCCTAAGGAACATTGTACAACTTCACCCACAGTGGAACAAGCATTTAAGCTTTAGTTATTTACTATAATTCGTAACCTTTGATGATAGCTTGGTTGTTTCTTCTACTTACGATGGTTGTGTTTGGTGAATTTTCTCATTCTTTTTTACCTCTCCTTGTTTACGTTGTACTTGTATAGTCCAAATAGTTAGTTGTTTCACCTAACTTTTGAATACAATCCCTAAACCATGTATTTCCAAATTTTAATCTATGTTGCAAATAAGTGAAAACTAAAACTTTTGTCGGAAAAGATGTACAAGAGTTGGATGATGATAAAAGATACGCAATTCCATTGTTGAGTATTTTTGTTTATTTGTTGTCCATTCCTATGTTAGTCTTTGCTTGACTTGTAGGGTTCAAAAGACGGACAAGAGTTGGATGATGATAAAAGATAGGTTGAAAAGTGTAACAACCCCCGTACTGATTATCGATAACCCACTAAATTACGTACTAATTTCTGTTAAACCGCACTGATAATGATTGATAATTGGATTAACTGAAGTACTGAATGAACTGATTGGAATCGGAACTGAAATTGGATAAGTATATCTATTGTATTGCATTTCTATCTGTTTGAGTGATTGATTATCTGTTAGAATTCATGTGTTTAAACTGCTAATTGAAGGCCTTATCGGCGGCCGAATTAGGAACCGTTTAGTGTTTTGGAATCAATAGAATATTTGTGGTTTAATGGTATATTTATCTGAAAATTTATTAGGAATGATTAAACTAGATTAAATATTGTCATATTGCAAACTTTGGCTTAATTACCATGTTGCCACCTAGTGGGCCACTACACCACACCTTGCACAAGACTTGGTCTTGCATTATACAACACTTCTTTGGCACATTTGAGTCCACCACCGAATTGAGAGAGAGAGAGATTAGGGAGTGAGTGTTTTCATCTTGTGTTCATAAGACTTGCTTGAAGAAATTGAAGTGTAGTTGCTAGATTGAGCTTTCAACCTTGTAATTGAGACTTAAGTAAGTGACTTCATCTCCATCTTGTTGTCTTTGAGCCTCATTTTGCATGGTTCATGCCCAATTAGAGAACTAGGCCATGAATTTGCCCATACATGTTGAATTGGACCTTAATTGTTGCATGCATGGCCATTTTGGTGCATTTGGAAGTTGAATTCATGGTGGATTGTACATGCATGTCCATGTTTATATTATAGTCCATGTTTTCATTTTGTTTTCAAAGATTGGAGCTCAATAGAGCTAGACTTGGAGCTTGAATTTGGTTAAAAACTCATGCATGTCATGTTTGCATGTTGTTCTTGAAAACTAGTTTGAAAATGAGTTGAATCAAACACCCTTGGGCTTTGATTTCTTAAATTGAGTTTTGAAACATGTTATTCTATATGTTTAACAGAGTTTTTCCAGAAAATAGCCCAAGAGGATCGAAAATATTGCTTTTGAACTTGGTTTTGAGCTTGGGACTCAAATTTGGGATTTCCAGATTTCTGTTGTCCGCTCGAGCGGAAGAAGTGGCGCTCGAGCGGAGGAAACGAGCTCCCAGCATCTTGCTCTGTGCATCAGTCCGCTCGAGCGGAGTATTGGGCGCTCGAGCGGAGGACTGGGTGACACGCTCGAGCGGGAGTCGAGCGGAGATTTCACCTATCCAGTACTTTTTGGTCCGCTCGAGCGGGGGATGTTGCGCTCGAGCGGGGACCTTTGTTTGCCTGTACGCTCGAGCGGGGAAACCTGCGCTCGAGCGGGACTCTGTTTCACTGAAAATTCTGCAAATGTTTTCTAAGTGTATTTTCACATCCTCATTCCATCCTAGGCATTCTTAGGCCTAGTTTAAGACATCTTAATGAGGATTTAGATGTAGAACACACCGAGGCATAATAGGAAGTTAATTATTGTACTTCCCTAACTGTTAAACTTAGAGTGTGTTCGATTTGTTTACTATTTAGGGTTGGCAATCGGAGACGCGCTCTAGCATACTGTAGCCCAATCTCTGTGAGTAACAGATTGTGTAAAGATATGTTCAAAATGGTTATCTTTTGAATACTGAACCGAATTGTTTATTGAACTGATATTGTTTATTGAATGAATGTATGTCCTGTATTGTGAACTGTATTGTGGCATCCTTAGCATTGACTGTTACTGTTACAGAGCTCTGTCGGTTCCCTTGTGGAACCATACTGTTTACTGACTGATGGCCATCACTACTGTTGGGTCCGTTGAGGCCCGGTCCTTTTGGACCTACTGTTTATAGGCTATTGGATGTACCACATATGACTGATTGACTGAAATACTGAAAGACTGAAATACTATTTAATGAACTGTTTTCATTATTGTAAGGACATTCATTCATAACCTCTTTACACTTATTGTTATTCACTGGGCTTTAGCTCACTGTTTATATATATATGTAGGTTCTCAGCAGCCAGACCGGAGCTAGGAGCGTGGGTTAGTCCCCCAGTTTTGTCAAGCCAGCCAATGTACCTCACCGCGAGGTTCCGTGTTGCCATGTTATGGCTTGGGGTGTTTTTGTGTCCCCTACTGTATAGACCGTCTACTGTTTACTGTACTGTTATCGAGGGATTTGATTCCCGTACCGAATGTTGTATATGATTGTATATTGACTGTACTGTTTGAACTGAATGAATGCATGAAAAATGTTTTTGGCATACAGATTTTCACAGCTCAGTGGACACTCGTTATTGACTGTATTGGCTTCCGCCAGGCCCTGTACTCTGTTTTACTGTACTACTGTTCGGCAGGCCTTCGGTAATCTCGGATTACTGGCTAGTTACGGTGCTAAACCCATAGGGCCGGGTTTGGGTCGTGACAGAGTGGTATCAGAGCGATACTTAACCACGAGTTATACCGCACACACGTGTCCAAATGAGCTATAGGGTGTCCTAGAAAAGTGATTAGGGCATCTCATGAACTTGAAAAGTGTGTATTTATGACTGACTGATTATATGTTAAATGTTAAACTGTTTAATCGTACAACTGCGTATAATGATAACTGTTATAACTGCTTATAGCGGAATGGATAATGCAAATGAACCTGAATCATCGTCCTCTGAGGCCAGAATGGCCAGACTTGAACAACTGATGGGATTGGTAATTGAAAGACTAGATCAACAACAGAACCAACAGCCCCCACCTCCTCCTCCTCCGGTTCAACCGGAACAGAATGTACAGAATGTGAATGTTAATGAGGTGGACATCATTGCATTGACTCATAAATTCAGCAAGATGAAACCGCCGTCCTTTCAGGGAGGCTTAGAACCGTTAAAGGCTGAAGCTTGGGTTCTTGAGACTGAGAAATTGTTTGAAATGTTTCCGTGCTCCGAAGCCAACAAAGTACTGTTAGCAACCTTCACCCTTCAGGAAGAAGCAAGAAGGTGGTGGATGTTGACCCGTGATGCGAATACTATTGTGACTTGGACTCAGTTCAAGGAGTCCTTCTTTGAAAAGTATTTTCCTCAGTGCATCAGGGACAGAAAAGTGACTGAGTTTGAACAGCTGAGACAGGGCAATATGTCTGTTGCCGAGTACGAGCAGAAATTCACCGAATTTGCCAGGTATGCACCACATATGGTGGATACCGAATATAAGAAGGCCAGAAGGTTTGAAGGAGGCCTTAGTGCTGCTATACAGGACCGAATAAATGTTTTGAAAATGCCAACTTTTGTGGGTGTTCTTGATCGGGCCTTGATGGCCGAATCAAATATTGCAGCAGTGAAACAATCTGAAACACCAACAACTGAATGGCACGGTAAAAGACAGGGTTTCAAATTTAAGAAAGGCAAGCACAATCAGTTGAACAAGAAACAGAATACGGGGTCAACTACTAGCCCCAGCCAAGGGAGTGGATTTATTCCACCCTGCTCCGTATGTGGCAATAAGCACAAAGGGGTTTGCTACCAGATTTCAGGAGCTTGCTTCAGATGTGGCAAGGTGGGCCACAGAATTAAAGACTGCCCTTCTGCTCCACCAGCCAGTAGTAAAGCTGCACCAAGTGCAGCAGCATCAAATGTAGCACCAAAGCCTAACCCCAAAGCTACCGGGAAAGAGCCTGTGAGGCAGGGCCGAGTATTTGCCCTAGTACCGGGAGATGTTCAGAATACTGAGACCGTTGTGTCAGGTATCCTCTCTATTTGTGCTCAAAATGCATATGTATTGATTGATTCGGGGTCTACACATTCTTATGTGTCGCATGCTTTTTCGCGTAAATTGAATAGACCCTTAGAACCTATGAATTACTTGTTAGCTGTATCATCACCTGTTGGAGGATCCATGACATGTGCATATATGTATCCTGCTTGTGAAATTATTGTTGGGGATATGCATCTGTTTATTGACTTACTACCGTTGAACATAGATCATTTTGATGTGATATTGGGGATGGATTGGCTACAAAAATATCATGCCACTATAGATTGTGTAACAAAACAAGTAGTTTTCCGTCCACCTGGTTTGCCTGAATTCGTGTTTAATGGGAGTGGAGTAGTACCTCCTCCATATCTGATTTCTTCTGTAAAAGCTGTCAAATTGATTAGAAAGGGATGTAAAGGATATCTGTGTTCCGTACTGACTGTATCTACTGATGATTGTGTTAAAACTGATGTGAATTGTATTCCTATAGTCAGAGAATTCCCAGATGTATTTCCAGATGATTTGCCAGGGGATTTGATTGATAGGGAAGTTGAATTTACCGTGGATGTAATTCCGGGTACACAGCCAGTGTCGAAAGCTCCTTACAGAATGGCTCCAACTGAACTGAAGGAGTTGAAAGTACAATTGCAGGAACTGTTAGACAAAAAGTTTATCAGACCCAGTACTTCACCGTGGGGTGCACCTGTTCTGTTTGTAAAGAAGAAAGATGGCTCACTGAGACTGTGCATTGATTACCGTGAATTGAACAAGGTAACTGTAAAGAACAAATATCCGTTACCGCGTATTGATGATTTGTTTGACCAGTTACAGGGTGCACAAGTGTTTTCCAAGATTGATCTCAGATCGGGATACCATCAACTGAAAGTTAAACCAGAAGACATTGATAAAAATGCTTTTAGAACAAGGTATGGCCATTATGAATTTTTAGTTATGCCGTTTGGAGTCACGAATGCCCCAGCTGCATTTATGGACCTTATGAACAGAATTTTTAAACCGTACCTTGATGATTTTATTGTGGTATTTTTTGATGACATACTGATTTATTCTAAGACTGTTGAAGAACATGAACATCATCTGAGACTTGCCCTGCAAACCTTAAGAGAACAAAAACTGTATGGTAAACTGTCTAAATGTGAATTCTGGCTTGATCATGTTATGTTTTTGGGGCATGTTGTTAGCAAAGATGGAATTTCTGTTGATCCGCAGAAAATTGAAGCTGTAGTGAACTGGCCTAGACCAACAAATGTGACTGAAGTCCGAAGCTTTTTGGGATTAGCCGGGTATTACAGAAGATTTGTCAAAGACTTCTCCAAAATTGCCTTACCACTGACTCAGTTGACACAGAAGGGGATATCATTTGACTGGACTGACCAACGGGAATCAGCATTTCAGGAGTTGAAAACTAGACTTGTGACTGCACCAATTCCGACTCTACCTTCAGGTACGGATGGTTATACTGTATTTAGTGATGCTTCTCATAAGGGTTTGGGATGTGTTTTAATGCAGAATGGGAGAGTTATTGCTTATGCTTCCCGACAGTTGAGACCACATGAAAAGAACTACCCGACCCATGACTTAGAACTTGCTGCAGTGGTATTTGCATTGAAAATCTGGCGTCACTATTTGTATGGAGCGACATGTGAAGTGTATACCGACCACAAGAGTTTGAAATATTTCTTCACACAGAAAGAACTGAATATGAGACAGCGGAGATGGCTAGAACTGATTAAAGACTATGACTTACAAATACTGTATCACCCGGGAAAAGCCAACACCGTTGCCGATGCTTTGAGCCGAAAATCGATTGGGAACTTAGCCTGTTTGCTGACTGGACAGAAAGAGTTGCTTTGTGATCTTGAAAAGTCTGAAATTGAAATTGTTTTGAAGGAACAAGGTGGAACCTTAGCTGCTATTTCTGCTCAACCAGCCTTGATTGAAGAGATTAAAGAGAAACAGCAACTGGATGATTTCTTGAAGAAGATTATTGAAGAAAGAAATTCAAAACTGAGACCGGGATACAAATTTGAGAACAATGTACTGAAATTTCAAGAAAGACTGTGTGTGCCGAATGACAATGAACTGAAAAGGAGAATTCTGCAAGAGGGCCACAATTCAAAATTTTCTATCCATCCGGGAAATACGAAAACGTATCAAGACTTGAAATTGAATTTCTGGTGGCCGGGAATGAAGAAAGAAATTGCCGACTTTGTATCCAAATGTCTTCATTGCCAACAAGTCAAAGCGGAACATCAACGACCTGCTGGATTATTGCAACCCTTACCCATACCAGAATGGAAATGGGAGCATATCACGATGGATTTTATCGTTGGGTTACCTCGCTCCAGAAAAGGTATGGATTCAATTTGGGTTATTGTTGATAGACTGACTAAATCTGCTCACTTCTTACCTGTCAAGACAATTTATAATGCGGACAAATTGGCTGTTATCTATATTGATGAAATTGTTAGACTGCACGGAGTGCCTGTGTCTATTGTTTCTGACAGGGATTCGAAGTTTACATCGAGGTTCTGGCAAAGCCTACAGACTGCATTGGGTACTGAATTGAGGCTGAGTAGTGCCTATCATCCTCAGACAGATGGACAGTCAGAAAGGACCATCCAGACTTTAGAAGATTTATTGAGAATGTGTGTCCTTGATTTTCAGGGAAACTGGGAAAGTCATTTGCCATTGGCTGAATTCGCCTACAACAACAGCTACCATTCGAGTATTGGTATGGCGCCTTTCGAGGCATTGTATGGCAGAAAGTGTAGATCTCCAATCTGCTGGGCAGAAGTTGGAGATGGGCCGTTGCTTGGGCCCGAAATTGTTTATGAAATGACTGAGAAAGTGAAACTGATACAGCAAAGATTGAAAACTGCACAGAGTAGACAGAAGAGTTATGCAGATGTTAGAAGACGAGACCGAGAGTATGAAGTGGGTGATCACGTGTTTGTGAAAGTGACACCAATGAAAGGCCAGACTCGTTTTGGAGTCAAAGGCAAGTTAGCGCCGAGATACGTTGGACCTTATGAGATTGTTGAGAAAATCAATCCGGTGGCGTATCAAGTTGCACTCCCTCCTGAAATGGAGCATGTGCATAACGTCTTCCACATTTCGATGTTGAGAGATTATCTCCGGGATCCATTCCATGTGATTGAGCCTACTCGAATAGTGTTGAGTGATGACTACACTTACGAGGAACGGCCTATACAAATTGTAAACAGACGGATCAAGAAATTGAGAAACAAAGAGATCCCGCTAGTGAAAGTTGATTGGCAGAACCATGGTGGTGTGTATGCCACTTGGGAAAGGGAAGATGACATGGCTAAAAGATACCCAGAACTGTTTCCACTGAACCCTGTTCTCTTCCAGACTGAAGGTAACTCGAGTTTAGAGGACTAAACTCCTTATAAGGAGGGGAGACTGTAACAACCCCCATACTGATTATCGATAACCCACTGAATTACGTACTGATTTCTGTTAAACCGCACTGATAATGATTGATAATTGGATTAACTGAAGTACTGAATGAACTGATTGGAATCGGAACTGAAATTGGATAAGTATATCTATTGTATTGCATTTCTATCTGTTTGAGTGATTGATTATCTATTAGAATTCATGTGTTTAAACTGCTAATTGAAGGCCTTATCGGCGGCCGAATTAGGAACCGTTTAGTGTTTTGGAATCAGTAGAATATTTGTGGTTTAATGGTATATTTATCTGAAAATTTATTAGGAATGATTAAACTAGATTAAATATTGTCATATTGCAAACTTTGGCTTAATTACCATGTTGCCACCTAGTGGGCCACTACACCACACCTTGCACAAGACTTGGTCTTGCATTATACAACACTTCTTTGGCACATTTGAGTCCACCACCGAATTGAGAGAGAGAGAGATTAGGGAGTGAGTGTTTTCATCTTGTGTTCATAAGACTTGCTTGAAGAAATTGAAGTGTAGTTGCTAGATTGAGCTTTCAACCTTGTAATTGAGACTTAGGTAAGTGACTTCATCTCCATCTTGTTGTCTTTGAGCCTCATTTTGCATGGTTCATGCCCAATTAGAGAACTAGGCCATGAATTTGCCCATACATGTTGAATTGGACCTTAATTGTTGCATGCATGGCCATTTTGGTGCATTTGGAAGTTGAATTCATGGTGGATTGTACATGCATGTCCATGTTTATATTATAGTCCATGTTTTCATTTTGTTTTCAAAGATTGGAGCTCAATAGAGCTAGACTTGGAGCTTGAATTTGGTTAAAAACTCATGCATGTCATGTTTGCATGTTGTTCTTGAAAACTAGTTTGAAAATGAGTTGAATTAAACACCCTTGGGCTTTGATTTCTTAAATTGAGTTTTGAAACATGTTATTCTATGTGTTTAACAGAGTTTTTCCAGAAAATAGCCCAAGAGGATCGAAAATATTGCTTTTGAACTTGGTTTTGAGCTTGGGACTCAAATCTGGGATTTCCAGATTTCTGTTGTCCGCTCGAGCGGAAGAAGTGGCGCTCGAGCGGAGGAAACGAGCTCCCAGCATCTTGCTCTGTGCATCAGTCCGCTCGAGCGGAGTATTGGGCGCTCGAGCGGAGGACTGGGTGACACGCTCGAGCGGGAGTCGAGCGGAGATTTCACCTATCCAGTACTTTTTGGTCCGCTCGAGCGGGGGATGTTGCGCTCGAGCGGGGACCTTTGTTTGCCTGTACGCTCGAGCGGGGAAACCTGCGCTCGAGCGGGACTCTGTTTCACTGAAAATGCTGCAAATGTTTTCTAAGTGTATTTTCACATCCTCATTCCATCCTAGGCATTCTTAGGCCTAGTTTAAGACATCTTAATGAGGATTTAGATGTAGAACACACCGAGGCATAATAGGAAGTTAATTATTGTACTTCCCCAACTGTTAAACTTAGAGTGTGTTCGATTTGTTTACTGTTTAGGGTTGGCAATCGGAGACGCGCTCTAGCATACTGTAACCCAATCTCTGTGAGTAACAGATTGTGTAAAGATATGTTCAAAATGGTTATCTTTTGAATACTGAACCGAATTGTTTATTGAACTGATATTGTTTATTGAATGAATGTATGTCCTGTATTGTGAACTGTATTGTGGCATCCTTAGCATTGACTGTTACTGTTACAGAGCTCTGTCGGTTCCCTTGTGGAACCATACTGTTTACTGACTGATGACCATCACTACTGTTGGGTCCGTTGAGGCCCGGTCCTTTTGGACCTACTGTTTATAGGCTATTGGATGTACCACATATGACTGATTGACTGAAATACTGAAAGACTGAAATACTATTTAATGAACTGTTTTCATTATTGTAAGGACATTCATTCATAACCTCTTTACACTTATTGTTATTCACTGGGCTTTAGCTCACTGTTTATATATATATATGTAGGTTCTCAGCAGCCAGACCGGAGCTAGGAGCGTGGGTTAGTCCCCCAGCTTTGTCAAGCCAGCCAATGTACCTCACCGCGAGCTTCCGTGTTGCTATGTTATGGCTTGGGGTGTTTTTGTGTCCCCTACTGTATAGACCGTCTACTGTTTACTGTATTGTTATCGAGGGATTTGATTCCCGTACCGAATGTTGTATATGATTGTATATTGACTGTACTGTTTGAACTGAATGAATGCATGAAAAATGTTTTTGGCATACAGATTTTCACAGCTCAGTGGACACTCGTTATTGACTGTATTGGCTTCCGCCAGGCCCTGTACTCTGTTTTACTGTACTACTGTTCAGCAGGCCTTCGGTAATCTCGGATTACTGGCTAGTTACGGTGCTAAACCCATAGGGCCGGGTTTGGGTCGTGACAAAAAGTAAAGAGTACCAACAAGGTGTTAAGTCATTTACTGACTTTTCTACGAAGGATTTAGGCCCACACAATGACATTCGTTGTCCGTGTGTCGATTGCTTGAATGGCACAAAACATAGTCGACAAGTTATATGGCTGCACTTGATTCGAAGAGGAATCGTGTGTTCTTATAGAACTTGGGTGCACCACGGGGAACATGTTCCATTGTGTCATGATCAACCTAGTGTGTCAAACGATGATCGTGAAAGAGATGGAGTTGCAAATTTTGACATTGACGAAAATTTGGGCGAGTTGCCTATTATGTTGGAAGAGATTTACATGAGTGGCCTCATGGATGATCATATCGACGAAGAACCTAATAGCTCGGAGAGAGAAAATTTATTGAAGTTCATTAGGTTGTTTGATGATGCTTGACGAAAAGTGTACCCGAAGTGTAAAAAGTTCTTTGTGTTGTCATTCGTTATTAAAATGTTTCATATTAAGGTGTACAATAAAAGGAGCAACAAATCTTTCGATATGGTTATGTAAGTTTTCAAAAACATTCTCCTAAAGTGTGATGAAACTGTTCCATGGACCCTTTATGAAGCAAAAAAGTTCTTACATGAATTGGGTTTGGGATACAAGGCCATTCATGCATACAAGAATGATTGTATTTTATTTTGGAAGGACAATGCAAAACTGGAGAATTGCCCTACATGTAAGGAGTCTAGATACAAGTTCAACAATGAGAGTGGTAAAAAGATTCCTCACAAAATATTGAGGTACTTTCCTTTGACACCGAGGTTGAAGAGATAGTACATGTCGAAAAAAACAGCCGCAGATATGAAATGGCACAAAGAGAAGCGTGTGGATAATGGAATGTTAAGGTATCCAGCCGATGGTCAGGCATGAAAGGACTTTGTTATGCAATATCCTACGTTTTCTATGGAACCCCGAAATGTATGGTTAGGGCTTGCCACGGATGGTTTCAATCCGTTTGTAAATATGAGCATATCGTACAGCATGTGGCCCATACTCTTAATGCCTTACGGTCTTCTCCCATGGAAGTGTATGAAAAAGCCATTTCTGATGATGTCAATGCTTATTCTCGGTCCATCCGCCCCTAGAAGAGACATCGATGTTTACTTACAACCATTAGTTGAGGAGCTAATGAATTTGTGGGTGCATGGAGTGCAAACACATGATGCCTCAAACGGTCAAATATTTAAAATGCATGCAGCAATCATGTGGACCATCAATAACTTCCCCGCATATGGCACCATGTTTGGTTGGACTACAAAAGGTTACTTGGCTTGCCCTAATTGTAACATGGATGCATTATCTCAGTGTCTGCAAATTAAGATAGGGTATATGGGTGCTCGCCGCCACTTAATGGAATGTAATTAGGACCTGTGACAACAGACGGAATGTAATTAGGACCTGTAGGCTTGGAGTTTGAGCAAAAAACGCCTTAAACTTAATCAAAAAAAGGCGTTCCAGGGAAGAAAATTCAAAACAGCCCCCGAACCACCGTGTGTGTCAAGCCCCAAACCCGCCCCTAAAAGTTTGGGCATGACCACTTCAGAAACGGACACTTAACTCGATGTACAAAAGACATGGGGCCTAAACGGAAGCATTAATAATGTAAAATAACATAAAACATCATCCATTGAGCTACCCCTACCATGCCAGGATCGCAAACATCGCATAAGGTAGATGAATACACAGTGACAGCTATACATATACATATATACATACAGAAACCCAGCCCCATAATTGGGCGCATAATAAAGTAGAGGAATTATATGCATTTCAACCTTACGCAGACAATTAAATTTACAAGCCAAAAACTTAACAAAAACTCCACAAAAATGAGCAGGCTTCATCTAAGTGCTTGGACACACTGAGGTTGTCAAAAGAAAGACGAATGTCATGGTTAAGACTGACCTCCAGATCAAATGCCTACAGAAACAGACATAACATAAAGTGAGTCATACTCAGTGAATAATAGTACATAAATGTAACAACGCCCGCGGGGGACCTCGCTACAGCTCGGACTCGATTTTTGTTGTGGTTCCAAATCTCGAACCAAAGAGTCCAAATCCGGCAAATCGTTTTGAGAAAAATAGATTTTTTGAAAGAAGTACCAAACATGGACTGCTTTGCCAGATAACAGAGTCGCCACCTAAATATTTTAAAATGGGAAATTTAGGAAACCCTGACTCGGTGCCAAAAGGCCACGTGTCCGTCATCACCAAAGTTGGCTCGGGAACTTGGGTACGATTGGGGAAGGTCACATCGTGAGCACCCCCGCTCGCCCGGTCAAAGACCGGCCTCTACTAACCATGATATCTGTTTTTGAAAACATTGTGAGTTCTTATTCTGGTTATTAGCCTAGATTACTATGTGATGCTCGCAGCAAACAAGTATAGACTGGGCCGTCTGAATTGGAACAAAACATTTCATGTTTGTTTGTTTGAAAATGGTGTGATGGTGCTACTCGCAAGTAGGCTAAAATGCGGATTTGCCACCCTCAGGTGGGCTTAGTAAAAACATGATTTTGCCACTATCTAGTGGGCTTAAAACAAACAGTTGATGAATTGTTCCACTTCAGATAACTCAACCTCCACCCACAGGCATTCAAGGCAGTTATATCACATAAGCACATAGCCTCATGGTAAGCATGCTATTCATGGCAGTCACTCACACGCATGCAAGGATGCTAAAGCATAAAAACTTACCGAGTACTCCAAGCCAAAACAGAAAACTGATTAGAAATCATGCATGATCCTAAAATATACAGAAATGCCTAATGTAACACATGCAAAGATGCAAACTATAGCAGGCTCGGCTATTCTAAATATGGCATATGGAATGCTACGACTAACATGTATTCATCTTGTAATTGAAATACAATGCAGTTTGTATGATGCGCCGAGCCCGGTGTGTGCAAAACAGATGAATGATGCAAACATGCTGTTATACTGTATGCTAATTGAAATATGCCCTATATCTAACCATCCAAAGCGGGTAAATAAAAGGGAGAAAGAAATGGGGGTTGGAAGACATACATCACACTCACACACCCTTATTACAACATTGCCCTCGCGCAGAGGGTCCGAATAAATAATACAGTCCGAATAAAAGAATATACAGTCCGAATATACAGTCCGAATATTACAAAATTCTAATTAATTAACAAATTAATTGATAAAGGCTGTAAAACTGGCGTGCAAGCCAGGGACTGCCTTGCTTCTGATGGATGATGTATGCTGGGCTGCTTGGCGCGGAAATCCACTGAGACGCCCCAATTCGCCTCTGTTTGCAATTTTTCTCGAAATGCGTGCCGGACTCCGAAAAGGTGCTGATTCTTGATGTTACTGCAACAGAGAGCAGGAAAAGGGCATAGCAATGTATTTCACAAATATATGCATGCCTCGATCCTCGTGCCACCAATCACGCATATCGATGCATGATGGCCGAGGAACCGAATTGCACAACTCAATATGGGATGAATGCAGATGAATGCTATAACAAAACCTAACTCCATCATAGGTGATCCGGAGTGTTGGTGACTTGAGAATTGAGACCCGTTCCGTCACTCGGAGTACGAAACGTGCCTCGTTTCCCGTGCAATATTCATGATATGCATGAAATGCAACTAATATACAAACCTAGCATGCGAAATGCTATGAAAATGAGATGCCTCGAAATGCGTGTCCACGGGCACGCAAACCGAGGCGATGCAGAATGACATGCGAAATGCAATGATGGGCTTACACCAATATGAGAGGGCCTCAGCCGCACTCACATAGGATGCCGGAATGTTAAGAATGAGGTGCCTCGAAATGCGTGTCCACTGGCACGCAAACCGAGGCAATGATGCGCAATGCAAACCGGATAAAACAGAGTGCCTCGAAATGCGTGCGCACAGGCACGCAAACCGAGGCAGAGATGTGCAATGCAAACGGATAAAACAGAGTGCCTCGAAATGCGTGCACACGGGCACGCAAACCGAGGCGATGATGAAATGAGAAAATCGGATAAAACCGAAGTGCCTCGAAGTGCGTGCCCACAGGCGCGCAAACTGAGGCAGATGATATGCGATGCAAAATCAGATAAAAATGAAGTGCCTCGGAGTGCGTGCCCACAGGCGCGCAAACCGAGGCGATGATATGCGATGCAAAATCGGATAAAAATGAAGTGCCTCGGAGTGCGTGCCCATAGGCGTGCAAACTGAGGCGATGATATGCGATGCAAAATCGAATAAAAATGAAGTGCCTCGGAGTGCGTGCCCACAGGCGCGCAAACCGAGGCGATGATAAAATGAGAAAATCGGATAAAACCGAAGTGCCTCGAAATGCGCGCCCACAGGCACGCAAACCGAGGCGATGATATGGGATGAAATGGCATACGGAATGCAACGATGGGCTTACACCTACATGGGAGAGCCTCAGCTCACTCACATGGGCTGCCGTCGGATAAAAACAAAGTGCCTCGAAATGCGTGCACACGGGCACACAAACCGAGGCAATGGCATACAAGCATGAAAATGCAAATTGGGCTTACGCCAACATGAGATAGCCTCAGCCACGCTCACATAGGCTGCCGGAATGATAAAAATGAGGTGCCTCGAAGTGCGTGCCCATTGGCACGCAAACCGAGGCAATGCAAAAATGATATAAATGGCATGGGAAATGATATGCAAGCATGGCAATGGAATTTCAGCACTTAAATAAAGGGGAAAACAGCCCCGAAACAACTCGAAATGACACTCGAAGCATGCATTCATCCCGAAAATGTGAAATTAAGCCCCGAAATGGCCTATAGCCACGCTATACATGCAAAATATGATCATGACAGCAAGAACAGTAGCAAGACAGTCCCAAAAATGGCATTTTTTCAGTAATAAACATGGCCTAAATGCAAGCATAGATAGATCAACCAAAGCATGCAAAGTTAGTGGCCAAAAAGGGGGGTATTGAGACAAGCGGTATATGCAAACCCCAAATGGACAAACTTTCTTCTACAACATTGAAGATGAGATAAAAATAAGCACAATTGCAGAAGATGACATCCTCAAAATCAGAATACAAACATGCTATAAAATCCATGCAAAATAGGCTTCCAAATAGGCTATATCATGAGACATGCAATGCACACACACCAAATGACAAAACTTTCTTCATGAAATGTGTAAAGGGGGTCAAAATAAGACCAAAGTAAGTAGGGGTCGAAGTCCCAAAAACAAATAGAAATAGGTCAAAAGTTGTGTACAAAAATGGGCACACTTGATGGAATTTGAAGGAAGTGGTGGATATAATGGCCAAATTAAATTGAGCCTCTCTACAATGTTGTAGAGGGGCTCAAAACAAGCAAGAAATCAGTAGGGGTTGGACCCCTAAAAACAAGCACAAATAAGCCAAAACTAGCATGCAAGATAATGGCATAAAAGCTAGGTATTGAAACAAGTATAACATAGAAGCATCAAATGAAGTTGAGCCCTTCTACAAAGTTGTAGAGGGGCTCAAAACAAGCACAAAAGCAGTAGGGGTCGGAGCCCCAATTCTCAACCAATTAGAGTATAAAAATGAACCAAGAAAAAGCCCTAAAAGTTGGTTTTGAATACTCACCCTTGAAGACTTGTCTTTCTTTGCTTCTTGGCTTTGATTTGTAGCTTCTCAACCTCTGAAATTTACCTCCTTGCTGCTGAAATGATGGTAGGGATGGTGAGGCTAGGTGTTGATGAAGGAATGGCCTTGACACTTGAAGCTTTTTTGAGGTTTTAAGCCAAGGAAATGGAGGTTTTTGGAGAAGTGTTCTTGAAGACAAATTTTCCAACCTTGAAGAAGGAGAGGGAGGGCCCTTTAAATAGGCAAGAAATGGGGTGTAAAAGGGGAGGGAAAGCACCCAATCTTTCCCTCCCGAAATATCCCCCGGATGCCCCGGGATATGCTGAAAGATATCCGGACAGCTGGGACAGGTTGGAAAGCAGGAAGCTGGCCGGCCAGGTAAATTTGTGGGAGGTGGCCGGCCGGCCACCCCACCTGGTCGGCCAGCCACTCACCATGGCCGGCCGGCCACCCCCAAAAAATGAACAGTAAAATCTCTGGCCGACCACCATACCAAAGTGTCCTCCAAGGTGTGTAGAACAAGGATCCAAGGTTTGAATTTGGCAACTCTGAAGCAGGAGTCACAACATAGAGCTTGAAGGAGAGGCCCAAAAATGAAACCAACCATTGCTGGCCGACCACCATACCAAAGTGTCCTCTCAGATGTGTAGAACAAGGATCCAAGGTTTGAATTTGGCAACATTGAACCAAGAGTCACAACATAGAGCTTGAAGGAGAGGCCCAAAAATGAAACCATGAATTTCTGGCCGACCACCAACCCTTAGGGTCCTCCTAGATGCCCTCATCACAGATATGTAGCTTTGGTTGGAAGAAAATACCCCTAGGGTGATTCAACATTGGTCTGGAAGTGAGCAAAACGGGCTCCGGAGGAGCGAAACTGGTTATCTGGGATAATTGCTGGCTTCTCACCCCCCAGTGATCTTCCTGATGTTGAAACAGAGGCACCTGCCAAGTTTGAACAAAAACTAATGAGAAATGAACGCTCGGAGCCAAAACCGAGCAATTCGGGATCCCGAAAATGAGCTGCGGGTGCCGGAAGTGGTGTTCAGCAGCGAAGTGGGTATCTGCGACTCCAGTGTCCCTCGGAATGACAAAACAGAGGTTCCTGCCAAAAATCAGAGAAAACTGATGCAAAATGAAAGCTCGGGGCCCAAATCACGCAGTTCGGGGTCCCGAAAACTGGCTACGAACACCGAAAGTGGCATACGGCCACGAAGTGGGCATCAGGGGCAACAGTGTTCCTCGAAACATTAAAACAGAGGTCTCCGCCAAAAACCGGAGAAGGCTGATGCAAAATGAATGCTCGGGGCCCAAATCACGCAGTTCGGGGTCCCGAAAATGGGTCGCCGGGCACCGGAAGTGGTGTTCGGCTGTAAAGTGGGCATCAGGGGCCCCAGTGTTCCTCGGAACATTAAAACAGAGGTCTCCGCCAAAAATCGGAGAAAGCGGAGGTGGTTGGGCGGTCCCGAGCCGAGGCACACGGCCTAACGGCCCCGAAAACCGGGAACCGGGCTCCGAAATGGGCAAAATGGCCTACAGCCACGAAAAGTAGCACACGGCCACCGGGAGATAGTCTACGGGACCACTCCCTTCCCTCAGGAAAGAAAACAGAGAAAACGAGCCTGGTTCGCAAACCGAGACAAGGTAGAGACGAGGGTTCGGGAGTCCGGAGGCAGGGCGCACGGCCGCGACTCTGAGACTTCTGAACGAGCACAGTATGCAACATCACCGAGCGCTCAATCGGTGACGTCTGAGTCTTAAGGTCGGTCAAAAATGGGGTGTCTACAGTTGCCCCTCTTTGACAGAACTCGGAAGTCATAACAATGACGGGAGTGAATGTCAAAGCCTAGAGACGACCCATTTTTGACAAGGCCGAAGACTTAGACAATCATACAAGATAAACAAAGATATGTATGTGTGCCCGCAGGCAGGGGCAAAATGCAAATGATAGGCACGGAGCCAGATGTAACTTAATGATCATGCAAATGCAGCAAGCTGTAATGAAGCAAGTATTGACGAATAGATGCAACAATTTTAAGCAAGAATGCAAAGCAACAACTACATTTCATGTAGTTAAGAATGCGGAGAACCATTCAATTCTCATCGCGTCTCTCACGGAGAATATACGATACCTGCGCGATTCGTCTGGTCGCACCAGCCTCAAATGAACCGTACATACAATATCGTGCCTGCAAAATAGAGAAATGCAACAAGAACAATATGCTAACAACATATATTCAATGTGATTCCTATGATTCCAAAAGTTTGACACACACAGTGTCGGCAAGTGAATGCAAATCTAACCACATTTCATGCAGAAAGGATTGCAGAAAGGATGTAAGAAAATTATTGCAATTCTCACTGTGAATACAGTGTGCATTTGTGATAGATACACAAAGCGAACGTGTGTGATTGATACACCAAACGAACATGTGTGACAGATACAAAGCGAAGCGAGTGTGATGGATACACTATATGAAGCAAAGCGTGATGGATACACAAGATGAGCATAGTGTGATAGATGCACAAAGAGAAAGTGTGTGATTGATACACAAAGCGAGCGTGTGATTGATACACAAAGCGAAAGTGTGTGATTGATACACAAAGCGAGCGTGTGTGATTGATACACAAAGTGAGCATGTGATAGATACGTAAAGTAGGCATAGTGTGATAGATACAAAGCAAGTGTGTGATAGATACACTATATGAACGAAGTGTGATTGATACACTAAATGAATGAAGTGAGCAAAGTGTGATGGATACACAAAAGGCAAACACAAAGTGTGATAGATGCACTAAGTGAACAAGTGTGATGGATACACAATAGGTGAACACGAAGTGTGATCGATGCACTTAGTGAACAAGGTATGATTGATATACTAAATGTGAACACGAAGTGTGATAGATGCACTTAGTGAACAAGTATGATGGATATGCTGAATGTGAACACGAAGTGTGATAGATGCACTTAGTGAACAAGTATGATTGATATACTAAAGGTGAACACGAAGTGTGATAGATGCACTTAGTGAACAAGTATGATTGATATACTAAATGTGAACACAAAGTGTGATAGATGCACTTAGTGAACAGGAGTATGATTGATATACTAAATGTGAACACGAAGTGTGATAGATGCACTTAGTGAACAAGTATGATGGATATACTGAGGGTGAACACGAAGTGGGATAGATGCACTTAGTGAACAGGAGTATGATTGATATACTAAATGTGAACACGAAGTGTGATAGATGCACTTAGTGAACAAGTATGATTGATATACTAAATGTGAACACGAAGTGTGATAGATGCACTTAATGAACAGGAGTATGATTGATATACTAAATGTGAACACGAAGTGTGATAGATGCACTTAGTGAACAAGTATGATGGATATACTGAGGGTGAACACGAAGTGGGATAGATGCACTTAGTGAACAGGAGTATGATTGATATACTAAATGTGAACACGAAGTGTGATAGATGCACTTAGTGAACAAGTATGATTGATATACTAAATGTGAACACGAAGTGTGATAGATGCACTTAGTGAACAAGTATGATTGATATACTAAATGTGAACACGAAGTGTGATAGATGCACTTAGTGAACAGGAGTATGATTGATATACTAAATGTGAACACGAAGTGTGATAGATGCACTTAGTGAACAGGAGTATGATTGATATACTAAATGTGAACACGAAGTGGGATAGATGCACTTAGTGAACAAGTATGATGGATATACTAAATGTGAACACGAAGTGGGATAGATGCACTTAGTGAACAAGTATGATGGATATACTAAATGTGATAAAGTGTGTGATTGATACATCAAATGAAATGAAGTGTGTGATTGATACACTGAATGCAATAAAGTGTGATGAGAGTGTGATTGATACACTAAATAAATGAAGTGTGATTGATACACTAAGTGAATGAAGTGTGATTGATACACTGAGTGAAATGAGAAAGAAACTTGATAGGTACAATGCAATACAATGCATGATGCTTACGGAAAGCAATAAATGGACAAAGCGGCGCTTTTAGAAAGCACCTCATGAGGTGAGTGGCGGTGAACCGCTCTACTCTGATGGGGATCTCCCCTCGTGCTCTTCGAACACTTTACCTTGAACTCATAGTACAAAGGCTCTGGAATGCTGACAAATAACAACATCTGGATGTAGGAGCCAACGGCTGCTGCTTGTTTTCCTGATCATATTCACAACTTTCCCTATTCTCCAACGGGGTGACAGACTAGGTTGGTTCAGTATCCAGAACTGAGGCGCATACACATGCTATCTCAATCTATGGGGCTGCCATACAGATTTCAAGCCGAGGACACGCCTCTGGGTATTTAAACCAGACTTTAGTCTCGGAAACCCCGAACCTTTGCGTTCTAGGCCACGGCCATTCGAACTCTAGTTTCCACCGTCGCAGTTGGTCTCCTAGGAACTCATCGCAAACACGGCCAAGATGCCACTGGCAGGGGCTGGTATTGAGGAAGAGCACTTCTGATCACTAATCTGGCTTGAAGTAGACTCGATCTTGAGCTTGAGGTAGAGGCACACTCATACTTCGGGACATTGGCAAGACTTGAAGAGGTACACACGGAACATAGTCTCGGAACTTACTGAAGTTGGAACAAACTCAGATGCCCGATATTTTCCTCTTTTGCTTTTGCTTTGCAGCCCGAAACTCATAGCTTCAGATAGGTCCTGGTTCTACTGTTCACACTTATCGGGGGTGGACCCTACGGCTTTCTGAAAGAACAAATTCTGTTTTGCACAAATGTGGAGAACGGCACGACACGGCACTCGGAGCACAAAACGATTTTATTTTTGAAATTGAGAAAATGAGTTCTCGACCGGGTATTGAGCCTACAACTGAACACAGCGAAAGAGACTCAACAACGGAAAACAAAAGGTAAACAACCTAAACACATCTGTAACACTCGAAACGACTCAAAACAAGAATCGAGATAAAACAAAAAGACACGACACTCAGACGTGCACAGGGAGCCTGTTTCACCAGGTAGTGTTTCCCACCCTTTCTTATTTGGTGATTCTCACATCACTCGGCCCTCAGGCTCTGTTTTTTTTCTGAAAAAGCCCTTTTCTCACTTTTTCTCTCATCGTACATCTCTCTATTCTTCAATCTCTCATTTTTCAATCCCTCCCCTGGGTGGTTGATGGATAAACAGCAAGTTGTGGGTTCGTGCCCCTAGCATTCTGCTAGATTCTCTTTCTTCTGCTCACAACGGTGGGTTTCTCCCACAGAGGGGTTGTGCTGCAACAGGATGCATAGCAAATCTGCAATTGACATCGATTGATGATGCTTTGCTGGGGAGTCTGGACGTGATCAGATCTGTCCAGATGAAGGAGTGGAATATCTTGCCCCATTCTATTTCATGTTTCGCACTTGGCTTGATACCTCGTTGCTTGGAGGATGTGAGAGAGCTTTCAGCCCATTTGCGGTTTGCTTCAGTTGTGCCCTTTTCTGGCAGGTAGAGTGCCCTTCTTGGCGAGTATGTTGATAATGAGGAAAAGACAGAACACCTGACTCAGCTGTGCCCTTAGTTCATCATTTTGACCATTTTTTTGTTTTTGGCTTTCTAAAAAAAATTTTGACCAAAATGAGAGTTAGATTAACATGCTTGTTCGATTTTTGATTTGAAATCATGCAAGTCAGGCTATGAGCACTGAAAATTTTCCTTTTTTTGAGTCCAAGAAATGGTCCAGTTTTGAAAAAATGAAATAATTTTCGAGAAATTAGTCAACCTCAGTAAAAATTCTCAAAAACTATTTTGCAAATGGTCACTGCTCAACGAACATGAAACCTACTCCTGAGATGCGCAACCTCGGATCCGAAGGAAAATTGCCCCTTGCTCAAAGAGAGCTGCATGGCAACGGAAAGTTGCCCCTTGTTTGAACGGCACCGCGGCGCGTTGAATGGCAACGGAAAGTTGCCCCTTGTTTGGATGGCGCCGCAGCACACTATAATTAACCCTCAGAGTGATGATGACAACGAACTCTCGAGATACAGAAAAGGCAAAGATGATCAAAACCATTACATGGACACAATTGAATTTGAATTGTTTTACGGCTGGACTTCAGAATGAAGTTGCCTACGTATCCCAAAGATGGGAATCAAGCCTTACGTAGTTCGGGGTTAAGGTACACTCGGGTATTAACCTCTCCTTTTTATGCTCTAACTTTTGCCAAGGCGCCTGTTGCAGGTTTTCAACCTTGCGAGCTTTGTTTTTCTTTTTTTTTTATTTTCATGTCTTTTCTTCTTCTTTTCTTTTCTTTTTTTCTTTTCTTTTATATTTTTGCTTTCTTTTTTTGTATTTTTCTCTTGCTCTAACTTTTGCCTGGGTCGCCCTTCCGGGTTTTCGGCCCAGCGAGCCTCTCAAAGGGTAAAAGTGTATCTTTGTCCATGCCAAGTGGTTGTAAGATCTCGAAGCCATCCGTATCCAGGGGAATGACTACTGTATTGACTTGCAGAAGGATTCATCTTCGGCTCTTCGAGCACATCTGACACATTTTGCCCCTAGTTCGAAGGGTACTACTGTTCTAGCTTTGCAAGCTTCTTCTGATGAGGTCTGACCTTCTTGATCTGACTTTGGTGCCTCTTGTTCGAGGGCTGCTTCAAATCTGGCCACACAGGCCTTGCATTATGGTTAACCGTTGAACATTCTGAATGCACGTTCAAGGTTTGAAAGCAATGGGGGGTCGAGTCTTGAGGCTGAGAGAGATCCTAAGCTGCACAATCTCAAGAGCGATTCCACACATGTCTTTGCAGGACCGCGCAAAACACATTTTTTTTTTTTGAAAGTTTTTAAGAAAGCGACAAATCGCTCGCGCTGAAGACAGTGTAGGACCAATCTGGATCAAAGCTAGGGTCCTTCTCAGTACTCACACTAACAAGCATGATTTCATTCATTAAGGGCTTAGCACGCCTCTCTTTCTCTCAATTTGATCAAAGTTTTGCAAATCCCGAGGAATTCCTCCCTCTTTGTTTTCACCGCAGTGTTAAAAAAAGTTTTGAAAAACTCAGGTCATTACAATGACTTCAAGGCACAAGAGAGCAGGTGGAATGCACTGCCATTTCATTCAAATCCCGGCACAACTAGCACATGGTAGAAGCAAACGCGAGAGTGTGGGAATCACTGCTGTTTCATTCAAAATCTGTTGGCACAACTGGCTCCCTGGCAAAAACAGACTCAAAACAAAACAAAAAGACAAACGCGAAACAAAATGGTGATGCCCGAGGTAACACCCCCCGGAATCACCCGACTCCTATACAACAGGACTGACTCGATACAACAAGACAGACCCAAAACAAAAGAGACTGACTCAAAACAAAAGGACAGACTCAAAACAAAGTAGCAAAACTGACCCAATACCCAAGTCAGAAAGCACAAAAACTGGTATTTGCACATTGCTCAGAACAGTGCGTGCCATTCCCACGTCTGGAGTTGATCGAGCGCCATCCACAGCTGGTTCATTCCCCGATCACATAATCACATTATCCCCCTCAAGTTCACTGATCAAGTGCCGATAGACTTTGCAGGAACTGGTGCAGCAATGACCCCTTTGTCAAACAGATCTTGTACATCATGGCGCAGACGAAAGCAACTGTCGGTGTCATGACCGGTTTGCTGATGGTAGGCACAGTATTTAGTCTGGTCATGCTTTGCAGGGATAGGATCGGGTAGGGGCCGTTGTTCCAACGGTTTCAAATGTCCTTCCCGGAGTAAGACCTCTAGAGCCTTTGACAGAGGCATATGAAGTGGAGTGAAAACCCTCTTGACTCGGGGTGGATATTTGGCCGTCTGTGAGTTACTCCCGGACGTACCGGTGAATGGGGTGGACTTTCTTGACGTGGTGGTAACCATGCCCACTTCGGAAGATCTTGCAGCCACATCACCGCTTGTGCCTGTGTTGTTGTTGCGGTTGAAGGTTCTCCGGGGCTGATCCCGGTCTTGGTCAAACAGACCTTGCTTCATCGCATCCTCGATCTGCATTCCCATATCATGTAGATCTGCGAAGGTCGGGAAGGGGACTACGATCATCTTCTTCATTAATCCCGGTTGGAGATTGCGCACAATCATCCGGATTTGATCTTTGTCTGTAGGCCTCACGGTCATCATTGATGCCTTTGCTCTCCACCGGGTGACAAAATCAGAGAAGGTCTCTTTCTGTTCCTGCCTCGTTGTCTCGAGATCACGAGTTGTGACCTCGATTTGCGTGTTGTACGAATATTGTGCAAGGAAGGCCTCAGCCATCTCATCCCAGTTTGTCTTCACATCATCTTCCAGCTTTGCATACCAAGTGGATGCCACACCCGATAAAGTTCGACCGAACAAGGAAAGCTTTTGCGGTCGGGTTAGGCCCATTGGTCTTAAAATGTCTGAGAATAGCCGGAGGTGAACCATAGGGTCCCCGGATCCATCAAAGCGATCGATCTGGGGCATCTTAAATCTGTCCGGCAGTGTCACGGCCACATCAGTATAGCCGTCTTCAATGTCTGGAATGGCTTTCACCCCTTGGGATTTCTTAAAAAGCTTCTCCAGCTTGCTCAATTTCAGAGCGGTATGATCTACCTCAAACTCGAAGGGAGAGTCCGGGTGATTGACAAGTGTGTGGGTCTTGGACAGTTGTGGCGGAAGCGGAGGCGGAGCTGGCCTCGTTGGAAGATCCGTGTCCTCCTGGATATTTTGGACATTTGGCGTCTCCCCAGGTGCTGGAGCTCCTGCTGGGGGAGGAACTTGTTGTGAAGCAGACGCGCCGCTTTGCTGTTGCAGCCTGGTGATGAGCTCAGCCTGCTGAGCCATGATTGCAGCTTGCTGCTTGGAAAATTCCGCTTGGCGGACAGCGTCTTGCTGCATGAGTTTCATACTTTCTTGCATTTGACACATCATTGCCTCCATCCCTGATGTATTCCCTTGATCCATCTAACTGACCGGTATCTATCCCTACAGTAGAAACTGAGACCTCAGCCTGACTGTTCACTGGTGGGGTGGATAAAGACCACTGATCTGGTAACCGCTGAATTGGTGATTCGCGCCTGACTGGCCCTTTTCACTCTGCCTCTGGTAAAGGAACACTGATTGCCCTTGAACTGAATCTCTGACC
Source organism: Camellia granthamiana (assembly GCA_036172215.1). Taxonomy (NCBI): domain Eukaryota; kingdom Viridiplantae; phylum Streptophyta; class Magnoliopsida; order Ericales; family Theaceae; genus Camellia; species Camellia granthamiana. Next base: position 107,105,170 of record CM069905.1, on the reverse strand, counting down.
TGACAAAGTCTATCAACACAAATTTGGTGTACTCGGGGGATAGTGGAGCCTTTTGAAGCTATGGTTCCAGGACTACCTAGCAAAAGAGAAAACCGACAGCATCTCAGCCTGATTTTACCATAGCCAATATGAGCAAAACTAAATGAGTGTGCTCTCTACTGAATTCTGCTCAAATCTCTGCCCCTGCAAACTGATACCCTCAGGTAAAACTGATTCCACCACATACTGATGCCCGCAGGCCTGATGCCCAACACTCATAGACTGATACATGCATTCCCTGTAGAGATGCACTCTAACAAGCACATAGCAGATAAGTGAGAGCCAAAACACCCCTATGTTGGGGTAGGGTTTCCCTGTCCTATTTTGTCAGGAACTAGGGTTTCACTACGCACGCAGCGGCTTCAAACAACCTATAAACGGGTAAGCAACCTGTCCTAGTTTGGAATGGTCACTATGGATCCGAATATGCACTAGGTCGAATGGTCAAAAAGGGTGCCCCGGTAAAACCGGGGTTTGTGTTCCCATGCTGTCAGAGCCCAGAGCCGATCAGCCTTACGGACATGACTTGACAAGACAAGCCTCCGGCAAATCGTTCGGGAATGGCATATGGCAAACACGGTGTCCTAGGCGCACCAATGCAAATGCAATGCAAAGAAACACACAAGTGTAGTCAAAACCAGATATCACGAGTTCGAGTCAAGTTCTCTAAATCCCCAACAGAGTCGCCAGAAACTGTAACAACGCCCGCGGGGGACCTCGCTACAGCTCGGACTCGATTTTTGTTGTGGTTCCAAATCTCGAACCAAAGAGTCCAAATCCGGCAAATCGTTTTGAGAAAAACAGATTTTTTGAAAGAAGTGCCAAACATGGACTGCTTTGCCAGATAACAGAGTCGCCACCTAAATATTTTAAAATGGGAAATTTAGGAAACCCTGACTCGGTGCCAAAAGGCCACGTGTCCGTCATCACCAAAGTTGGCTCGGGAACTTGGGTACGATTGGGGAAGGTCACATCGTGAGCACCCCCTCTCGCCCGGTCAAAGACCGGCCTCTACTAACCATGATATCTGTTTTTGAAAACATTATGAGTTCTTATTCTGGTTATTAGCCTAGATTACTATGTGATGCTCGCAGCAAACAAGTATAGACTGGGCCGTCTGAATTGGAACAAAACATTTCATGTTTGTTTGTTTGAAAATGGTGTGATGGTGCTACTCGCAAGTAGGCTAAAATGCGGATTTGCCACCCTCAGGTGGGCTTAGTAAAAACATGATTTTGCCACTATCTAGTGGGCTTAAAACAAACAGTTGATGAATTGTTCCACTTCAGATAACTTAACCTCCACCCACAGGCATTCAAGGCAGTTATATCACATAAGCACATAGCCTCATGGTAAGCATGCTATTCATGGCAGTCACTCACACGCATGCAAGGATGCTAAAGCATAAAAACTTACCGAGTACTCCAAGCCAAAACAGAAAACTGATTAGAAATCATGCATGATCCTAAAATATACAGAAATGCCTAATGCAACACATGCAAAGATGCAAACTATAGCAGGCTCGGCTATTCTAAATATGGCATATGGAATGCTACGACTAACATGTATTCATCTTGTAATTGAAATACAATGCAGTTTGTATGATGCGCCGAGCCCGGTGCGTGCAAAACAGATGAATGATGCAAACATGCTGTTATACTGTATGCTAATTGAAATATGCCCTATATCTAACCATCCAAAGCGGGTAAATAAAAGGGAGAAAGAAATGGGGGTTGGAAGACATACATCACACTCACACACCCTTATTACAACATTGCCCTCGCGCAGAGGGTCCGAATAAATAATACAGTCCGAATAAAAGAATATACAGTCCGAATAAAAGAATATACAGTCCGAATATACAGTCCGAATATTACAAAATTCTAATTAATTAACAAATTAATTGATAAAGGCTGTAAAACTGGCGTGCAAGCCAGGGACTGCCTTGCTTCTGATGGATGATGTATGCTGGGCTGCTTGGCGCGGAAATCCACTGAGACGCCCCAATTCGCCTCTGTTTGCAATTTTTCTCGAAATGCGTGCCGGACTCCGAAAAGGTGCTGATTCTTGATGTTACTGCAACAGAGAGCAGGAAAAGGGCATAGCAATGTATTTCACAAATATATGCATGCCTCGATCCTCGTGCCACCAATCACGCATATCGATGCATGATGGCCGAGGAACCGAATTGCACAACTCAATATGGGATGAATGCAGATGAATGCTATAACAAAACCTAACTCCATCATAGGTGATCCGGAGTGTTGGTGACTTGAGAATTGAGACCCGTTCCGTCACTCGGAGTACGAAACGTGCCTCGTTTCCCGTGCAATATTCATGATATGCATGAAATGCAACTAATATACAAACCTAGCATGCGAAATGCTATGAAAATGAGATGCCTCGAAATGCGTGTCCACGGGCACGCAAACCGAGGCGATGCAAAATGACATGCGAAATGCAATGATGGGCTTACACCAATATGAGAGGGCCTCAGCCGCACTCACATAGGATGCCGGAATGTTAAGAATGAGGTGCCTCGAAATGCGTGTCCACTGGCACGCAAACCGAGGCAATGATGCGCAATGCAAACCGGATAAAACAGAGTGCCTCGAAATGCGTGCGCACAGGCACGCAAACCGAGGCAGAGATGTGCAATGCAAACGGATAAAACAGAGTGCCTCGAAATGCGTGCACACGGGCACGCAAACCGAGGCGATGATGAAATGAGAAAATCGGATAAAACTGAAGTGCCTCGAAGTGCGTGCCCACAGGCGCGCAAACCGAGGCAGAGATATGCGATGCAAAATCGGATAAAAATGAAGTGCCTCGGAGTGCGTGCCTACAGGCGCGCAAACCGAGGCGATGATATGCGATGCAAAATCGGATAAAAATGAAGTGCCTCGGAGTGCGTGCCCACAGGCGCGCAAACTGAGGCGATGATATGCGATGCAAAATCGGATAAAAATGAAGTGCCTCGGAGTGCGTGCCCACAGGCGCGCAAACCGAGGCGATGATAAAATGAGAAAATCGGATAAAACCGAAGTGCCTCGAAATACGCGCCCACAGGCACGCAAACCGAGGCGATGATATGGGATGAAATGGCATACGGAATGCAACGATGGGCTTACACCTACATGGGAGAGCCTCAGCTCACTCACATGGGCTGCCGTCGGATAAAAACAAAGTGCCTCGAAATGCGTGCACACGGGCACACAAACCGAGGCAATGGCATACAAGCATGAAAATGCAAATTGGGCTTACGCCAACATGAGATAGCCTCAGCCACGCTCACATAGGCTGCCGGAATGATAAAAATGAGGTGCCTCGAAGTGCGTGCCCATTGGCACGCAAACCGAGGCAATGCAAAAATGATATAAATGGCATGGGAAATGATATGCAAGTATGGCAATGGAATTTCAGCACTTAAATAAAGGGGAAAACAGCCCCGAAACAACTCGAAATGACACTCGAAGCATGCATTCATCCCGAAAATGTGAAATTAAGCCCCGAAATGGCCTATAGCCACGCTATACATGCAAAATATGATCATGAAAGCAAGAACAGTAGCAAGACAGTCCCAAAAATGGCATTTTTTCAGTAATAAACATGGCCTAAATGCAAGCATAGATAGATCAACCAAAGCATGCAAAGTTAGTGGCCAAAAAGGGGGGTATTGAGACAAGTGGTATATGCAAACCCCAAATGGACAAACTTTCTTCTACAACATTGAAGATGAGATAAAAATAAGCACAATTTCAGAAGATGACATCCTCAAAATCAGAATACAAACATGCTATAAAATCCATGCAAAATAGGCTTCCAAATAGGCTATATCATGAGACATGCAATGCACACACACCAAATGACAAAACTTTCTTCATGAAATGTGTAAAGGGGGTCAAAATAAGACCAAAGTCAGTAGGGGTCGAAGTCCCAAAAACAAATAGAAATAGGTCAAAAGTTGTGTACAAAAATGGGCACACTTGATGGAATTTGAAGGAAGTGGTGGATATAATGGCCAAATTAAATTGAGCCTCTCTACAATGTTGTAGAGGGGCTCAAAACAAGCAAGAAAGCAGTAGGGGTTGGACCCCTAAAAACAAGCACAAATAAGCCAAAACTAGCATGCAAGATAATGGCATAAAAGCTAGGTATTGAAACAAGTATAACATAGAAGCATCAAATGAAGTTGAGCCCTTCTACAAAGTTGTAGAGGGACTCAAAACAAGCACAAAAGCAGTATGGGTCGGAGCCCCAATTCTCAACCAATTAGAGTATAAAAATGAACCAAGAAAAAGCCCTAAAAGTTGGTTTTGAATACTCACCCTTGAAGACTTGTCTTTCTTTGCTTCTTGGCTTTGATTTGTAGCTTCTCAACCTCTGAAATTTACCTCCTTGCTGCTGAAATGATGGTAGGGATGGTGAGGCTAGGTGTTGATGAAGGAATGGCCTTGACACTTGAAGCTTTTTTGAGGTTTTAAGCCAAGGAAATGGAGGTTTTTGGAGAAGTGTTCTTGAAGACAAATTTTCCAACCTTGAAGAAGGAGAGGGAGGGCCCTTTAAATAGGCAAGAAATGGGGTGTAAAAGGGGAGGGAAAGCACCCAATCTTTCCCTCCCGAAATATCCCCCGGATGCCCCGGGATATGCTGAAAGATATCCGGACAGCTGGGACAGGCTGGAAAGCAGGAAGCTGGCCGGCCAGGTAAATTTGTGGGAGATGGCCGGCCGGCCACCCCACCTGGTCGGCCAGCCACTCACCATGGCCGGCCGGCCACCCCCAAAAAATGAACAGTAAAATCTCTGGCCGACCACCATACCAAAGTGTCCTCCAAGGTGTGTAGAACAAGGATCCAAGGTTTGAATTTGGCAACTCTGAAGCAGGAGTCACAACATAGAGCTTGAAGGAGAGGCCCAAAAATGAAACCAACCATTGCTGGCCGACCACCATACCAAAGTGTCCTCTCAGATGTGTAGAACAAGGATCCAAGGTTTGAATTTGGCAACATTGAACCAAGAGTCACAACATAGAGCTTGAAGGAGAGGCCCAAAAATGAAACCATGAATTTCTGGCCGACCACCAACCCTTAGGGTCCTCCTAGATGCCCTCATCACAGATATGTAGCTTTGGTTGGAAGAAAATACCCCTAGGGTGTTCAACATTGGTCCGGAAGTGAGCAAAACGGGCTCCGGAGGAGCGAAACTGGTTATCTGGGATAATTGCTGGCTTCTCACCCCCCAGTGATCTTCCTGATGTTGAAACAGAGGCACCTGCCAAGTTTGAACAAAAACTAATGAGAAATGAACGCTCGGAGCCAAAACCGAGCAATTCGGGATCCCGAAAATGAGCTGCGGGTGCCGGAAGTGGTGTTCAGCAGCGAAGTGGGTATCTGCGACTCCAGTGTCCCTCGGAATGACAAAACAGAGGTTCCTGCCAAAAATCAAAGAAAACTGATGCAAAATGAAAGCTCGGGGCCCAAATCACGCAGTTCGGGGTCCCGAAAACTGGCTACGAACACCGAAAGTGGCATACGGCCACGAAGTGGGCATCAGGGGCCCCAGTGTTCCTCGAAACATTAAAACAGAGGTCTCCGCCAAAAACCGGAGAAGGCTGATGCAAAATGAATGCTCGGGGCCCAAATCACGCAGTTCGGGGTCCCGAAAATGGGTCGCCGGGCACCGGAAGTGGTGTTCGGCTGCAAAGTGGGCATCAGGGGCCCCAGTGTTCCTCGGAACATTAAAACAGAGGTCTCCGCCAAAAATCGGAGAAAGCGGAGGTGGTTGGGCGGTCCCGAGCCGAGGCACACGGCCTAACGGCCCCGAAAACCGGGAACCGGGCTCCGAAATGGGCAAAATGGCCTACAGCCACGAAAAGTAGCACACGGCCACCGGGAGATAGTCTACGGGACCACTCCCTTCCCTCAGGAAAGAAAACAGAGAAAACCGAGCCTGGTTCGCAAACCGAGACAAGGTAGAGACGAGGGTTCGGGAGTCCGGAGGCAGGGCGCACGGCCGCGACTCTGAGACTTCTGAACGAGCACAGTATGCAACATCACCGAGCGCTCAATCGGTGACGTCTGAGTCTTAAGGTCGGTCAAAAATGGGGTGTCTACAATAAATAATCAGCAATTAAATGTAACTATAGCGTTTATTGATGCAGAGGATATACAATTAATCTTGTTCAGTAAGCCCACAGATTTCACAGATTAGCCATAAGCCTAGCAGATTATACAGAACGGCCATAGGCCTAACGAATGCAGAACGCCATCGGCCCAGAAATAACAGAACGACCATCGACCCAATTCATATATGTATAGACTCAAGAGGTGGCTCGCACGGATTCTAGAGGTGGCTCCCACCAAAGTATAGCACTTAGTTTCGTACAGCACTTTGTTTCATACCAGAAATCAATAAGTCGCATCATGTCATAATATAAACGAAACGAACATTATAATGGAATAACCACAGATATCATCAGAACAGACTAGTCTTATAGTCATACAGAGGCACACGGTTTCTTTTTATCATTCAAATGAGTTAGCATAATTAAGTTACATTTAACAAAGTGCTAACAGTAACCATTAACAGATTGGGCGATTCCAAAGGTACAGAAATACTGTAGTTTCATAATGTACCCACATTTCACTTGTTCATCATGAATTAATGCCACTAACTTGTAGATAACAGAATGTGCATATTAACTATCAGCATAGTTGTCTCGTAAATAGCAGAACATAAACATTAACGAAGATCAAGAGCGAATATACCGTTAATAGAGGGCATACATGCCATTCCATTGCATTTTATGAGGATAGAACACTTCACATTCTAACGTGGGTTATATGATAACATTAGACCTTTGCATTTATGTCATAGGATCTGAACGACCTCAAGTTCATGTGTCATATAACAGAATAACCTTGATTCATTAGTGGCAACCCAGAATGATCTTCAATTCACCCAAATTTCATCATTCTAAGATGAACATAAGTTCCCTTTATTCTTGAAAGACGACATAGTTCGTTTATAGATAACATAGAGTTAATGTTCGTTATTGATAGAACAAAATGATTCCAAAGTCATACTAACGTATGTAAATCTTTCAACATTCTGTAACAAGCCCGCGAGGGACCTCAATGGTGTTACAGTTCGGACTCGATTTGTCACGGTTCTTAATCTTGAACCAAAGAGTCCAAATCCGGCAAATCGTTTTGAGAAGAAAACAGATTTTTTGAAAGAAGTGTCAAACATGGACTGCTTTGCCAGATACAGAGTCGCCACCTAGATATTTTATAATGGGAAAATTTAGGAAACCCTGACTCGGTGCCAAAGGCCACGTGTCCGTCATCACCAAAGTTGCCTCGGCTCAGGAACTTGGGTACGATTGGGGAAGGTCAGCTATGAGCACCCCCTCTCGCCCGATCCGAAGATTGGCCTCTACTAACCATGATATCTCGTTTTTGAAAACACATGCATTCTTATTCCGATTAATTAGCTAGAATTACTATGTGATGCGCACAGAAAAACAAGTATAGACTAGATCGCCTAATTTGGAACAAAGCATTGCATATCCGTTTGTTTGGAACTGTTTTAAGATTTGCTACTCGCAAGTAGACTAAAACACGGATTTCAACGAGTTGTTCCAACTCAAATAATCCAACCTTCACCCACAGGCATTCAGGCAGTTATATCAACTAAGCATTTAGCCACATGGTAAGCATGCTGTCATGTTAACATTCACACTCATGCGAGATGCTAAAGCATAAATACTTACATCGTACTCCGTGCCAAAACAATGAAGCTAGTTAGCGAAACATGCATGACCCTAGTCCATGTTAAGTGGCTAATACATCACATACAAAATGCAATCTAGAATAGGTTCGGCTAATCCTAGGATGGCATGTGGAATGTGACAATTGATACACGTATTCAAATTGAATTTGAAATACAATGCAATTAGCATGATGCGCCGAGCCCGGTGCATGCAATACAAATGAATGAATGCAAACATGCGAAGGATAAGAATGCTAATTGAGATATGCCCTAAATCTAACCATTGTAAGCAGTTAAATAAAAGGGAAGAAAGACGTGAGGTTGGAAGACATACACACACCCATGCACACTTATTACAACATTGGCCCTCACTCGGAGGGTCCGAATAAATAATACAAGCCACCTAATTAACTAACTCACGAGCTAATTAAATATTACAAAACCAAATTAATAACTAGCTACAACTAATTATTACACAACTTAATTAATTAACAAATCAATTAACTAATTAATGAATGACAACAAGCAAATACGGAAAGCGGTAAATAATGCTATTCCAGCTCTGTTTGAAGAAGGGAGGCATGCATGTTCGCTTCGGTGCTTGTTGCTGCAACTTACCAAAACACTACAGGGGGAAGCTACCAGTGGCCTGCCGGCCATAAGAGGAGTACTGCCGGCCAAAGATGGCTCATTGCCGGCCAAGGGTGACACACTACCAGCCATCAATGGCAGGCTGCCGGCCACTGGTGTGCTGGGACACCAAACTGCAGCGAATCACAAAATAGAGAAAAAGGAGGGTCTCCCAAGGGCATGTACGCACCATGGCACTCCAAATCACCTCAAAACATCGGATCCACGACCATCAATCACGCGTCCCGATGCACGATGGCCAAAGATCCAACTTGTGCAAATCAATATGAAAATGAATGCACAAATAAAGCAAGTAAAGCCTAGAACTCTATCACGAATCATCAAGAGCTTAGGCGACCGAGAATTGAGACACGTTCCATCACTTGAAGTATGAAACGCCCCTCGTTCCTCGTGCTCGGATTAACACTTAATCCAAGCAATGCAACACATAAGCATGGCAAACATGCAATGCGAACAACCTAACAAGGCTAATGACATGCAACAAGCATATAAGCATGATGTGAGGTGACAACCTTGGACAACATGACGAAATGCAACATGAACATGTGAACATGCAAGGCATGTAAAGCTAAATAAGTATGCAACAACATACTACATGTAACAAGCATGCGACAACATGGTAAAATGGGCTTACACCAAAGATGGACAGCTCTCAACTAGGTCCAAATCAGTAGCCAAAGGCAATGAATTGATGGCACGAAAAGCATGAAATGTCAAGATAAGCATGCATGCCAAATGGCTAAAGTATTAAGGCATAAAGGGGTCAACTCTTAAGCACACTTAAGGAGCAACAAACATGGATACATGGCAATGAGGTAAGCTCTGAAATACATGTAAATTGATGCCAAATCAACTCAACAATGCAAGTGAAGCATGTTAGGATGCTTAAAGCTCAAAGTAAGCAAAGGGACTTAAGCCATGGCCACACAAGGCAAGCCCCAAAGGGCCAAGGGGACCTAAAAGAGTCCTAGGGCAGGTCTAAGCAAGACCAAAACCAAGCTCAAAGCTAGCCAACACGGGCTAGAACACAAAGCTAAACACAAGGAGCATGCAAGGCATTAATGAGGCAATGCACTACACCTATTGAAATCAAACATGGCATGACTTGGACAACCAAAAACAGAGTTACATCATGGTATAATAGGACCCAAAATGCACTGAAATGATGAGCCAAAGGCTTAGGCTTAGTGGCATGCACAAAAGTCCATTCTTAAGGCATAAAGCACAAGCTATATAAAGCATTCAAGGCATGTCAAATGCAAGTGAATGATAACATTTCATGGACTGAAATAGCATGTGGAATGAGGGCAAGGCATGCAAACATCACATGTATGGCATGGTAGGGGTCTCAAAACCCAAGACTAGCCTAAGCATTTACACTATAGCTATACAAAGCATGAGTGATATGGCCATGGCAGCCCAAAATAGTCCTAGAACACTTCATAATAAGCATAAAATCATGTTTAAGCAAAGCTAAAATACGCTAGTATGATGAGTCAAAACATCACGCACAAAGAGCTAGGAAACAAGATTTGTTCTACACCTATATGGAGCATGCAAAGGATGATCAAACCAACTATGGATAGGGTCATATCATGCCAAATGATGACCAAATACATGCTGAAATGTAAACCAAACAAGCTAAAATGACATGGCATGGCATGGAGCATATGAAGCTAGTTTAGGGGATTTACACTACAAGTGCATCATACAAGCATGGAGTAACAAAACTAACCCAAAACAGATTCATGGCATGGTAAAACATCACCAAAAATGGACTGAAATGGACTCAACAAAGACTATGCACACATGCTACTTTGATGAGCTATGAATGGAGTTACATTACACATGCTAGATGCAAGCAAGGCATGACCAAACCAGCCTTGGACAGGGCCAAAGAAGGTCCTAGAAGTCACAAAAAAGGGCCTGAACCAAGCCTCAAAAATGCATAGAGGGTTGGTCCTTTGGAAGGCCAAAAATGCAAGCAAAGAGGAATACAAAGAGAGGGGACTACCCCCTCTGATTAAGGACCTCAAAACCACACCTCTACCACTGAAAATTCGCTGGATTTCAGTGGTAGGAAGGCCAAACCAAGGCTAGCTCGGATGCCTCCAAATATGGCTTAAAACAAAGCCAAACAAAGCATGCAAGGGGGCTACACACCCCAAATAGAAAAATGACCTTAACCAAACTTAAAAAGTACTTAAAAACAAGACTTTTTTAAGTTATAAGAAAAGCCTAAAACAATATGCAAAGAGGGCTAAAGCAAGGTGCAAGAAAATGCAAAAATGGGAGAAATGCTCACCCTTGAAGACCCTCTTCGAAATCAGCAATTTCAGGGGGTGGAAACTGGTTTTCAGAGCTCAAGAATCCCTCCCAAGAAGCTTGATCCAATGGTGGTGGTGTATATCTAGGTGTTGTAGTGTAAAAGTGCAAGGAAATCCAACTTCTAAGCACTAAACACAAGCAATATAAAGAGAAAGGGAGTTTTTTGCTATTCCAAAACTCTAAACCTCTGTCAAACAGGATGGCCTCTTGCTTATATAGAAGGAGGCAATGCAAAGCTTATTCAAGAAGCTTTGCAAGAGCTGCATCCCTCCATACACGTGTATGGAGGGGAGATAACAAAAATCCAGCTGGCTCAAAAGATCTGCCTGGAAACCAGCTGAGATAGGGGGGTGCCGGCCATCAGTAATGGCCGGCAGTGCCATACTGATGGCCGGTAGGGCTTCATCAGTGGCCGGCAGGGGCAAAGCCGTGGCCGGCAGGGGCAAAGCCATGGCCGGTAATGCACCAAGAGGGCCACTCTGAAAGGACCAAAACAGGGTCCTAAAATGAGGCAGAAAGGAGACAAGGTCCGGGAAACTCGAACCGGTGTTGTTCCGCCGCGACAGTCGAATGCTGGGCGAGCAAGCGAACCAGTTATTGGGTGTACCTACAAGCACAACCAAGTCTTGAGGACGGTCAAAAATGGGGTGTCTACACATTTACATTGATTTCCAGCTAACATAACTGTTAGTGTAATCACTTACAAGGATAAGACGTTAGTAACAACCGTACTATTACTCATAGTGGTAGGTCTTTGATAGCAGTGGAACGATGTCCTTGTCTTGACCTACAAACACAATGCACATAATAGATTATGAGAATAAAACCAATCTCTTTTTATTCCTCACTCAATAGCTATGGTGGTTCTAGACTCATTAGTCCTCCATAGGTTATAATCCATGCCTCACAAGATAGGAGGAATCGATAGGAGAAAGGGTCAAACGAAGAAACGGTACAAATCGGTAAACAGAAAGTGAATAGTTGTCACTAATTTGGGCATAACTATTTCTGTATTTAAAATTTGGGGGTGAGACTACCACCATTGGAAACTAGACTTCCGGGGTTTGATTTTAGGCTCAAGAATCACTCAAAACGGAGTCCGGATACAAAAGATATGCTTGTTCAAAGTTACCCAGTGCATGCTGAAATAGGGGTGGCCGCTCGTGCGCCCACTTTGGCCGCTCATGCGGCCCAATTCCGCTCGAGCGGAGAAACCCGGCCGCTCGTGCGGTCAAAAGCAGAATGGAAACCTCTTTTTTTCCCTCATGCTCCGCTCGTGCGGTGCCTGTGGCCGCTCGTGCGGTTTGGGCAAAAACATCAGTCCGAAAATGGTTCTTTTGCTCAAACACTTGATTCTTTTCATTCTTAAGCTTGGTTCTAAACATAAATAACTCAAAAACATGTAAAATTGACCCACAAGGTGATAAACTATCAACATTCAAGTGTAATCCCATCTCAAACAAATCAATCTTTGCCTCTCATTCTCTCTCTCACGGTTTACTTTCTCTCTCCCTTAGATATTTTCCCAAAAGATGAGTTCAACAACTCATATATCTATGCATATATAATACACACATAAGTTCACCATTCCAGGGGAAACCAAACGTGCCCTTACGAATCGCACAAAATCAAAATTCAATTAAACTTCCCAGATGACTCTAAAAATTATGCTGATCATAAATACGTCATCTGTTCCGGTTTCTGAAGCCTCTACGACCTTCAATTTTGCGGTACAAAAGTAACCACCCAAACGTGCATTAACGAATCAGACAAATTAGAATTCCAATTAATCTTCCCAAATAGTTCCAAAAATTCCCATTAACATATCCAAGTACTCAATTTTGATTTCTGAACCCATATACGTCGGTAATTTCAATTTTAAATCCGTAACTCAACAGATAATGCTTCAATTCCAAAAGATATAGTTAAATTAAAACACCTCATCTCATAGTTAAATACAAATGATTTCTTATACGCATTTTAGGGTCATTACAGTGCGGCTCTCACAGACAGCTTCCACATGACAATTACGACCTGTGATAATAGAAAGAATGTAATTAGGACCTGTAGGCTTGGAGTTAGAGCCGAAAACGCCTTAAACTTATTCGAAAAAGGGCGTTCTGGGAGCAAAAATTCAAAATAGCCCTCGAACCACCGTGTGGCTCTTATGAACAAGTTCCTCTTGACAAGTAGGACTTGTGACAACTGATGGAATGTAATTTGGACCCGTAGGTTAGGAGTTAGAGCTGAATACGCCTTAAATTTAGTCGAAAAAGGGCATTCCAGGACGAAAATTCAAAACAGCCCCTGAACCACCATGTGGCTCTTAGGGACAACTTCTCTATGACAATTAGAACCTGTGACAACAGATGAAATGTAATTAGGACCCATAGGCTTGGAGTTTGAGCCAAAAACGCCTTAAAGTTAATCGAAAAAGGGCGTTTCGGGGGTAAAAATTTAAAATAGCCCCCGAACGACCACATGGCTCTCATGGATAGCTTTCCCTTGACAAATAGGACTTGTGACAACTGACAGAATGTAATTCAGACCCGTAAGTTAGGAGTTAGAGCTGAATACGCCTTAAACTTAGTCGAAAAAGGGCATTCTGGGGGCAAAAATTCAAAACAGTCCCCGAACCACCATTTGGCTTTTAAGGACAGCTTTCTCTTGACAAATAGGACTTGTGACAACTACAGGAATGTAATTCGGACCTGTATGTTGGGAGTTAAAGCCAAATACGCCTTAAACTTAGTCAAAAAAGGGTGTTCTGGGGATGAAAATTTAAAAAAGCCCCCGAACCACCGTGTGGCTCTCCCAGATAGCTTCCCTATGAAAATTACGACCTGTGACAACAGACGGAATGTAATTAGGACCCGTAGGCTTGGAGTTTGAGCCGAAAACGCCTTAAGCTTAATTGAAAAATGGCGTTCTGAGGGAGGAATTCAAAACAGCCCCCGAACCATCGTGTGGCTCTCACGAACAGCTTCCCCTTAACAAATAGGACTTGTGACAACTGACGGAATGTAATTCAGACCCGTAGTTTGGGAGTTAGAGCTGAATACGCCTTAAACTTAGTCGCAAAAGGGCGTTCTGGGGCCGAAAATTCAAAACAGCCCCCGAACCACTGTATGACTCTCACGGACAGCTTTCCCTTGACAAATAAGACCTGTGATAACTGACAGAATATAATTCGGACCCGTAGGTTGGAAGTTAGAGCCGAATACGCCTTAAACTTATTCGAAAAATGGCGTTCCAGGGGTGAAAATTCAAAACAGCCCCCAAAACCATCGTGTAGCTCTCACAGACAGCTTCTCCATGACAATTACGACCTATGATAATAGACGAAATGTAATTAAGACCCGTAGGCTTGGAGTTTTAGCCGAAAATGCCTTAAACTTAGTCGACAAAGGGCGTTCCGAGGGTGAAAATTCAAAACAGTCCTCGAACCATCTTGTGGCTCTCACGAACAGTTTTCTCTTGACAAATACAAATAGGACTTGTGACAACTGACGGAATGTAATTCGGACCCATAGGGTGGGAGTTAGAGCTGAATACGCCTTAAACTTAGTCGAAAAAGGGCTTTTCGGGGTTGAAAAATGAAAACAGGGCCCTATACCACAGTATAGCTATCATGGATAGCTTCCCCGTGACAAATAGGACCTGTGACAATAGACAAAAAAAATTTCGGACCCATAGGTTGGGAGTTAGAGCCGAAAATGCCTTACACTTAATCGAAAAACGCGTAACACTTAGTTTAAAGAGCGACAACTTTATGAAAATAACATCCACATTCTAATAATTGCCTTTGTATATTTATAGGACGAAGCAATTACATATTAGATTGTTTGTGCAGTTGGTTAGAATAAATATTGCATGATACATATATGTATATATATATGCTTTTATTTCCAAGAAGACATTTCTAGATTGTTCTACCTTAAATGTATGTTACAACATGTTCCTTGTGGCTGACTGAATTGATATTTTGTAGTGAATTTTAATTTTTTTTTTTTTTTTTTTTTTGTAGATGGCTTTGTTGCGTGGACTTGTGGATAATCCATTTTGGTGTATGGAGAAGAAATTTCACTTTTCTATAGAACTAATATAATACTTTTGTCATCCCCAGCCTTTGTGTAGTTCACTATTACTGATATAGAAAACTTTTGAGAACCAACAGATAATGATTAGCGTGGTACATAGATCACCTTCTGTCATGGTACATATATGACCATTTGTCGGCGTACATATATGATCTTTTCTCATGGTCTATAGAAAAACTTTTGTCATGGTACATATATCACCTTTTGTTATGGTACAAATTACTATTGTAATTTGTACCATGCCAAATAGTCATTTTGCATGGTAGTAAATGTATTTTTTGTATATGGAGGGCTTTGATTTTTGTATGATCCTATATTTTGTATGGAATTATTAATTTAGTTTGGACAATAGTTGATTTGTATAGATTTTGACATTTGAAGTTATTTATTTTTTGTATACGGATGCAAATTGTGGAATGATTGATAGTATATGTATCATTTTTATTTATATACGTATTACAGGTTGCATAGAATATAGACAGGTCATGGAAAAATTATAATTTTGCAATAAAACATAATATAATGTTTTTGGCAACTAAACAATTAGTAGCTAAAAAGAAATTGGGAAAATAGTTTAGGCGACTAAAAGTTTTGTAGCCAGCCAAAAGAAAAGCAAAGATTTGGCGACTAAAAATTTTGTAGCCAAAAGAAAATCAAACATTTGGTGACTAAAATAATTCGTAGCTAAAAACAAAAGCTGAAGACTAAAAACACTTTTACCGACTAAAAATTTAGTAGCAAAAAATGTGGGACTTTAGGCGACCAAATGTTTAGTAGCCAAAACAATAACTATTTGCCGACTAAAATTTTAGTAGACAAAATGTGAGACTTTAGGCGACTAAAATGTTAGTAGTCAAAACACAAGTATTTACTTTAGACGACTAATATATTTAGTAGCTAAATTCCCCCCCCCCCCCCAAAAGCTAAATGTTTAGTCGTTAAAAATAACTGAAGCTTTTGGCAACAAAAAAATTGATTGCCAAAAATGTACTAATTTAATTTTATGTCCAACCTTTTGGCAACTAAAAATTTAGTCGGCAATTGAATACATTTGGCGACTAAAATAATTTTAGTCGCCAATTACCTTTCCCGACAATTCTTCCATGACTAATGCTGCGACCAAATAATTTAGTCACTGAAACCCTTCGACAACTAAAAATTGACTTTTGGCGACTAAAAATTTAGTTGCCAAAAGTGAAAATTTCTTGTAGTGTTGCCGTCGTAGCGCTGCCACAAAAACTTTTTGTGTAGGCAAATATGCTATTTGCGACGACACACTGCAGACTCGAAAACTCTCTTTTTTTAGTAGTGAATCTTTACAAACATTAAAGAACTAATTATTTTTCTTGGGCTTTTTCTCTTCCTCTTAACTCCTTTTCCTTCCCACTATTTCTCTTTTATTGTGTCTCTATTTATTCCTCCACAAATATATTACTTTGTGATGATACAGTGTGTTCCAGATGGAACGGGTCGGACTGATCCACGCTTCCCAAACCGGTGCCAGATATACCAAGCCTACGAATAGGCCTGCACAGGAGTCCAACGGGGAACAGGGAGTCCCCCAGCGAACCCTTCGACAAGCAAGTTAGAAAGAGTGATGGAATATAGAGATAGATTAGAGATAGAAAAGCTTAACCTTCTTCTTGTCTTCAACGTCTGCTTATATCCTCTGGTAATCATTTCGTTGTCCTTTCTGACCTGTCGCCATGGCCGAAAGTCTATGCTCTAGCTTGCCTTATTCATGGTGAGGCCGTTCTGTCTCAACGGGGAGGGGTTATCGCAATAAATGTTGTAAGGGCCTTCATTAATGGCTGATGTGTAGTGCAATAACTTTGCAAGATCTTTGTCTACTTATGTGGCTTGTCCTTCTGTTGCCACGTGTTTAGATGTTATTGGTTCTTAATGCCATGTTGAGCTCTAGCAATGTTGGGCTTTAATATTTAAATTATGTATTGGGCCCTAAACAGTGGGCTATAACCTTTATGGGCTACACGATAATGGTAGGTTCCCCGGTCGATGATGAAGGAGGTGTGTTCCTGGTCAGACGGGTGCATCAGAATTTGGTGTTACCCAGAGAAGGCATCCATGAAGCTAAGCATTTGATGTCCAGCCATGGCATCGATAAGTAGATCTATGCGAGGAAAGGGATAACTATTTTTGGGGCAAGCTCGGTTGAGATCGGAGTAGTCGACACAGAGTCGCCACTTACCATTGTTTTTATGGACTAGGACCACATTTGACAGCCATCTGGGTTAGTCCACGTTTTTGATGAACTGTGCCTCAAGGAGCTTATCTACTTTAGAAGCAATTAGGGTATTGCGTTCCGAGTGGAAGATGCGCTGCCTTTGGCGAAAATGTCGGAAATGGCGCTCAATGTTGAGACGATGAGTGATGAAGGAAGGATCAATGCCCGGCATGTTGGAGTGGGTCTAGGCAAACACATCTCTGTGTTCAGTCAGGAGGGTTGTAAGGTCGGCCTTGGCTTGTGGGGATAGTTAGCTACCGATTTAGCTGTTTTTGTCGGGTTGGTGGGATCGATGGGGACCTCGACAAGCTCTTCCACCGGTTCCCCTCTGACCAACTTGTCTTCGTCTCTAACGTCGAGCCCTTCAATGATCATAGCCTCTTTTAGCTTGATCTCTTTAAGTGAAGCCACGTAACATTCTCTGGCCACGGTCTGCTCTTCCTTCACCGTGCCGACCTTGAGGTCGGTAAGGAATTTGATGGCAAGATGGAAAATGGATGTCACAGCTCGGAAGGCATTCAGGGCGGTGCGACCGAGGATAATGTTGTAAGCAGAGGGACAGTCAACGATAAGGAAGGTGAGCAACTTTGTGGTTTACCGCGGGTATTCACCGATTGTGATGGGAAGATCGATGGAGCCGATGGAGGTCACCCGATCTCTAGTAAAGCCTACCAGTGGGGTTTGGAGAGGGGACAGGCTTTCTTCCCCAACCTTGAGCTGGCGAAAGGCGTTGAGGAAGATGATGTCTAAAGAACTGCCGTTGTCGACGAGAACCCGTCTGACTTTGTAATTGGAGAGGAGAGCAGAGATGACGAGGGGGTCGTCATGGGGGTAACGAATGCCTGTGCAGTCGGCTTCCGTAAAGGTGATGGGCTCCATCCACTACTTGGGCTGTTTAGAAGGGCGGTCTAGTGTGGCAACTTCTTTATCTGAGCCTAACCTTATTTTTCTAAGTTTTGCCCGCTGGGCCGAGCGGGATGGTTCTCCACAAGCGAGCCCGCCAGCAATAACTCTGATCTCTCCGACAGGGGGAGCAGGATTGCCTTATGCCCGGGGTTGCTGCGAAGGCCTATCATAACCTTGGTTAGATTGGGCAAGTTGTCGAGGAGGGGTGCGCCGGCGATCGTTTCTAATAGGTTCAGTTCTTTGCCTTTGCTGAGGGCGGGCTGCCGTGAACCGACTGAGACGTCCCTAACGTATCAAACCATCGACCTGGTCTTTAAGGTTAATACACTCCTCCGTATTATGGACGTGGTCTTGATGAAAGCGGCAATATTTGAACTGGTCTCGCCGGTTGGAAGGAGACCGTGACGGTTGGGGCCATTTTCGGGGATAGTCTCGTTGGATCTGATTCAGGACTTATTCCATGGGGAATTGAGGGGTGTGTATCGTTCGAACCGGCCGGGCGGTCAGGCTGGCGCCAACCGGTCGGCTCATGGTAGTCGGTCTGTATACTGAGGTGTTTGGTGAGTGTACTGGGTGTTTCTGGTTTCAGAGTCCTTCCTCTTCTCTCTAGGGATTAGGTTTTTGGCTGTAGGATCTTGTCGGGCGGCTAAGGAATCTTCGGCGTTCATGTATTTCTAGGCTTTGGAAAGTAAGGTTACCATGGAGGTCAGGGGGATTTTAGAGAGGGAGAAAAGGAAGTCAGATGATCGTAGACCAGCCATGAAAGCCATGAAGATGACCTTGTCATCGTTTTTCGCTACCTGTAGGGCTTCGATATTGAAGTGGGTAATGAAGCTGCGCAGCGACTCCCTCTTGGTCTGACGAATATTGAGGAGTTGGGTTGCCGGATGTCGCTGGCGCTGGACACCAATAAAATGGCTGAGAAAGGAGTCACTTAGGTGCTGGAAAGTGGAGACAGAGTCTGCTAACAGTTGACTAAACCAGAGTCGCGCCGACTCCTTAAGAGTTACAGGGAAGGCGCGACACATGATCTCGTCAAGGAATGCATGGAGGATCATGAAAGTCCTGTAAGTTTCCAAATGGTCGACTGGGTCTATTGTGCCGTCGAAAGAGTCAAGCGAGGGCATTTTGAATTTAGGAGGTAAGGGTTTGTCCCTGATGGAAGCAATGAACGGTGAGCTGGCTGTGGTAGATGGTTTATTTGCATGTTTTGCATGACTCCTTGGAGCTGGAGCTTCATGGCTTGAAGTTCTGCGTCCCAGAGAGGAACGTTGTCACCACCCAAATGCAGCGGAGGCTAGACGCTATTGGCCTCTCCCTTGGGGGTGGGTGCCTGGACTGACGGATGTGGGACCTAGGGAGGTGGGTTCATATATGGGGGAGGGGGTTGCAAGCCTTCCAGGTTGGATGGGTAGGGCTGTTGGATGGGATGACTCGGGGCTCGTTCTTGGTTGGGTGGCATATCTGGAGGTGGTAGAGGAGGCATATGAAGGTTTCTTTGGAGTAGAGCATTAATCAAGGCTTAGTTTTGCTCGGCGAGGCGGTTAATGCTGTTGGTGAGCTCGGTGAAATACTGCAGTGGGTTGCTTGGATTAGGAGGGTCGGCTTGGTAGTCGGCAACATTGTGGTGAGAAACCATGGATCTAGTTGTGACCATCCACCTTGGTGGGTGGCAGGAAGGGGTTATTGGGAAAGAGTCTCCTGCGGCAATGAGCATAACTGGAGCGCGGAATAAAAAGATTTCCCATAGACGGCGCCAACTGATGACACAACGTGTTCTAGATGGAACGGGTCGGACTGATCTACGCTTCCCAAACCGGTGCCCGATATACTAAGCCCACGAATAGACCTGCACAGAAGTCCAACGGGGAACGGGGAGTCCCCCAGCGAACCCTCCGACGAGCACGTTAGAAAGAGTGATGGAATATAGAGATAGAAAAGCTTAACCTTCTTCATGTCTTCGACGTCTTCTTATATCCTCTGGTAATCATTTCGGTGTCCCTTCTGACCTGTCGCCATGGCCGAAAGTCTATGCTCTAACTTGCCTTGTTCATGGTGAGGCCGTTCTGTCTTGACGGGGAGGGGTTACCGTAATAAATGCTGTAAAGGCCTTCATTAATGGCTGATGTGCAGTGCAATAATTTTGTAGGATCTTTGTCTGCTTATGTGGCTTGTCCTTCTTTTGCCACGTGTTTAGATGTTATTGGTTCTTAATGCCATGTTGAGCTCCAGCAATGTTGGGCTTTAATATTTAAATTATGTATTGGGCCCTAAACGGTGGGCTATAACCTTTATGGGCTTACCCGTGTCACTTCGCATATTTATTTTAAATGTTGATGAACAATCTCTCATTTTTTGTATTTTTTTCTGTTCAGTGTTTAGTTAGGTCATAAAGAATTTCTATTTTGCGATTTTATGCATAATGTAAGAAAATTTTTTAGGTTGATATGAATTTTCTTCTCAATGAAATTGGAATTTAATATTAAAAAAATAGAGATAGAGCTCACGTAAGGAACATGTCATTTCTTATTTTGTTTGTTGAATTGTAAGAATATGTGTCTTCAAATGTAATCGTGCGTTAAAACACTGGCTTCTTTTTCTTTTTCTTTTTTTTTCTCTCTCCTTGTGTGAGAGAGAGAGAGTGTGTGCACATGAAACACTTGGCTTTCTCATTATGGCCCTATTTTGTATGACTTATTTCCAGCTTATTTCAGCTTTTAACTTAATTTAAATTATTTTGATGTGTTTGGTTCAGCGTAACAATACAGCTTATAGCTTTTTGTAAGTCAAAAATCAACTTATTTTTTTAATGGGGGAGGAGAAACTTAATTTATAAGTCAAAAATCAGCTTATGTTCACAGTTATAAGCTAGAAGCTGTTATGCTATAAGTTACAATCACTTTCCCATAGCTCTACCAAACGGGGCCTATGTTGTGTAATTGCTTCAAGCCGAGCCTCATAATTTTATGTAGACCTAATGTTTATAAAATTGTTTTGTTTAATCTAAGTGGTCAAATATTAGGGTCATGCCAACACTGAAACATTGATATGGTTTTAGTGGTAATTGGAAAATAAATCATGCTAAAATGTGACCTTGTGCATACACAACTTAGATTTTTAAAGAAATTTTTTTTTTAAATGAACTCTAACAAGGGGAAAAATTGTATAGAAGTTTCATTTAAAATTACAATTTAAATTGCTCTTATTTTAGAAAGTTTCTTTATGTTATTAGAAATTTTACATATGTAAAACCCAAGCATACACTTTTTTTTAAAATTTTTTTTTTTTGGTCATCACAGACTTCTAGATATGTAAATCCTTTTATGGGATCAAATTAGCCTCTTTATTATGAAAAGACATTACAATAATTGCAAACATGAAAAAATATCAAATTCTAATTACATTGAATTTAAATTAAAAAATAAATAATAAAAAATAAAAATCTATCACGATCAATTTGATTAAGGTCTCGTTTGGGAACAAACTTTTTTAGTAATTTTTTGATAAAATTTGATGTAAAAAAAATTAGTATGTTTGGGATGACTTTTTAATTTTTTACGAAAAGATGTGCAAAAAGTAGAGAGAAAACAGAATCTTTGACTTTTTGGTACATGTTATTGACTATTTAATTTTTTTAATAACTTTTTAACTTTTTGACTAAAAAAGTTTTTTTGTCAAACGAGACTTAAGGTAAAACTCTCCAAATGCAAAACAAAATATATATACACAAACACAATATAATATTATATTATTTTTTTAAATATTTGAATTAATATATCAATTAATATATATTTTCAAATTCGATTTAACTATTGTTGATATCTTATTTTAAAAGGCATTCAAACGAAAAATTCAATTTTAAATTCTCTTTTCCTAAAGTCCCAACTCCAATTTATTATGTGCATAAGAATAAGTCTTTGCAAAATAACTAAACTGTCCTCAAAATAACTTAAGTGAAGAACCAAACAGTCTCTTGAAGCTTTTGCCACCTGAAAATTATATAATTTAAAAAAAAAAAAAAAAAAACTTACACCTACACTGTTTAATTGCCACGCTTTGTACTCTCACCTCTTATTGCTCCTCACCAGTAACTTCTCTCATGTAACTGCCTAATTAGATTTAAAAATAAAATTAAAAAAAACTTTTCTAAAATTTCCTTCCCATCAAATCATTGACAGGTTTGCCATTTCTATTGTCCTTTTCTTACTACAGTTGCTCACTTTAATTTTCTTAATCAAACTATTATTGTTTGTATTTTTAACCTCAATCATTTTGTTAATTTTAGAAGTGATTAAATAAAAATATAATTTTTTTCATACAATTTGTTTCTTAAAAAAAATTTGGTTTCTTCCTCTCTATTTTTTAGTTTCTTCTCTCTTTTTATAATTTTCTCTTTCAAAATTGTTATATATACTATTATGTCAAAGGAAATACAAACGAGATTATTATTCCTCTTTGAAGGTAAATGATCTAAGACTCATTAATTTTCATGGTTTATGTATGAATTTCTTGATATGTTATTTAGGTGTTTGTTGTTAGAATGAAATTGAGATTTAGGTGTCTGTTATTAGATTTAATTTTAGTTGTTTGAAGTTGTACATATTTTTTATTTTTGTAGTTTAATTTTGTTCATTATTAGTATAAATTTTTTTCCAAATTGCTTTGATCTCAGACAATGTCTGACTTATGCAATCACCTCTAACTGATTTCAGATTTAACTTACAAAAGACACGTATTAGTAATTTTTTTTTTCTTTTTCTTTTCACAATTCAATAGCTATCTCATTTTTGTATAGTGAAGTTGAATATACCCATGTGATGTGGATGACCTGTTGTCGGACTATTATTATTTTTTTTTTTTTGCAGGTTACTTTATAACTTTGTACTATTCAGAACTAATAACTTTTTGAGGAGTCCTTTAGCGCCATCAACCGTCTTCTATTGTAAGTGTTCTTTGTTTGTTTATTTGTTTTTTTAAAGTATAAACTTTGTAATTGTTTAGTTTAAAAAAAATGGAATTTATTTATTATTTATTTTTTTATTTTTATTAATAAGTAGTTTATAACTAATACTTTCTGAATGGAAAATTCACATTTCCATTTTGTTGATCATTTTAAGCTCATATTTTTATGATTTTTTTTTTCATTTTTTTCACCATATAAAAGTTCAATCTAAATTATAAATAATAATAAAAAAATGTATACATTATGATGTGGATTTTACGCTCATATTTTAATGAATTTTTTTTTTCATTTTTCCCACCATAAAAAAGTTCAACCTAACTTACAAAAAAAAAAAAAAACATGTTCACAGTATTGTTTCATTATGATCTGGATTTTAGACCCATATTTTTATGAATTTTCTTTTTCCATTTTTCCCACCATATAAAAGTTCAACCTAAGTGATAATTAATGCCCCATCACCATGTGACAACTTTGTAGGTCTTGACTTCTTTTTTTGGGATGACCTGTTGTTGGATTATTATTTTTTTCACAGGTTGCTTTATAATTTTGTGCTATTTAGAACTAATAACTTTTCAAGAGGTTGCTTAACTCCATCAATTTTCTTCTACTGTAAGTGTTCTATTAGTGTTTGTTTGTTTATATGTTTTTTTTTTTGAAAGTATAAATTCTTTAATTGTTTAGTAAAAAAATTGTATTTATTTTTTAATGTTCATTAATTAGCAATTTAGAACTAATAAAAAATCACATTTCCTTTTTGTTGATCATGTTGATTAAAAAAATAACAAATAAAACCAAAAAAAATTGTATATACATTATAATGTGGATTGTAGGCTCATATTTTAATAATTTTTTTCTTCATTTTTTTCACCATGTAAAAGTTCAATCTAAATTACAAATAAAACAACAAAAAATGTATACATTATGATGTGGATTTTAGGCTCATATATATTTTTATGATTTTTTTTAAAAAAAAAATTTCAACCACAAAAAAGTTCGATCTAAATTTTAAAAAAAAAAAAATGTATACATTATTGTTTGATTTAGTTGATCATGTTGATTGAAAAGAATGTATACATTATAATGTGGATTTTAGGCTTATATTTTTATGAAAAACTTTTTTCATTTTTCCCACCAAATAAAATTCAATCTAAATTACAAATATGAAGAAAATATATATATATATAAATAACATGTGCAACACTGAAAACTTACAGTGACATGTGCAACACTGTTACAAGGTAATCAACTTACATGTTTGTATCCAAACCAAAATTTTCTTACTTCAATTTTTATCAACTCAATCTTATTATTTGCATTGTCACAGAGCTATGTCCAAAAAATGTATGAAAACAATTTGAATAGATTGTTGGGAGGACATTTGATTGGGAATCCATACCCAAATGTAAGTTTTTAACTTTTTAGTTTCATTTATAAAAACTTCAAAAATATTTACACTTTGTATCTTCATACATAACGCAATTAGTCAATTACAAAAGCAAAGTTATACTTGCAATCTATTAATTAAAGTACATTTATTTTTGAATTTAATGTAAAATTTTATTTTAATGTTTATATAACAAACAAAAATAATATTAATTTTTTAATGTATCTTATATATTGTTTGTAGGATTTGTAATTTCCACTCTCATGTCAACGCCAAATTGAGATGTTTTACGAATTCATTATGTATAGTTTTTTTTTTTTTTTTTGGTGGTGAAAATTAGGAAATATTGTATTTTTTTTTTTAAAGATTTGTATATATTATATTGTACATATTTTATTTGAAATATATACCAAATAAATATAATATTGCACATAGTTAGAAATATTTAACTTGCATTACATTACACTTATAATACATATGTATATTATTATAAAAAAAATACAATAAAAGAATAATATAATTTTTTTACTGAATTTGCACACGCATCGCGTGTGTCTCGGCCGCTAGTATATTTAAAGTCACGCCTCTTCTGTTTCTACCATCAAACCCGTATCCTCCTCTCTTTCTAATCACTTTTCTCTCTCTCTATCTGTTCTAAATCCAAACCGAACCCTAACCTTATCCCCCATCCTCTCTCTTTCTCTCTCTCTCTCTTCGTCTGCTATTCTTTCTTCTCCTCTTTGGTTATGCTCGTCATTGGATCCACTCTCTCTGGCGAGCTCATTATCGAGGACCACAACCTCCACTCCGTCTCCTACAAGAACGGGATTGTTGCCACCGCTATCATCACCTCCTCTGTCACCATCGCCACTGGCACTACTTCTTCCATATCTCTAATTATTCCTCCTCATATCTTCGCGATACTAGAGCTACGTATATCTACATCGGAAGTGCGTAGATCGAAGGTTTTCAGAAACGGAGGGGGTGTGTCCATAGTTCTAAAAATCGGCCGATACACTACGTATTGGCCGATACGTATCGGAAAAATAGGGCATCGCGACGGATACAGGCCGGTATACCACTGAGATTGAAAATCGCAGGAGTATCGGTCAAGTCCTGGTACGTATCGTTCTGTAATCGTTACACAAGCCGTTACACAACTCGCGACGGGCCGATACTTACCGGTTAGGATCGATACGGAAAAGAAAAAGCTAAAAAACCTGTAAAATGATTTTTAAAATTTCACTGCCGCGACATCCGATTCCCAATACGTACTGGTCGATATTACCGATACCGATACTCCGTGATCGATACCATTACATTACCCGATACCGCGATTTAGAACCTTGGGTGTGTTACCAATAATGACAACAACGCAAGAAATCTTGGATCTCTTTCTCTCTCTATCTCTTTTTTTTTCTAGGCAGCGATCTCAAGTCTTCAAGATGCTAGAGTTACATATATCTACGCCAGTGGTGCATAGATCAGAGGTTTTTGAAGACAAAGGGGGTGTGTCACCAGTGTCGACGGTGTAAGAAATCTCAGATATGAGATTGTGGAATGCTGACGGCACCAAAAAAATTTCTCTCTCTCTCTCTCTCTCTCTCTCTCTCTCTCATCTATCTATCTATCTATCTATATGTATATATATATCACTCATTTCTCAGATCTGAGATTCTGGGGAATTCTAAAGACCAGATTAGGAAGGCAAATCTGTCCGTATGTGTATGGAAATTTTTTTTAGGTTATCTGTGGTTATCTCTTTATATCTCTGTGTGTGTGCTTATATGTTGTTATGCTTTGTATAGATAGGAATTAATTGTGATTTTGTTCTCTAAAAAAATTTGTCGTTGTTGTTGAACATATCTGTTGTGTTTTTTATTTTTTATCGGTTCTTTTGAACGAATTCTTACATATGTTGTGTTTTGTATTTGATGCTTGCCAAAATCTTGCCGGAAAAGAATGATAATGGAGTTTTTGTTATAGTTGTTTTTGTTGTTGTTGTGTAGTTGTTATTGAACAGATCTTGTTGTTGTTCTTGAACAAATAGTGGCTTGGACAATAACAAAGATTTGAACAGATAAAAAATCAACAAATTGAACACTCTAAATCAATAAATATAAATATAAATATTTTGAATAGATAGGGTTTGGTTTGTCTTGGTATTGCAACAAATAGGGGTTGGTTGGCTTTGTATTTCAACAGATAAAATTTGGTTCGGCTTGGCATTGCAACATGTAGAAAAAATTTAAATAATAAATTGAACAAATAGAATTTTGACAGAGAATTCAAGAAAAATATTGAATAGATAATAAAATTTGGATAAATATTTGAACAGATAAGGGAAAAAATTTAAACAAATAGATATAAATTTGAATAGATAGATATAAATTTGGACAGATAGATATAAATTTGAATAGATAGTCAAAAAAATTAAATAGATAAAAAAAAAGTCAACAGATAAATTAAGGGGCAAAACTGGAAATAAAATGTCCTCAAAAAAAAAGAAAAGATTTATTACCAAATTATTTCACAAAGGGAAAGTCTACTAACCCAGACTTACCCACTCAAAATTTTCTGGGTGGATGATTGTGTAGTAGAGATTTATTTGTGTAGTGTGGGGTCCATGTGAAATGTGGTGGAGATTAATTTCTGGGTTGATAAGAGTGGGTTTATAGTATTACTCTTTCACAAAGGATGGATCTAACACCAACAAAAAAATCTGTGTTAAAATATATATATATACGCTGAACCTTATGCGCTCTTTAGATTGGACTTTTTAATAATTTTCTCTAATTTAAAATGATTTGCAAAAAATGTTTGGATAGATTAGTAGCATAATGTGTATAGTTTCTTATCAAAATTGCAATTTCAATTTTAATTGAGAATATAAATTCTATTCTAATTTATTTTTAGAAGTTTTTATTCTTTACCCTTTTTATGATTATATTTTTTTCTATTTCTTTTTTTAATTATATATAATTATTTATATATAAATTCATTTTTCACACAACCTGTGCATGGCATGGGTCAAAAACTAGTTAAACACCATTAGAGTGTCCTTTACCATTAGAGAGTTATGTGGAGGGACTTTTGACCAAATTTTCCAAGAAAGAAAGAAAATAGGCTAAATTACACTAATCTCCGTGCAATTTTATAAAAATATAACAAATTGTATAATTTTTGAATAATTACATCAATTTTTCTTTAATAAAGTTACAGGGACTAAAATTAATGTAGATGATATAAAAATAGAAAAATAAATCAAGTAAGATATACATTTTAGTGAAAAAAGTATGACAGCATTTATTTTTCTATCAATATGACTACTGAATTACTAATGAAAATAAGGATAAGTGTTATGTAAATTAAAATATTAAGAGAGCCCAATGTATTTATCAAACTTTGGATTTATTGTATTTTCTCTAAATTTCAAAGAAGTCAGTGTAATTTATCCAAAAGAAAATAATAGGGTTAATTACAAAAAAATAAATAAATAAATAAAAATTCAAGGTTTCAAGAGTTTTTCACTTTAAATCCCATTGTTTCAATTTCGACAAATTAAACCCTAGAATTCTATATGTGTTTCAATTTGCCCCCTCCATTCATTTCCATCTGTGTAAGATAAAAACATGTGAAACCTTGAAGTTTATTTTGTAATTAACCTTTTTTTTTTCAGTGATTTTAATTTTTAAAAAAAGCTTAATTACACAAAATTCCAAGGTTTCACACATTTTTCACTTTAAATCTCAATTTTTTTTTTTTCCACTTTAAACTCATTTTGTTACCTTACACAGATAGAAATAGATGAAAGAGGCACATTGAAACACAAATAGAACTCCTGGAATTTAATTTGTCAAAATTGAAACACTGGAATTTAAAATAAAAAAATGAGTGAAACTTTTGAGTTTTTTTTTGTAATTAATCCAAAATAATATGATACATAATTTTCAAACAGTATTTAAGATAAAAATAATGTATCAATGATACTTTTTACAATTATGAATCATAAATACAAATGATAAAGGGAGGACAAGACCTCCAGTTACATGGAATGCGGTAGTGAAACATGAATTTAATTAATTTAATTGATTATATAGCTCTTGATAGGGTTTAATGGTGAAAAATGATCCTACCTTTCCTCATCGACTTAGGCAGAAGGCTTAATTTGATTTGATTTGATTTGATTTGGTGATGGATATTTTGTCAACTAATAAATGAATATAAATTAAACTTATCATTCTATAAGAATTTTCTTATATAAAAATTGCATAACATAACCCCTAACAAAAAAAATAATATTATACAAAATAATAATTTGCTTGGTTAAAGTTTTTCAAAAACACTTTTCAGAAAATTTTACTTTTTTATTTTCTATTTTTTTTTTAACTGAATTTTTTTAATATTTTAAGTAATTTTTTTAATTTTTAGACATACCTAACATAAATATACCTAAAAAGTAAAAAAATTATGAAAAAAACCTTTTAAAAATTCACTAAATACCAAAAATATCAAAAAAAAAAAACGAGAATTCAGTATATTTTTTTGTATTTTTATGTATTTATTAATTTTTTAAAATATTTTTTCACAAACTTTTTACTTTTTAGATACATCTAAGTAAGGTGCATCTAAAAAGGTAAAAAAAAATGTTTAAAATTTTAAAATATTCACTAAAAACAAAAAAAAAATACGAAAATCAAAAAACTTAATTTTCAAAAAACTTAATCTAAAAAACACAAACCAAACAGGCTGGGACTTGCCATTTTAAAATGGTATATAAATTTTACAGTCGTATTCATCAGGTGAAAATTTATATATATGATTTTGTTTATAAGTTTACAGTTGTGTTCGAAGTTTGAAATTTCTATGTATCAAATAACATGAACAGAGTCATAATTAAAACAGAAAAGCTATGGACCTAGATTAATCTATCTAGAAAATTTTGGGTGGTTGATGGCGTGATGGAGATTAATTTATGTATTGTAGGATCTATGTGTAGAATAAATCTGAACTACAAGATAACGATTATGAATAATTTGTGGATTGATAAAGATGAATTCGAGGGTCTGTTTGGTAACATTTATGTTTTCAATTTATATTTACAAAAATTTTATAAACTGGTTTTTGTTTATTTTTTGTTTATTTTTAGAACAACATAAACTACAAACGCGTTTGGTAATTGACAAAACATTTTAAAAAAATTTAAAAATATAAAAAAGAGTGAGAAATAGAAAGTGGTGGCAAGTGGCGGCGGAAGACGGTGGTGGAAAGTGGTGACGGTGGGTGGTGGGCAGCGGGTGGTGGCGAGTGGGTGGTGGTGGTGGGCGGGTGGGTGGGTGGGTGACGGTGGCGGTTGGTAGCGAATGGGTGATGGTGGTGGTGGCGGGTGGTGGTGGCAGGTGGGTAGCGGATGACGGGTGGTGGTGGGTGGGTGGGTGGGTGATGGTGGCGGGTGGTGGGTGGTAACGAGTGGGCGGTGATGGTGGTGGTAGCGGGTGGTGGGTGGTGGTGACAGGTGGGTGGCGAATGGCGGGTGGTGGTGGGTGGTGGTGGCGGTAGGTGGCGGGCGATGGGTGGTGGCGGCAGGTGGGTAGCGGCTGGCGGGTGGCAGGTTGGTGGTAGTGGTGAGTGGGTGGGTGGATGGGTGACGGTGGTGGGTGGTAGCGAGTAGGTAGTGGTGGTGGGTGGTGGGTGGTTGTGGTGGTGGTAGGCGGGTGATGGTGGGTGGTGGCGGGTGGGTGAGTAACGGTGGCAGGTGGTGGATGGTAGCGAGTAGGTGGTGGTGGTGGTTGTGGGTGGTTGGTGGTGGTGGCAGGTGGGTGGTAGTGGCGGGTGGTGGTGGCAGGCGGTTGATGGTAGTGGTGGGTGGTAGCGGGTGGATGGCAGGTGGGTGGTGGTGGTGGTGGTGGCGGCGAGGGGTGGGTGGTGGTGGCGAGTGGGTGATTGGTGGGTGGTGGCTGGTGAGTAGCAGGTGGGTAGTGGTAACGAGTGGTGGGTGGTGGTGACAGGTGGATGGTGAGTGGTTGTGACAGGTGGTGGTGGGGGGTGGGTGGTGGTGGCGGAAGACGGTGGTGGAAAATGGCGGCGGGTGGTGGCTAGTGTTGGGTGGTAAAAAAAAAAAACTCAAAACTCAAAATGGAAACACATTTTTTGAGTTTACATTTTTTGGCCAAATTTATAAACTGAGACCACTGATTTATAAATAAAAAATTTACCAAACAAGTTTTTATTTGAGTTTTTAAAATTTTTATAAATATAAACAGAAAACTGAAAACGTAAGTGTTACCAAACGATACCTTACTCTGATTAAAATTGACCTTGAATGCAATTTTTCTCTCTTGTGGAAATATTTTTCATGAAATTTCATTGTACAACATATTTTTTTTTTTATTCAATCAACAAAATAGAATCTTTGAAAACAGTTTGATATGTATGTCTTAGAAATGAGTATTATTATTCAAGATCAAAAATTAGACATAATTTTGAAACTCAATGATATGACAATTAATTAGGATATTAAAAGTAACACTTTCTTGAACAATGCCACGTAACTCAAATTTCATCTTGTCCGAATGGCTCAAATTTTGACTTGCCGATCGATCGGCCGGTCATCAGGTTAACAGTCACGGTCGACAAAGTCATAACCGTCGTAGACAAGTGTTGCACCGATCGTTCAGCAAGCAAAATTTGGGCCATTATGGCAAGCTCAATCCGAGCTACCATCTAAAATTAATTTCGTAATTTTTTGAAGAAAATTATTTTTTATTAATTTGAATCTTGTTTATTTAATTTTTATATTTAAAATAATTCAGAATTTGATGTAAAAATAAGAAAAGTGCTGTGATTAATGTAAGTGGACTCGTAAGAAACTTCTCGTATGTTTCATTGTTTGATTAAACAGAGAATTTTTTACACATAATGAAATTTTACTCTTCTTTTTTTTTTTTCAAAATTTATATTTAACTTACCAATTTTATAAAAAAACAAACATTTACATCTAAAGTTACTGTAACTTAAAGTTTTAGAATAATTTAAAAGAGAAGTTTGATCGTGTAGTGAAATTTCACTAATTTTTTTTTTTAAGAGCATCTCCAACCCTAAACCAAAGTTTTCATCAAATCTGAGTAAAAAAATGACTTTTTCCTCAATCTGATACCGAGTGCTCCAACGGTTGATTTTCATCAAATTTTTATCAAATCTGTGCCAGGATAACCGGTTGGTCGACCGGTTAAGCCAAAAAAAATTTTTTTTTTTTTTTGATTTTTTTTTTGAACCTTTTAGTGGTCGACCAGTAAGGCAAAAAAAAAATTTTTTTTTTTTCAACTGTTTGACCTTTTTTGTGGAACTGTTTGAACCTTTTGGTGGTCGACCGGGTGGTCTCCCCCAACGGTCATGCACAGTGTTTTGATGAAATGTGGAGCCTGTCCTCATTTTGGTAAAACGTTTGGTAAAATCTCTATTTGATATCAATTTGGTGAAACCGTTGGAGCATGAAAAAGTGCTTTTTTACCAAATTTTAAATTTGATGCCAGATTTGGTTTAGAGTTGGAGATGGTCTAAGATATATAAATGACCATTTAAATCTAAAGTTATGATATTTTAAACCTTCAAAGTGAAATTAATACTGAATGAATTTTAATAAGGGCACTATATGTATTGTGCCCTACCAGAATAATATAATGGGACACAAAATTGGATTGGTGTTAATTATTCTTGTCACAAACTGCCACTATATAGGCCCAGAGTGCAGAACCAATGCTCAGAACGAAAATGGAGGATCTGAACATTTTCTTTTTTGCATTCTTTTCATTTCAAATTAAGGAGAGCACTCTGCAAAGCGTAGAGTAATGTTACGAATTATGAAAAAATATCATGAATTTTTTTCATGAAACGAATTTAATAGTGATTGGGTAACATATAAATTTATCAAACGGTGGAGAATATTATCCTAACTTAACTCTGACTGTTAAGAATTTCTCGTAGAGACGAATTCTTTGTCAAATAATTGTATTATTGATCCATTAATTTTGATTCAACTAATTATCTCAATCTACCCTTTTTCGTTTTACAACGATTTTGTTCCTAGAACCCTTAAACTTTTATTAAAAAAAAAAAAAACATTAATCTCAAATAATTAATGTCGGTTACTTGAATAATTTTTTGGTTATTCTTTTTTATTAGGACTATATTTTCAAGACAAAATCTGACTTGATATTTTCATTTCTATTCCAATGATTAATTATAATTGATATTTTTTTTATTAACAAAAAAAAAAAAAACACTTCATTGATAGAAATCGCATATAATACATATGGAATTACGTCAATAATAGGAATGCAAGAGCAAAAATATCAAAGTGGATCATCCCAATCTCAATTAGATTGATATCAAAAAAATCACACAATCATATGTCAACACAAGCCAATAGAGTTAGTCAGAAACCAACAAAAAGAAATAAAAAAACACAAACAGGGAGAGCAGACCCACACAACGCTAACCAAACAATTCCTATGCAATACAACAAAACAAAGGACCCACCAAAGGATTAAACCACATGCAACCAACAGCCCCAACCATATGTACCCAATAGTCGAAGCAGCCATAATCCCACCATCTCATGCCATAGCAACTCCTGAAAACACAGGCAAAGCACCTGATAATTACATAACAGAGTAGCAAAGCAGACCCACCTGCACACACGAAAAAACACAACACACCTGATAATTCTCTGATGCCCAAGCAGAACTACTACTGAGAAAGTTGAATCTGATCCAGATCGACTACAAGATCATGAACTTAGAAATGACGTTTCATTTATTTCTTTTTCTTTTACTCATTTTCAATTAATTTATAAATTATAATCTCTTTAAATCAAATAATTTTGGTTTATACGGTATAAATCTATCAATCCACTGCTAAATGATTTTGGATTAAATATTTCCAAAATTCAAACATTTATGCGCAACCATTTCCCAACTAAAAGTTACTCCAATGACTGTTTAGTTTTGCAAATATGTTTGGAAAAGTGGTATTGAATTGAATAATAAAATGTAAAGTTGTTTTCTTTGATAATAATAATAACAATAAGAATAAGAATAAGGGTTAATTACAAAAAAAAAAAAAAAAAAAAACCTTAGAGTTTTGCATGTTTTTCAATTTAAACCCCAAAATTTCAATTTCGACAAATTAAACCCAAGAGTAATTACCAAAAAACCCTAGGATTTTGCGTGTTTTTCAATTTAAATCCCAGAATTTCAATTTCAACAAATTAAACCCAAGAGTTTCATCCGTGTTTTAATCTGGCCCCTTTGTCTATCTCCGTCATATTAAACTAATAGAAATCTGGGCAAAATTTCAAATTCAAACCCACATGTTTAAACATTTGTATCTCCCTTGTCGTAAATCTGTTTCGCCTAATTTTTCCGTTGCTGAATTCACCTCATCGCCTAGTTTTCATTCCACTATTCATACGCCTTGTTCCACATCTTTTTACTTGTCATCGGAGCTCTGAAAGTTGGCCAAAAATAAGATTTTTCTCTCTTTGGACAAAATTTTCATATTTAAACACTTGTATCTCCCTCGTCGTAATTTCGTTTTACCTCATTTTCGCGTCGTTAGATTCAGCTCATGACCAAATTTTTATTCCACCTCTCATATGCCTTGTTTCACCTCTTTTTACATGCCGTCAAAGCTTTGAAAGCTGGCCAAAAATAAGATCTCTCTCTCTCTCTCTCTCTATCTATCTATCTCCCTCTTTGTTTTTTCTTCTTCCTCCTCTTCCGCGGCTTACTTGAAATGAAAATTTGTTTAAAGAATAAGCTGAGAAGACATTTGAGCTTCAAATAAAATCTAACAAGACGAACCAACGCTCCGACCCTCTTCATTTCCAGACCTCTGTTGAGCCTGCGGTGGTTGTGGTTGTTGTTGCTGAAGCAAAAGCTGTGGCTGAAGCTAATGGTGATGCGAATGATACTCTTATGCTTGTTGCTAAATCTGATATGGGCTGTTAAAACAACCCAAAGCCAATGACAGTGACATAGCACCAGCACTCATCTGGTTGTTGAACCCACTTATATTTACGGGTCCACTGGTCGGGTCAAACCCACCATGAAAGCTCACAAGTTCTTGCTGCTGTTGTTGTTGCTTGTAAGTCCTCAACATCTCCTGTTGCTCTCTAGCCGCCACAACCGCTGCCATCTGCTTGGCCTCAAGCATTTGTTGGTGTTGATGCTGATGATATTGATGGTGAGGCTGTTGTTCACACATCAACAATTGCATGTTATGTGAATTCCCAGCAGACAGACCCGAAACAGGGGACGTGTTGTAAGGAATCACAGTAGACGAAGAGGGGTTATTTTGGTGTTGTTGTTACATGAAACCTGGGTGTTGAAGAATCGGTAACATCGCCGATGGTCGAATGTAGTTTGCAATTCTTTCTTTGCATCGTATAGATTATCCTGGACTTGCTTGAGCCTATTGTAGACTAGACTTTCTTCGCGCACCCCTCTTTCGGAGAGGCCCGAATTGGTCTCCTACAGTTCGGACTCCTGTCACGGTTCTAAATCTAATCTCACAAAGTGCAATGTGAGATTGATAAACACCAAAAAGTCCAATCCAGCAAATCATTTTGGAAAATCAAATTTTGAATCAAATAATGCCAAAACTGGACTGTTTTGCCAGATTACAGAGTCGCCACCTATATTTTTTTGTTTTTGGGAAATTTAGGAAACCCTGACTCTTGCCAAAGGCCACGTGTCCGTCATCACCAAAGTTGCCTCGGCTCGGGAACTTGGGTACGAGAGAGGAAGGTCCTGAAATGAGCACCCCCGCTCGCCCGATCAAAGATCGGCCTCTACTAAGTATGATATGTTGTTTTATAAACACATGTGTTCTTATTCGGTTATTAGCTAACTTTACTATGTGACGCACACACACAAGTATAGACTAAGTCGCGAGAATTAGAACAAAACAACTCATGTTTGTTTTCGAAAATGGTTTGAATTTGCCACCATCAAGTGGGCTAAAACACGGATTTGCCACTCTCAAGTGGGCTTAAAACATGATTTGCCACTTCGCCAAGTGGGCTTAAAACTCACAATCACCGAATTGTTCGAATTCAAGCAACAAAGCCTTCATCCACAGGCATTCATGCAGTTTAACAATTAAGCAAATAGCCTCATGGAAAGCATGCGAAACATGGCAACACTCACACTCATACAAGTATGCTAAAGCGTAAAACTTACAATGTACTCCAAGCCAAAACAAAAGCTAGTTAGAAATATGCATTATCCTAACTATGTTAGAAATGCCTAATGCAACACATGCAATAATGCAACTAAATAGGCTCGGCTATCTAAGATGGCATATGAATGCAATAATTTGATAACATGCTTTGAAACACGTATTCAAAGAAGTATTGAAATGCGATGCAGTTTGAATGATGCGCCGAGCCCGGTGCATGCAAGCATAAGGTATGCTAATCAAAACGTGATCACTAATCTAACCATCGAAAGCGGATAAATAAAAGGGAGAAAGACGTGGGGTTGGAAGACATGCACACAAGCACGCACACTTATTACAATATTGTGCCCTCGCGAAGGAGGGTCCGAATGCATAAGCTAAGCTAATTATTACAAACCAACTAATTAACTATTCTAGCTAATTAATTACAACACAATTGAAGTAAATTAACTAACTATTCTAAGCTAGCTAAAATATTACAAAAAAGGTTAAACTAATTAATTACAACACTTGTATTAATTAGCTACAACTAACTAATAAAGCGATAAAGTGGCCTCGCTGGCGAGGGAGACATGCATGCTCGGTTGCTTCCTTCCAAAAATCCATCTCCTTACCATCGGTTGCCTCTGTTTGCACTCTCCTTGGTCTCTGAAAAGTGCACCAACTTCCAGACTGCTTTTGATCCAAAACAGGAACATTTTTGCACAAAAATGGACTGGTGGCCAGTCGGCCACAAAAAGTGGCTGCCAGCTACTTTAACTGGCCGGTCGGCTAGTACAAGTGGTCGGTCGGCTACCTCAAGTGGCCGGTCGGCCACTGCTTTTTCCAGGCTTTTGTTTTTGCTGCAACAGAGGGCAACAGAGGCAAAGTAATGCATTTTTCAAGGAATGTGTGTACTGCCACCTCTTTATCATTTCTCAAGCTCAAAGGAGTATGGCACTTGGCTCTCAAGTCACCAATCAAGCACTTTCAATGCATAATGGCCAGAGAACCAAGCTTGTACAAGCTTAATGAGTGCACAAATAAGACTCAAAGGGCCACCACCCTATCATGCATGATCAAGGGTGACGACGACGAAGAAATGTGACACGTTTTATCACTTCGAGTATGAAACGTCCCACATTTCTTGTGTTTGGATTAACGTCCGATCCAAACACATGCAATGCAGCACAACGTGCTTATCTTGTTCATGTTTTACTTTGCTCATTTTCTTTACACATTTTACATTACCGATTAATCCTTTAACCGATTAAGTTCAATGTGAAAGTTCTCTAATTGGAAAGATGGCCTAAGCCACAAGAGCCTTGAGCATGAAAGAGACCTTATGCTGTTGGTTAGTAGAAACCCTCAAGGGAGGATTAAAACCATTAGGCATGAGAGCCTCAATTGCACACTCAAGCCAACAAGGGGCTCAAGACCACTTTCAAAGCAAATTGAAAAGTGAAGAATAGAGGGAGGTTGCGGAACTTTCAGTGTTGAAATGGCATGAAAAATGGCACTAAATAATGCAAGCAACACATGCATAACATGTTCAAAGCCTCAAAACAATAAACTAGTGAAGAGCACCACACTAGAGGCATGCAATATGAAGCTCAAATGACCAAACCAGCTCAAAACAGAGCTAACACATGCCAAAATAGTGGCTAAAACATGCTGAGATTGAAGCATAGAAGGCAAGAAAAACATGCTCATTTGTTAGCTCGCAAGCAAGGCTCAAAGCACAACTCTTAAAAGCAATGAAAGAGTGAAATATGTGAGAGTGTGACAGAGATATATGCACTAAAATCACATATAAAATGATAGAACATGCAATCATCTCATGCAAAACATGTTAAAGGCCTTAAAACAGAAAGCTAGTAAAGGCATTTGCACTATAGCCATGCAAGACAAGGCTCATATGACCAAGACCACTCAAAACAAGTTAAAGCATGCTAAATCAGTAGCAAAAACATGCTGAGATCAAGTCACAAATAGGTAGAAAAACATGCTCACATGCTAGGCCATCTATACTTGCAAACAAGACACAAGGAGGGGAAGCCACCCCCTCCTATTTTGGACCTCAAAACCAAGTTTTTGCCACTGAAATTCCCTTGGAATTTAGTGGTTAAAAGGCCAAAAAAGAGTTGTTTGAAAAGCTTTAAAAGATGGCTCAACACTTAGCAAACAAGCTACAAAAGAGGGTGGACCAACCCTAACTCCAAAAAGGCCTTAGACCGCCATTTTTAGACCTTAAAAATAGAGATTTTTGTAGTTGAAGAGTAGGCCAAAAACAACATGCAAATGTGGCCAAACAAGTGTGCAAAAATAAGCTTAAAAGGGGTTAAGCCTATACCTCTGAAGCACAGCAACAAACAGCCACTTTCTGAGCCAAAACTAGCTTTGAGAGCTTAAATAAGACCTCCAAGAACCTCAGCTACAAGGTAGTCTAATTTGGTTAAGGGGTTGTAGGCAAATATGTAGAGAATTCTCACTTTCAAGCACAAAATAGGAAGAGAGAGAGGATTCTAGAGAGGGGCAGAAATTTTGCTCACAAAATTGTGTAACCTCTCAAATGGGGGAGAGACCTCCCCATATATAGAAATGCAAGCTAAAAGCTTGCATTCATCCCTCCATACACGTGTATGGAGATGGCATCAGTAGACAACAGTTGGCACAACTAGCAAATAAATATCTAAAAAAGGAGAAAAATGGCCGTTAGCCACTTTAGGTGGTTGGTCGGCCACCTCCCCTAGCCGATTGACCATTTCAAGTGGCCGACAAGTGCCTTTCCCCCCTCCAGGCAAGAGGCACCAAGGTTTGGTCCAAAAACAAGCACAAAACAAAGAGGGTTTAGAGGCTCAAAGACAAGGCGTTCCGCCGAGAACTTCAGGCACTCAAAACGAGCACAAACATGCACAATCATCGAGTGCACAAACGATGATATCTAAGTCTTGAGGTTCGTCAAAAATGGGGTGTCTACAGTTGCCCCTCTTTGACAGAACTTGGAAGTTATAAAATGACAGGAGTGAATGTCAAAGCCCAGAGACGACCCATTTTTGACAAGGCCAAAGACTCAGACAAATAAGCAAACAAAACAAAGAATGGTTGCGCCCGTAGGCTGCCTACATATCCCTTTGCAAGGAATCAAACCAGTGTAGTTCTGGGGCAAGATGCAAATGCTATGCACGATGCAGAACATAACTTATAATCATGCAATGAGGGCTATAATGAAACATCTAGATGCAAATGTTATGTAAAGAAATGCTACAGCAAACTCGTACATAAGCAGGTTAACACGAACCAAACCACATTTCATGTAGAAAGGATGTAAGAAAATTATGCAATCTTAACTGCGCCTCACGCAGGAAAGGTAAAGAACAACAACCGTCGGGCGCACCCGAGACGGCAAACAAGATCCCAATGCGTGGCGCACGTGAGAAAAGAAGCAGTGATAACAAGTGAAACACATCCAACTATTATGCAACTGAAACAAAGAGCGGTATAGGCATCGGGATCCGTCCTGATGCATTTAACCAAAACGTCCTAACGCGCCACGCGCGAGAAGGAAAAGAAAGTGGTACAAACACCAGAGGGTGGTATAAACATCAAAGCGCATTCTAATGTTTCTAACCAAAGGGGCGGTATAAACACCGGGCATATCAGAGTGTTTCTAACCAAAGGGGTTCAAAGGACAGGAATGATCTTACCCGGAATTCCTCTAAATGAACCGTACATACAATATCGTCTGGTTGCATCAGCTTTGAATGAACCGTACATACAATATCGTGCTTGCACAAGGAAGAGACTTTGACAAGTACAGTACAATAGGAATGCATGTTCTATGCAAGATTGACAGCATGTTCTATGCGAATGTGAGAAGCACATATTCTATGCGAATGTAAGGGCATGCACAATGCAATACAATGCAACATACATATTCTATGCAAACATGAGAGTATGTTTAACACAATGCAACACAACATACGCATTCTATGCACAATGATAACAATACATATTCAATGCAACATCAACAGCATATTCAATGCAAAACACCGACTACAGAAATGCGCGTCTTAACAAGACCAATTCAGTTGTAACCTCTGATTTACCTCTCAGAGGAGTTACAATGTATTTCAAAAAGGATACACCTCATTCATGCCGGCTGACGATGTGACACGCATTGAAGACATGAGTTGAAACTTCCGCAGAAACACTTTGAGCTGAAAAGTGGACTTTTCTTGCACTTTATCGAGAGACAAGGACACTAAACAGCCTGAAAACACATAGGGAGGATAATGGACACCCGCCGGCCACCCTAAAACCATGTCGGCCACTTGCCAAATCTGTCGGCCACTTAAGTGGCCGCTTGGCCACAAAAACTGGCCGGTCAGCCAGTTGAGGCAGATTCGGGCCATTTCGGTCTTTTTGCATAGAGAACTTTAAAAAACACATCCCCAAATCACATTTCCTCACACACACAGTGCCGAAATCACTTGTTCTTCCTTCCTAGACACCTTTTCCTCCTAGATCCGTGCTTTACACGCGTTTTCCAATGCCCCTCGCGAAGTTGATTTGCTAAAACCTTTCAGTTTCCTTCGTTTTGAACCGATCAAAATTTATTTTCGGAGTTTTTTTTCTCCATTCTCACCACTTGAGGTTTGTTCCTCTCAAGTTTGTCTTGAGTTTGACGCATTTTCCCGGGCTTTGACTTTTTCTCTCATTTTCTCTCTCCGAGAGTTGACTTTTGTTGACTTTTGGCATCTTTCGCCCATTTTGCTCATTTTCGCCTACTTTCTCACCTTCTTTCCAGATGGCAGACGACGTTCCACATGATGGGGGTTCTCCAGAGATGGAGGGGGAGACCGAGTACATTCCGTTGCCACCCAGAGTCCGACCGTTCGACCTAGAAAGGTATCACCCTGAGGCACATGCACTACCACCTAGCACAGTCCACCACTTTAGTGGATTTGCACGACGTGCACCAGTAGATCTGTTGTTACAGGAGCCAGAGTCTCATCTGTCCCATGATGCCTCCGAGGTATATACTGCATTCTTACATTTCCTGTGATATACTTTACATTTCTTGCATAGCTCTCACTTTTGCATTGTATTTCATCTATTCATTCTGAAAACATTCACACACTGTATTTCTGCTCATTCTGAACACATTCACAGACTGTATTTCTGTTCATGCTAAACACATTCACACACTGTATTTCTACTCATTCTGAACAAATTCACACACTGTATTTCTGCTCATTCTGAACACATTCACAGACTGTATTTCTGTTCATTCACACAGGTAGACTCCCGTTTCACCCGCGGATACGGGTCCACCACAGCGAGGGAGTGGTATATGGACCTCCCTGATGGCATTCGGCAGATCATTGATGATGCAGGGTTCTGCTTATTTTGCATGGGGTTGTCACACCTCATGGCGAGTAGGACACTCTTAGGCGCACTGGTAGAGAGATGGTGGGACACCACAAACTCTTTCCACTTCTCTACCAATGACCATGACCCCGTATGATTTTGCCAT
Source organism: Camellia granthamiana (assembly GCA_036172215.1). Taxonomy (NCBI): domain Eukaryota; kingdom Viridiplantae; phylum Streptophyta; class Magnoliopsida; order Ericales; family Theaceae; genus Camellia; species Camellia granthamiana. Next base: position 107,064,021 of record CM069905.1, on the reverse strand, counting down.
GCTGACAGGCCTTAAGGTAGGAGGCCGGCCGATCCCATATGACTCCGATATGGGTGAGTGGGAGGCCGCTTGGACCTATCTACTCGGAGCACACCCGCCTATCTTCCGCTCAGGTCTGGTCCGGTACACTTGGTTCACTGACCACTACAGAGAAAGACGTAGGATTGGAAGACATGCACACACGCACGCACACTTATTACAACATTGTGCCCTCGCGAAGGAGGGTCTGAATGAATAAGCTAAGCTACACTAAGCTAAGCTAATTATTACAAACGAACTAATTAACTATTCTAGCTAATTAATTACAACACAATTGAAGTAAATTGACTAACTATTCTAAGCTAGCTAAAATATTACAAAACAGGTTAAACTAATTAATTACAACACTTGTATTAATTAGCTACAACTAACTAATAAAGCGATAAAGTGGCCTCGCCGGCGAGGGAGACATGCATGCTCGGTTGCTTCCTCTCGAAAATCCATCGCCTTGCCATCGGCTGCCACTGTTTGCACTCTCCTTGATCTTTGAAAAGTGCACTAACTTCCAGACTGCTTTTGATCCAAAACAGGAACATTTTTGCATAAAATAGACTGGTGGTCAGTCGGCCACAAAAAGTTCTTTCAACGGATTAGAGAGTTTCGGTTGTGGCTGAATCCTCAGAAATGCACGTTTGGTGTTACAGCAGGGAAAATGCTGGGGCTCTTGATTACACAGAGAGGTATCGAAGTCGACCTTTCCAAAATCAAGGCCATCTTAGAAATGCCACCACCAAGGACTGAAAAGGAGGTGCGAGGCTTTCTGGGTAAAGTGCAATTCATAAGACGGTTTATTGCTAAATTAACCTTGACTTGCGAACCACTCTTTGGTCTCCTGAAGAAAGGAAAGAAATTCCAATGGGACGACCGATGCCAAGCTGCTTTTGAACAGATCAAACAATATTTACAGAACCCACCTGTGTTGTCACCGCCTGAGCCGGGGAAACTGTTGATTCTGTACCTTTCAGTGACTAAAACTACAATGGGCTGCATGCTTGCACAGGAGTCTGAGGACAAAGTGGAAAGAGCTATCTACTACTTGAGTAAGAAAATGCTGGATTATGAGACCCGCTACACTCCGCTGGAGAAGGCTTGCTTGGCCTTGGTATGGACTACCAGGAAGCTGCGGCACTACCTATTAGCTCACTCTGTAATACTGGTTTTGAGATTAGATCCCATCAAATATCTCTTCGAGAAACCGGCACTTACGGGTAGGCTAGCCTGTTGGTTGCTTCTACTTTCCGAATTCGATTTGAAGTATGTGATGCGCAAGTCAGCGAAGGGGAGAGCGGTAGCGGAGTTCCTAGCTGATCGCCCAATGGAAGGGGATGAAGCAGTTGAGTACCTATTCCCAAACGAGGCCATTTTGCATGTCGAAGAAGAAACTTGGACAATGTACTTTGACGGAGCGTCAAACCAATATGGGTATGGGATAGGGGTGTTGCTGATAGCACCAGACAATTCCCGCATACCTCTAGCATTCAAACTCTGGTTCAAAGTCTCGAACAACGAAGCAGAGTACGAGGCGTGTATTGCTGGACTAGAAGCAACTTTGGAACTAGGGCCAAAACGATTGGACGTCATCGGGGACTCGAACCTTGTTGTATCCCAAGGTAAGGGAGATTGGAAAAGTCAAAGAAGAAAAGATGAGAATCTACCACCAGACCTTGGACTTGCTGATTCCTCAGTTTGAGAAACTAAATTTCGCTCATCTGTTAAGAGAGAACAATAGGTTCGTAGATTCATTAGCAACTCTATCTTCTATGATAGACATCCCTTTTGGAGTCCGAATGCGTCCGATCATCATTGACGAAAAATTTGCGTCGGCCTACGAGCTGATTGCTGCCATAGATGAGGTACAAGATGAGAACCCCTGGTATTACGATGTCTGGAACTTCTTGGAAAAAGAAGCATATCCACCAAGGGCAAATGCCAAAGATAAAAGGGCAATTCGAAGAATGGCTGCTCAGTTCATCGTCTGTGGGGGAAAACTGTATAAGAGAGGTCATCTCGGGATGCATAAGCTGTGTGTTGATGCCGAAGAATCGAAGCGCCTGATGGAGGCCATCCATGGAGGAGAGTGCGCAGCGCACATGAACGGGGTGATGCTAGCCCGGAAGATTCTCAGACAGGATTAATACTGGTCCACCATGGAGGAGGATTGTATTGGCTTTGTCCGGCGATGCCACAAATGTCAGATCCATGCAAAATCGCATAAACATTCCGTTGTCGAAGCTGTACAACATGACTTCGCCATGGCCGTTTTCAGTCTGGGGGATTGATGTAATCGGGGCTATCACTGTGAAGGGGTCCAATGGGCATAAGTTCATTCTGGTCGCGATAGACTACTTTACAAAGTGGGTTGAGGCCCAATCATATGCGGTGTTGAAGGCGTCGCACGTTGCAAAGTTCATCAGGAACAACATCATCTGTCGCTACGGGGTCCCGAACGAGATCATTTCAGATAATGGTTCCCACTTCAAGAAAGAAGTGATTGACTTATTGGAGAAATACAATGTGGCTTTTCACAAGTCATCAACCTATCGGCCGCAAACCAATGGAGCAGTTGAGGCCGCCAACAAGAACATCAAGCGTATTCTGCAGAAAATGGTGGAAACCTACTGGGACTGGCCAGATAAGCTGTCGTTCGCTCTGTGGGGCTACCCACACTTCAATTCGAACTTCTACTGGGGGCGACTCCGTATTCCTTGGTCTATGGGATGGAGGCCGTTCTGCCTATCGAAATTGAGGTTCCGTCATTACGAGTACTGGCTGAGTGCCAGATAGCTGAGGCAGATTGGCAGCAAAACAGGTTCGAAGAACTCATGCTCTTTGATGAGAGAAGGCTGAAAGCACTGTACCATGTTCAGGGTTATCAACGAAGAATTGCTAGGGCTTTCAATAAGAGGGTTAAGTCCAGGAATTTGAAAAGAAGGAGATTTGGTGCTCAAAGACAACCGAGCTCCCATCCACGACCCTAGGGGCAAGTTCAGACCTAATTAGACTGGTCCTTATATCATCAAGTCTATCTGGTCGGGTGAAGCTATCGTTCTGATGGACCTAGATGGCCTAGAGTTCTCCCAGCAGATCAACATGGATAAGTTGAAGAAATATTTTCCCTGAGTGGCTCGCTAGGCCAAAAACCCGAAAGGGCGACCTAGGCAAAAGTTAGAGCACGAAAAATTGGAAATTATAAAAATTGAGCTCGCAAGGTTGAAAACCCAGAAAGGGCAGCCTTGGCAAAAGTTAGAGCGTTAAAATGAGAGAGTTAATACACGAGTGAACCCGAGCCGAACTACGTAAGGCTTGATTGCCATCTTTGGGACACGTAAGCAACTTCTTTTTGAAGTCCAGCCATAAACACTTCTTCGATCAACTTTGTCCATGTGATCATATTAGGTCATCTTTGTCTATTCTGCATCCAAAAGCTCAGTTTGTCATCTCCAGATGCAGTGCTATTTAGACTAGGGGCAACTTTCTAGTTATTGGGATCCGGGGTTGTACATCTCAGTGATAGATCTCAGGCGTGTCCAGTTCTGATCCTTATCGAAAATGGTTTTTGAAAAGTTTTAATAAAAGTTGATTTTGCTCAAATTAATCTTTTTACAACTTAGACCATTTTTGGACCAAATGGAAAATTTTCAGTACCCACAACCTTCAATTACATTGATTTCAATACAGAGTTCTCCTACTCTTGAATACAAATTGAAGTTGCTTTTCATTACATTTATAAAGAAAACTTGAAAGTTCTGATTAAAAGCAAATAAATCTGGGGCATAGTCAGGTGTTCCTGCGTCCCTTCCCTGAGCTAGTAGAAGCCTCTGATGCCAAAGTGGGCCCTACCTGTGCCTCTTCATTGAGCCAATCTATGCACTCATTAAAGAGGGTGCAACTGAAAGTGGGAGCGGGGCCAGAAGCTCTCTCGTCCTCCATACTGTGGCATACCGAGCTAGCTGTGCACCCTCGAACCGGAAATGTAGCAGGGTACTCTATCCCCTCCTCCGGACAAGTCTAATCATGTCCGAACTGGCGTTGGATCCGGAACGAAAAGTAAAAGACACAGTATGTCAGGCCAATCAACTAAATCCTGGGCTGGCGGGTCATGATGTAGCTCATTGCCGGCAAATTGAGCCAAGGGCAGTGCCAAGCAATGTGGTCCACGGACAAACTGCATATCCAGTTGTACCACCATCCCTCATCAGGGGCATCGACTAGACGTCATAGGAAGAAATAGCTGTGAGCTGAATATGCCGGGCATGAGTCCACCACTCTCAATTTATCCATCAACTACACCTGGGGAGGGATGAAAAATGAGAGATTAAAGAATAGAGAGGTGTACGTTGAGAGAAAAGTAAGAAAAGGGTTTTGAGAGAAAAACCGGGCTTCAGGGCCGAGTGATGCGAGCAATATATGTGAGATGGGGTGGGAAACATTACCTGTAGTATTAGTGGACTCCCTGCAAATCTAGTCGTCTCTCGACGATGAAAAGCGTCCAAACCCATCAATGTTTCGGCTAGCGTCATGGCGATGCAGCTTTTGCCTTCTTTCAAGCCCTCGGTGACCTCAATCAAATAAATGCTAAACCCACCAGAGCCTAGGGCAAGCAACAAATAAGACAGCATGCACAGGCAAAGCGCATGTCACCGATAACCCTGCCAGTGGTAGTCACTGCGGTCACCGGCATTAGAAAACTGACGAGCCAAGCTCAGAATGTCCAGCTTTCCGTCGTGAATCAATGACCAAGCGTCATGCAAAGTAAGGCCACACATCCGTCCCAAGGCTTGGATGTGGCCGAACCGGAGTTGAGGCAAGATTTCTTCGTCGCGTTCGGATTCCATTAAAGCTTGGAAATCCTCGAAAGTAGGACATATCTCTTGTCCGCCAAAGCTAAAGACATGTGTTACTGGATTCCAAAACCTTGCCGCGGCATAGAGGAACGGAAAACGCAGCGGGGTGCGACTCAGCGTGAATAGTGCATTTATGCCAAAGTCCCGAAAATTCAATTTTTCCAAGCCATCCAAGTTGGCAATCCAATTTGTGAGATTTTGGACGAGAAATGCTTCCATTTTGTGCAAATTTGAGCTGAAATGGAGAAAACTACGAAGTTGAGGCTTTTGTAGAGGATAAGGTGTTGAGTGGAAGACAGGTGTTAGCATTCTGGAGGTGTTTGTCATTTTTGGCCGATCGGCCAAAAATAATGCCGACCGACCATCGTTTTTGGCCGATCGGCTAGTAATGATGGCCAATGGCCATTCCTTGTGGCCGATGGCTTCTCCTTTTGGCCGATGGCCTCTCCTCTTGTTCTCTGAGCTGTCTAAGTGTTGAAGATGTTGGGAACTTGTGACTGGTTCCACTTCCAATGCCTTTCGGTGATGATTTTGCGAAGTCGCGCCAGTGTTATGGTCATTTGTTTATCGAGTTATTGTACATTTGCTTATCGAGTTGTATTTTGCATTCTTTAAGTTTTTGTTTTGCTTATCGAGTTGTATTTACATTTGGTTAGCTTGTCGAGTTCTTTGTTTTGCTTATCGAGTTGTTTTGTTGTTAGTTGGTTCACTACCTGATTAATTGCAATTCGAGTGTTTAGTTTTCAAAACAAAAATTCATTCTCATTTACATTGTTATGTAATGCGATGCGATGCACAGAATGTACAAATGTAACACTTTTTTAACAAAACAACTGTTTCATTTCATCATATTTGCTCTTGCAAAAAGTACATAGTTTTGAAGAAAATAAAACATGCCTGAGGCAGTACAATGTGCTTCAACTACTAGTAAAAAGAAAAATAAAGCAAAAAAGGAGAAAAGCAACAAAATGCCTGAATAAAGCAAAAAACGAGAAAAGCAACAAAATGTCTGGATCAGCATCCGTCATCTCAAGCACGGGAGTTCATCCTGGTCCTCTTCTTGGACGAAGGTCCAGGATCGCCGCCGTCATCTCCACTGTCTGAGCTATCTCCAGCCTCACCCTGCGATGACGCGGCCTCCTCGTCAGAATCATCGGGGGAAGGCTCCCGTGAACTACTTTCAGCACGAGCACGCATGTGTCTGCCTTGGCTGCGTATCGTCATCCCCCGCCTGACTTCCCCTCCTCCTCGGGCAGGTACAGAAGGTCCAGCTAGAGCGCCCCCTGCAGTCGGTATCTAGAATGGGGCCTGAAAAGAACAAATGGCAAATGCATCAGTTATGCTATGCAAAGTCGAGTATGAATACCGAATACATGTTATGAGTACAGTGTATGAATGCCGTGGGCAATGCTGTGAGCAGTATATGAATGCTATGAATATAGCGCATCAATGCTGTGAAACAGTATGTGAGTACAGTGTATCAGTGTCGTGAGTGGTATGTGAGTGTTGTGTGTTAGGTGCCGTATTGATAATGTGATTTATCAGATCAGTATGGAACAGAATGTGCAGATTTTTGAAACTGAGGTTGAAAAAACTCACTGGGATCCCGTAGATAGTGAGCAAGTCTATGCTCCGCTGCAGCATCCCTATCACTGAGGCCGTCAGCTCTAAAGACTGTCTGGTGTACTCAATCGAAGCCTGCAAAAATGTTGAAATATTTAGTATTCTGCAGGATATCAAATCAAATGAAATGACTGTACGGAATGAAAAGAATAGCAGCACATACCGGGGTCGAGCCACGAACTCCAACAAGCTCATGATCAGCCGGAGGAGGAGCGATGGGTATCTGATAAGTCTCCCCACCCTGTCCTCGGCATGTCATGGTAGTGGGCAGGGCTAGCCACTCTACTCACTGTCCCTTCTGGGACCCACTCCTACTATGGGCCTAAGCCGTCCTTGATGCTCCCGCTCTTGCCGCTGGCGCTACAGACCTCTCTCTCTCGACTCGGTGAGCACCGTCAGAGGCCGCATCAGATAAGCCTGGATGAACTCGGTATAGTCGCCCTCACCTCTGAAGGGGTCAGAATCCCAGCCTATCATGAAATCCATCATCTCCTCCAAGGTGAAACTACACTTTTTGAGATAGCCAATTACAGATGCAAAAAATGATACAAACATGTTCAAATTTTTAAAGACAATTTTATAACTGTTGCTAAAATTCTTATTATGTCGGGGTATATTACAATTGCCAAAAATAAAAAATAACTAATTTTTATTTCTTCTAATATTTTTTATTTTTATAGTTTTATGTATCTGTTGGCTACATATTTTGTAAAAACCAATGACAGTTCGACACGTGGCAGAGTAAGGGTAATATAGAGAGACTACTCAAGTCTTCGATCCTGATCGTACACGTGGCAGTGACAATTGGTTCTCACGTGATTTGAGTAGTACTGGATCAGTAAAGAGATACAAGGTGACGTGGCTTCAACGGTTACTCATATTCAAATTCAAATACAAGAGGGAAGTTCAACTGCAAGAAATGGCGTAGTGGAACTACTTCTAAGGCAACATGATCAACGATCATGGAGGAGCAGTTCGACGGTTTGAAGTGCATTTCGATGGTCATCCTTGAGGAGTATAAATAGTGAGGAGGTCCCCAGAAAAAACCCCGGACTCAGATCATACAAACCAGTCTTACTTTATATATTTTTCCTTTCCAGTTTTTACATTTCCAGTCTTTACATTCCTGCACTTTAAATACCTGCTTTGCACTTCATTCATAGGAGTAGTTTCAAGTAGATTCAAGTAAATTGTTGTTGTAAACCTCTACGAGGCTGGATTTGGATCATTGTAAGTTTTTCATTTTAATGAAATACTTAAATTGCTCTTTGTTTAACTATTATTTCGCTTAATTTCTCCTAAGTCAAGCCACCAGTAAAAGTCCTCTTCATTGAGACTGAAAGAACTAAAACACAATCGTCTGATAATTGGTTGATAATTATAATTTCTGTAAGGACTGATTGATCCTTGCTGGGACGCTCGCATTTACAAACATACCCTTCGAAAGCCAAAAAGCCAACATATATTTTTGGCACGCCCAGTGGGACTAATTAAAATGGCTAGACGAAGACGACAATGAGAAAATGAACGCCTGGAAGAAGGCGTAGAAGGAGAAGTAGAAATACCTAATCCAGAGGATAATGTGGTAACACATCCTGTGGAAACTCCCATGTTATCAGAACCTATAGTCGAACAGACCAGTACTTCTAGACAAGAACCATATGTTCATAATATTGGACGAAACCAAGGAATTGGACCATCCACTGTTCCATCTACTCAGCCAACAAATCCATGGGATGGTCTAGTAGATGCTATGGGACAACAATTAATGAACACAATGGAAATGTGGGCAACATCCTTTTTGGATCGAATGAATAACCACCAACCAACAAACACAAGATATACAGAGGAAATTTTAAATGTCCCTCAGCAAAGATTGGCTAGAGACAAACAGCCTATACAAATTAATGGACATTCTAATGGTCAAACTAGTAATCAGAACTTTGAAAGACCATTACCTCAGTCTTGGTATGAACCCATTTCGAGGCCTATAGCAGGCCAAAGTACCTCAGTACTCAACAATGAAGCCAAACAAGTTGGTGGGATCTGGTTAAGTACAAGAAACTGGTGTAAGAATGGTTACAAATCCCATGTTCGAAGCCATACCTGGCACTAGGGGATATAATAATACTTTTATTCAAATTTACACCCGGGGGGTTAGAAGGCTGGCCTGTAAATGGGAAAGGACACAACACCTGTTCCAGCACCTTTCGCAGGTCCTTTTGCAGGACAGGCTCAAAGGGGTTACCCACACCCCCAACAGCAGCCTACACCACAGGGACAACCAGTCCCAAATGTACCACCTTATGGACCAAGAGGACCACAAGCACAAGTTTGTCCACCAAATCCTGTGTTTGTCCCTCCAGTAGTGGTTCAGCAAGCACAAAATATGGTCCCTAGGGACCAAATTGTTGATATTGTTAGGGAAATGTGTGGACCGATGGCTCGGGGGTTCCAGACTCCTGTATACAGAAAACCATACCCATAAATGGGTAAATAGGGTACATGAATACCCAAGGGAGTTCAGGATACCAGATTTTACCATTTTCTATGGGAGTGGAAACCAATCAACAATAGAGCATATTGCTAGGTTTGCTGCTCAATGCGGTGAATTTACTAATCATGACTATATGAAACTAAGATTATTCCCAAATTCTCTAACTGGGGGAGCGTTTGCATGGTACATTAACCTTACACCTGGCTCCATTCAAAATTGGTAACAAATGGAAGAGGCATTTCATGCCCAATTCTTTCAATCGGAGCCCGAGGTTTCCATGGCAGACTTGGCTAGATTGAGTCAAAGGCCTGAAGAAAAGGCCATTCAGTTTATTGCCAGATTTAAAAGGGCTCGAAATAAATGTAGAGTCATCTTGCCAGAGCCAGAATTCGTAAGATTGGCTCAAAATGGCTTAGAATTCAGGCTTCGAAAGAAGTTTGACTCCACCGAATTCAGAGATTTGGTGGAACTAACCTATAAGGTGTCTCGATATGAAGCATTATTAGAGGAGGAGCAAGATTGAAATAATGCATCGTATAAGACATATTACAGAGATCCTAATTATGAGATCGATACAGCAGAGATTGTAGGCAAAGAACCTGTAATTTGTGAAGCATTAATTCATAAGGATACAACAATTGACCAGCAGTTTAAAAAGAAAGACTTTCACAGGAAGTACTCTTTCGATTTGACAAAGGCAGATGACATTTTTGATCATCTGCTTGCGGCCAATTTTCTTAAGTTGCCAAAAGGAGTAAAACTGCCATCTCCAGATGAACTTAAGGGAAAAGTATATTGTAAATGGCATAACTCTTGGTCTCACTCGACTAAAAATTGCATTGTTTTTCGAGACAGGATCAAAGAACAAATTCGGAAAGGAAGTTTGAAATTCCCAGCCAAAATAGAAAAGGTCATGGGGATCGACAGTAATCCATTTCCAGAAGTTGGAGAAAGTGCAGCTAATGTTGTTGTACCAAACTTCCAGAATTTATCTCTGCAGGAATTGGAAGAGGTCAATGTGCAGATGCATATTGCAAACCAGACAACTACCAAGAAGGACACTGGAAATCTACCAGCCATTGGACAAGGTTTCTCACGCCAGAGGGGAGACTCTGATGAAGAAGCATTGGATGATGATTTCTTAGAAGCAGCTGTAATGCAGAGGATGTGTCCCAGGTGCAGACTGAGTTATAAATGGTTGAAAGGCCTTCCAGTTGATGGGAAGCAATATTACAGGGACGTACAGAGACGCCCTAAATCAACCAATGCTTACAACAAAAGGCCGTATCCGGCTAATGATAGGCAGCGACCACTAGTGATTGAACCTGCAACAGACAGAATGCACGCTAAAGGCAAGAGTCCCTTATACGAATCCAGGCCACCTAACTATTACAGAATGGAGAGCAGTCATTCTGAAAGAAGACTAGAGGAAGGCTCAGTTTATGGGATCAAAGCCAGAGATTGGCCTCCTAGACCACCCTCACGCAGGACAGAGAGGGACTACCTTCGTCGAAAATCTGAGTCAGGCTCGAAACATGAGGTCAGAGCCAAGCATTTACCTTCACAGCCAGCTTCGAAGATGGCTTCGAAGGTGGGAAAAAATAGTTCCACATCTGAGTCAGTAAGTTCGTGGGTACCTGGAGTCCCAGACTGGTTTGTAATGTAAAACAAACCTAGGGAAGTGCCTGCTCAGAGAGATGTTGGAAACCAAGGCAGGATGGTCAAGCCTCCTTTGGTGGCTCCGAACAATTGGGTATTGCTTAAACATCCAAAGACAAAGGAACCAGATATGGTCCCAGTCATTTCAAGATCACAAAGGAGAAAGATTCAGCGCAGATATACCCAGTATCAGCAAGATCTGAAAGAAAGCGGAGAAAGTTCTTCACTGGTCAAGACAGAAGGAAAAGAGAATCCAAAGTCAGACTATGCTACAAAGCCAATTCCACAGAACAAAGTGGTTTGTAGCAAAGAACAGTTGGCCAAGGTTCATTCTGAACTAAAAGCCAGAGAGAAAGCTAGCTTAGCAGGGTTGGAGAAGGCTCTGATGGAGAGTGGTAGTGAGACAGAAGAAGAGATTTGGCATAAGCCAAAAGAAAGAAATGGTGGAGGAAGAAATGTTCGAAGCCTTCATGGCTGAGCAAACATTTTTTGTTGAAAAACCAGTTGAAAAAGATCCTTCGAAGGAATCAGTTAGCAATGAAGTGCCAGAATGCAGTATGGAGGATGCTTCTGAGATAACTGATCAAGGTAGCCAAGAGGGGAAACAGGCACAGCCAGCCATCCGGTTTGGCTCATTTCCTCCAGTATCAGTCAATATGGTACACATACTGCCTCATGAGTTCTAGGCTGGAGGTGAGGACCAAGATGACCAAGGCATGGATCCTATTCCTATCTCTAGTGAAGACTCACAAGTGAGTATAGTACAAGATAATTCTGGAATGGCTACCCCAATGGAAACTAAGTACGAGAGTGGAGAAGAGGTAAGCATTAACCTCTCGTATCCTTTTGAGCATCCCTCGAATTCTATGACACAACATGTCAAGCCTTTGTACATCAAGGCTTTCTTCGATGGGATACAACTGAATCGAGTCCTGATAGACAATGGGGCAGTAGTGAATTTATTACCGAAATCTTCTTTGAAGAAATTAGGGAAAAGGAATCCCAGGTTGATCCCAACCAGCACAACCATTGCTGGCTTTACTGGAGACAAACAGATGGCTCAGGGGATTCTACCCATTAACTTGAGTGTGGGAACCAGGGACTGCATGACAGCATTCTTCGTAATCAACAGTAATGCTAAATACAATGCTTTACTTGGGAGAGATTGGATCCACACTAACAAATGTGTGCCTTCCTCTTTGCATCAGAAAATTATGATGGCCTTAGGTAATGGAGAGACAGAGGAAATTGATGCAGATCCTCAACCCTTCATAGCCTGTGTAGACTTTGCAGAAGCCAAGTTGTATATTGAGCGAGTGACACCACTTAGTATACTGAGGAAAGCTGATGGCTCAGCCGAAGTAACGGCTGATGAGGAAGTGACATACCTGAAGCACTTAGTCCAAGAAAGTGCTGATGAAGAGATGGTCATTAAAGATGACAGTGATGCCTGATTGTAGGCAAAGGAATGAAGAACAAGAAGCCAAGTCTTTGGCTTTAATTAAGTTTTCAACGTTGGATGTAAAATCAATAGTCCAGAGAGTACAGGAGCAAGAGAGAAAAGCCATGGTAATTGGCTGCAAACATGAGCAACAACAGGTCAGAGTGTTGACCCTTGATAAATACTGTGCATTGGACATTGAAACAAAAGTCCAGGAGATACAAGAGGAGGATGCCTTATGGACAGATTTTGTCTATGAGGAGGAGGGCAAAGATGTTGAACTAAAAGACCTGGGAGCAAAACAAAGCGAGAAGATTGCTTCGAAGGTAGAGGAAACTAAGGAAAAGGCTTCAATAAGTTCTCAGGCACAAGACCCCCTAGAAGAAGTAAATTTAGGGGAAGGTTCTATACAACAGCCCACCTATATAAGTGCTTGTCTGAATGATATGGACAGAGACCAGTTATTGGTTGTTCTAAGGAAGTATAAAGATTGCTTTGCATGGTCTTATAATGAACTACCAGGATTGGATAGGTCATTAGTGGAACATAGGCTCCCTATGAAGCCTAATTTCAAACCGTACAAGCAGAAACCAAAAAGAATGAGTCCAGAAGTAATTCAGAAAGTCAAGGAAGAGATTCTTAGACTACTCAAGGCAGGCTTTATTAGGACAGCCAGGTATGTTGAATGGCTATCTAATATTGTGCCTGTAGTCAAGAAGAATGGTAAAATGAGGGTATGCATTGACTTCAGAAACTTAAATCTAGCAACTCCAAAAGATGAGTACCCTATGCCTATAGTGGATCTGTTGGTAGACAGTTCAGCAAGGCATCAAGTTTTTATCAATGATGGATGGACACTCTGGTTATAATCAAATCTGCATTGCAGAGGAGGACATCCACAAGACAGCATTCAGATGTCCAGGAAATATTGACACCTTCGAATGGGTTAAAATGCCATTCGGCCTGAAGAATGCTGGAGCTACATATCAGAGAGCTATGAACACTATCTTTCATGACCTCATTGGAGGGTATTTGGAATGTTATATTGATGACATTGTAGTCAAATCCCAATCCATGGAGGAGCATTTGTTTCACTTAGAAGCAGCCTTTGAAAGAATGAGAAAGTTCAAATTGAAGCTCAATCCTCTTAAGTGTGCTTTTGGCGTATCATCTAGAAACTTCTTGGGTTATGTAGTGCACAAGAAAGGGATACAGATTGATCAGAATAAAGCCAAAGCCATCATTGAAGCTAGGCCTCCATCAAGTAAGAAAGAATTACAAAGGTTCCTTGGACAGGTTAACTTTCTTCGAAGGTTCATTTCTAATACTGCAGGGAAAACTAAAGTATTTTCTTCCTTGTTAAGGCTGAAAGATGAAGAGGAATTTGTGTGGACAGCAAAGCATCAAATTGCTTTCGAAGGTATCAAAGCCTACTTGGCCAACCCTCCAGTGCTGATGCCACCAAAGGATAATAAACCCTTGAAGTTGTACATAGCTGTAGCAGAAGATTCATTGGGAGCTTTCTTGGCCCAAGACAATGAAGAAGGCAAGGAGCAAGTTGCTTATTACCTTAATAGGTTTTTAAATTCTTGTGAATGTAAATATTCGGCTGTAGAAAAGCTGTGTCTTGCTCTGTATTTTGTTGCAATGAAATTAAGATATTATCTTTTACCTACAACTGTCTTGGTAATTGCAATCACAGATTTGGTTAAGTACATGTTATCTAGACCTATGTTAAGGGGAAGAATTGGCAAGTGGATACTGGCCTTATCAGAATTTCATTTAGAATATGTCCCTCAAAGGGCAGTAAAAGGGCAAGTTCTGGCCAATTTTCTGGCAGACCATCCATCTCAAACAGAGAGCCAAGAGATAATGGAGCTTGGCATGGCTAGTGTTGAGCCATGGCAGATGTGGTTCGATGGATCGAAAGCCAATGGTTTAATTGGAATTGGTATTGTGATTAAATCTCTACAAGGAGTAGAGACCATACATGGTTTCAGAGTGGATGAAGCTAGTTGTTCCAATAACCAGGCTGAATATGAAGCCTTAATAGTGGGACTAGAAATCCTTATTGGATTACAAGTACATGCAGTTGACATATTTGGAGACTTTCAATTGGTGGTTAACCAGGTGAAAGGGATTTTCAAGTGTCAAAGCATAAGTATTTTGCCATACTATGTTGTTGCATTACATTTGCTTTCTCAATTTCAAATAGAAAATGTAACTCATGTTCCAAGATTCTTGAATAATAGAGCTAATGATGTGGCTCAGAAAGCTTCGAACTTCAAGATAAGGGATAATGCCCAAAGGGACATAAGCCAAACAACATATCAGAAATTGATACCGCCTTTGAATAAAAGGAATGTAGTCTTGGAAGTCAATCATAATGACTTACAAGAACAAGATTGGAGACATCCAATAATGCAGTACTTGGCTGGTCCATCTTCGAAGGCCAGCAGGAGAATTAAATTGCAGTCCATGCAATATATGATATATGGTAATGCTCTCTACAAAATGGGGGGAGATGGTTTGTTGCTAGAATGTTTAGGTCCAAAAGGAGCATTAACAGCTATGGCTGAGGTTCATGAAGGCATCTGTGGTGCCCATCAGCCTGGTGTGAAAATGAGATGGCTGCTTCAAAAACATTCCTACTATTGGCCAACTATCTTTAAAGATTGCATAGAATATGCAAAGGGTTTCCAGGCATGTCAAAAGCATGGCACAATAAGGCATGTGCCTATAGCTGACCTACATGCAGTAGTGAAGCCTTGGCTATTTAGAGGATGGGCCATGGATATGATGGGAAAAATACACCCACCTTCTTCGAAGCATCATTGTTTCATTCTAGTAGCCACTGATTACTTCACTAAATGGGTCGAAGCTAAACCATACAAGGCTGTAGACCAGACAGAAGTCATTGGGTTCATTAAAGATTTGATGCATAGATTTGGCATCCCACAAACCATAACTGTGGACAATGGGACTGTGTTCGATGGGAAAATGGTAAAGTCTTTTGTGGCAGAATTTGGGATTAGCCTTATTAATTCCACACCCTATTATGCACAAGCCAATGGTCAAACTGAATCATCCAATAAATCCTTGAAAAAGGAAATACAAAAGGTTGTGGAAGATAATCCTAGGGATTGGCATAACCTGTTGTTGGATGTTTGTGGGCTTACAGAACTTCCCCAAGGTCAAGCACAGGAGTTACTTCTTATGCCTTAGTATATGGGCATGATGCAGTGTTACCTGTAGAGATTAATGTTAAATCTTTGAGGGTAAGGTGCCAAGACCAGTTAGATCCGGAGCAGTACCATTAGAGTATGTGCTTGGAATTAGAAGGCATAGATGAGGCCAGAATTTTGGCATTAAATAGCATTCTTTTCCAAAAGAAAAAAGCAGCCAAGAATTATAATAAGAAAGTCAAACACATTGGCTTTGATGAAGGTGATTTGGTATGGAAAACAATACTCCCAATAGGAATTAAGAGCCATAAGTTTGGCAAATGGTCACCTAACTGGGAAGGGCCATATCAGATTCATAGAGTTCTACCTTTTGGAGCATACCATTTGAGAAATTTGAATGGTTATGTGCATCCCAAAAAGATTAATGGCAGATATTTAAAGTCTTATTTTCCAACTATTTGGGAAACACAAGGGATAAAATGAACACTATATACAAGAACACAAGACTGCTCAAATGATAGACAAAATTTGTACTTTCATAAAGAATTAAGTACATTTTGCCACAAATTGGCCCAAAATTCATTACAATGTCTTAATTGTTTTTGTATTATAGATTTCCTATTGCTAAGTGAGGGAACTAGTTGAATAGCTGCAGCCATCTCTTCCTTTCAATCAGCCAGTCCTTGTATCAGTTCGGACTAAGGCTCGATTTACTGCAGCTAACTCCTCTTCAAGTTGAGCTTTCCTCTCCAGCAGCTGGAAGAGGAGTGTTGTTCCTTAAGCGTTGATACTTCGGTATATACTTGGGAAACAAAACTCCGGTCACCAGCCAATTTCTCATCCTCAGCCTTGGCAGCTTGGCAAATGCTGATATAAAAATCAACAGTAGCTGCTGCCTGAGATAAATGACTTGAAACATCCATGCCTGACTGTTCAGCAAGTCTGCAGTACTAGAGGAACCCATTTTTGATTATAGGCCTCTGTAGAGCCTCGAAGGGAATCCTTGAAAAGGAAATCAGCAGTTCCAAATATGTGTCCAGGTCTATTGAAGGTGCAGAAGGCTTACTACTGGAAGAAGAAGAACTCTCGAGAATTTCCAGCAAAGAGTCAGCCAAGACTAGTGGCTCAGCTTCAACATTGAATGTTAGAGAGGTAGAAGGTCTGTCGAAGAGACTAGCTAGTCTGGCTTCGAAGATGTCTACCTCATCCATAGACATGAGAAGTGCAGAGAGAGTTGTGGTGGAAAGCATAAAGGACTGCATGGGGATAGGAGAACTAGATGAAGCATTTTTGGCAGCCTCTATGGTCTTAGCCACCAATGAATCAAGTGAAGAGGGGCTGGAAGTAGGTAAAGATAATGAACCATAAGTTGGGGAATTACCAGCACCCTCTGTAGGAGAATCAACTGCCATTAGAGATGGAATAACAGTTAGAATTTCCTTGAAAGAATGAGGGGTAAGGCTCGAAAAAGAGGTGTCAAGAGTCAAGCGAGGAAGATATGGAGTCAAACCAAAAGAAAGAGTTAAAGGAATGCTAGGGCTCACAGGGGGTATATGAAATGTGGGCCTAGGAAGTGGAAGTATTATCTGAATGGCTTTCACATTCTGCATTTGATCAACTTCGATTGAAATTGAGGGAGTCCTCATTAGAAGTATAGCCTCAGGACTTGTTACTGCAAAAAGGGAGAGATGTAAAGTCAAGCTCTAGTGTCAAAATTTGATAAGGCAAAACAGTAGAGGCATAAAAAAATTACTTGCTCTAGAAGCACTGGCACTGATGGGAGAGTCGCGAAGAAAGTAATGTTCAGCAGTCTGTTGCCTTCTTGCAGCTTCCCTTTGTAGTGCCTCAGTAGCAGCAGCTTCATCCATCAGAAATTGTTGCTGCTTTCTTTTCTCAGCCCTCTCAAAGACGATCATTGCTTTGGAATGTTCTTGTTCTACTGCCTTGGCAGCAGTTTCATGAATGGGATCTTCAATCAAGTCAGCAGCAGGAACAGTCACTTTCTTTCTCTTCTTTCTTGGCAATGATACTACTGGCTCTTTCTCAACCTCTCTCTCTTCAATTTGGGAATCAAGTTCTTCAAAAGTAAGCTCCTGTTCCATTGCTTTGTCAACTGTCTCTGAATTAGGATCTTCGACCAAATCAGAAGAGGGGGCAACCATCTTTGTTCTCATCTTTCGTTGTAATGGTGTCTCTTGCTCTTGTTCAATCTCTCTTTCTTCATTTTGAGATTCAGATTCTTCAAGAGTGAGTACCAGTTTTCTTTTCTTTTTCTGTTGTTGTCTGGCCTTGAGAGCAGCTAGAGTTTCAGCTCTTTTGGGAGATTCTTCTTGTGGAGATCCTATACCAAAATATGTGAATATAGAGGAGACAAGTAAGAGAGTTGAAGGAAAGAAGAACTTAGAAATGCTTACCCTTCTTCGAAGCAGCTCTGGTAACTCTAGCTGGAGGAGGTGAGGCTGCAGGAGAAGTTGTGGTAGCTGCAGAAGAGGGAGGAATGTTCTCAACTGTCGCCGACTTGGCCTTCGAAGGCACTCCTAACCCTATTAACAAGTCATGAGGGTGTGCAGATAAGCGCACTTCCATATTGACTGTCCACCAGTTCTGGAATCTTTTCAAAACTAAGCCAGATGGAAGGAAAGGGACAAATTGAAATTCATTTAATTCCTTCAGCAGTTTGAGTATTGCCACCTCTAGCTTTGATTTAGATATTCTCAAGTCTCTAGTTGTAAGGTGGACATTCGAGGGACTACAAAGTAGAACAGGTATCCCTTGGGTGAGCCCAAATTGTCTGGCAAACTGAGAAGGGCAATACACCTCAGATATGCATTTATAACCTCGAGGGTTTAAAGTGCCAATAAACAGTTCCCTTGGTAACAAAATTGAAGCCCACATATCTTTGTCGGGTGAGGTGGAGCACTCTTTATCAGCCAGAAAAGCTTGCAGCCAAGCAAGTCCTTTATTGGCGTCGAAGGGACAAAAAAGGGAAGCAGGAGGAGAAATAGGGAGTTGGTAAAAGAAAGCAAAGTAATAAGCAAAAGAAGCAGGGTAAAGAGCAATCTTAGCATACTTTTCCCCATAGGTGCTAGGGTCCTGAACAAGGAATCTTAGGCATTTTTGGTGCAAATCAGTAAAATAGGCAAAAAGCCAGAGCTGGAGCACCCAAAGGGGACCTCCTTGGTTGACATCAAGAGGTTTTTCACGAAATTGGGAACAAGCCCTGTAAACATGACCTAAAAGATAAGGAGCAAGAGCTATATGTTTTTTCAAGACAAGTGCCTTCGCAAGTGGGGCAAACTCAGGCATAATCCTCTGAGATGAAGTGCAAAAGAGAAATTTGTACAACCAATATAAAATGAAGGAAAATAGTTCTCTATCTCTCACGGGGCCTTCCCTTTTATTTTCAGCCTTTACGAAGTCACTGTAAGAGGATTTTAGGGCTGGAAGGGAAAATTTGATAGGGAGGTCCGGGTAGTTGGGAATAAAAGGAGAGCCATGGGCCGAAAGCCCTAAAAGATGGCAAATATCGAGAATGGTGGGGGCCATCATGCCGCACCGGAATTGGAAGAAATTAAAAGCTGTATTCCAAAAACATAGAGCAGCAGGGATTAAAAAGGGATCTTCAGAAATGATGAACCTGGAAAGATGAAGGGCGTCGAGGATGCAGAGCTCCTGTAGGCCATCTTCTCTCACAGACACAACCCTGTCATACCATTCTTTCCATTCAGCTCTCAATGTCGGCCAGCAGCGATGAGGCGGGGTCAACCTCCAATTGCTCCAGTCAAGCCCTCCTTCGTAGAGAAGAAAATGATCCTCCAAATGAAGGTATAAAGCTGGGAGTTGGTCAGGAGCTTCCCGAAAGATAGGACCTAGAACGTACTCTTGTTGGCTGCTGTGACGAGGAACAAAGAGACGTCCATCTATGGCGCTTGGCCCACCAGTTGTTAGCTTGGCGATTTCTTCATCAATACATCGTTTCAAAGCCATGGTAGGACTGATACGGTCGCCAGTAAGCACTTTTAGCGAGGAGGGATCCATCGGTAGCAAGCAGTAAGGAAGAAATGGTTAACAGAAGATCGGTAGAAAGAAGGGTTTGTGCGTTAAAAGAGCAAGTGATTTCAGAATACGAAGCAAAAGGGTTTTAAAAGCTTTTGTGTCTGAAAAATATATTGCATAAGTCGTTAAGTACTAAAAGTACGAATACGAGGAGTCTCTTCCAATATTGATAGTTTTTGGAAAGAAGAGCACATTCCGGATGTTGACGCCAGCTTCGAAGCAAGATATTTGGCTTCGAACCAGATTTTGGTGCCAAAAAAATCAAACAACAACGGCTTCGAAATACATAAGTCGGCTTCGAAGCATACATGTTTAAAAATGTAAGAATACTCAAGGGTTTGTTTACTTTGAAGAGATCAAAGACCTGTATCATGTTTCTTAACAAAAGTAATACTCTTGAGGTAAAACTGGAGGATCATTAAAGATATATTTGGGCGTTCAAAACATTAAAACCAATAGTTGGTTTGTATATACACACAGAAAATTGTCTTTTCGGATTAAAACATTGCAACCCTAAGAACAATTTTTATATTGTTGTAAGTATGAACTGTTCTTCGAAGCAAAATAGTCAATACTAATCATGATCATATTTTGGTTATGATTAAGACAGGCTTTAAGGGAAAAGATTGTTGAGTTCGAAGCACCAATTCTGAATAAGAATTAATAAAAATTGATGACCATAATCCATAAATTGGAGAATTCATCCCAACATCCTTATTGGAAATTGATTAGATCCATATTCGAAGAATAAGATTGTTCAATTCGAAGCTCTGGATTGGCTTTAAAAGGCAAATGGAAACAGGATGAAACAATGCCAAGTGAAGAATTCTGTTTATATTAAAGCCAAAGCAATTACATTGAATGACCCTATCTGGGTATGAATTCAAGCTCATAAAAATAAGGAATAGAATAAATAACAAGATCATGAAATTTGATCCAACAGTGATCAATGAAATTTTGTTCTTTCTTTATTATATCCTCTATTTCTTCTAATGTTGGCTGCATAAGTTGGTGTGCTCTCACTTCATAGTAGAGCTCTTCAGCCTTTATTTCGAAAGCTTCCTCTCTCAATCTTTGTTCCAATTCGTCTATGACCAAATCATCCCAATACGCAGAATCTTTATTCTTGAAGTCATCGAATTCTTCGATGAAGTTCTCTGCTTCGTATTGAGCTTGAATTCGGAGAGACGAAAGTTGGTCTAAAGATTGTGTAGTAACCATAGAATTTCGATGCCAATAGAGGAGCAAAGGAAGTTGGTCCAGGAACATATGGAGTTCTGCTTGAGCAAGAGGGTTAAGGACATGGCCTCTAGTCAAAATATCACAAGCCCATCGAAAGTTCTTGAGAGGGACTTCGTCCTCAAGAACATTGAAGGGCAAGTGAGAGAAAGCTGCAAGCAGAAGCTGAGCTTGTTTTCGCTCAGCTGGAGTGGGAGAAGGTGGAGGTTTGTAAGGTGGGAAGACTTTTTCCATAAGAAAGGCAAGCCTTAGCTTCTCTGTCCAACAAAGAGTTGGTGGAGGAGAAGGTGTAGATGTTTCTGCTTCAGAAGATGGAGAAGAAGGTGTGGATGCTTCTATTATGAGAGATGACGCGGGAGCAGAAGGAACAAAGGCATTAGTATAATCGAGCCAATCAGAAGATCAAATCTTCGCCTTCTGGGCCAAGAATGATGGGTTATACTCTTGTGCCTCTTCTGAGCGTCGGGCAACAAGCACTGTCTTTGTAGGCATGGAGGATGTGTACCATGCCACAAACAGGTTCTCCTCCAAACTACGTCGATGGTCAATGGGCACGTAAGGGTAGACCACTGAGCTTCGAGCATAAGAAGGAAACTCCAAAGGGTCAGTGAACTCAACAAAATGATGGTTGATTCGTTCCCTCAAATCATAAGTCTCAGGTGTTGACCAGCTTGTCCAACCAGAAACCCCAAAAGATGAAGAAGTTGTAGCTTCATCCCATGTAGAATTTTGTGAAGAAGAGTTTCCTAAGTCCATATTTGCAACTTGCCAAATCAAAGGTTTGAGAGCAGTTTGTTCGAGGTACAAGAGGGAGTTAGAGGAGGAACTTCTTGTATCTGTGTCTGCAACTTGTTGAATCGAAGGATTAACAGCAATGTGTTCGTATTCCAAAGGTCGATAATTTGTAAAGGCATCTATGACCTGAATATGGAAAGGTGAATAAAGGTGGCTCATTAATGCATGAAAATTCTTTCGAGGAGGAACAGCATCATCATATGACTCTTCGTATGCTCGATTGATTCGGCCATAGAAGAAGTATCAGTCTATTCGAGTGCTAAGGTATTGGGGTGTTCACAAGATTGAAAGTGAATTAATGCAAGTGATCATCAATAAAAGACGGTTGTATTTCCAGAATTTAGACCCCATGCACGTTCTAAAAAACGTGGGAAAAGAGCTTTTGATCCACTAATATCACCAAGTATTGGGTATATTAGTGCGGGGGGTAATGTTGGCTACATATTTTGTAAAAGCCAATGACAGTTCGACACGTAGCAGAGTAAGGGTAATATAGGGAGACTACTCAAGTCTTCGATCCTGATCGTACACGTGGCAGTGACAATTGGTTCTCACGTGATCTGAGTAGCACTAGATCAGTAAAGAGATACAAGGTGACGTGGCTTCAACGGTTACTCATATTCAAATTCAAATACAAGAGGGAAGTTCAACTGCAAGAAATGGCGTAGTGGAACTACTTCTAAGGCAGCATGATCAACGATCATGGAGGAGCAGTTCGACGGTTTGAAGTGCAGTTCGATGGTCATCCTTGAGGAGTATAAATAGCGAGGAGGTCCCCAGAAAAAACCCCGGACTCAGATCATACAAACCAGTCTTACTTTATATATTTTTCCTTTCCAGTTTTTACATTTCCAATCTTTGCATTCCTGCACTTTAAATACCTACTTTGCACTTCATTCATAGGAGTAGTTTCAAGTAGATTCAAGTAGATTGTTGCTGTAAACCTCTACGAGGCTGGATTTGGATCATTGTAAGTTTTTCATTTTAATGAAATACTTCAATTGCTCTTTGTTTAACTGTTATTTCGCTTAATTTCTCTTAAGTCAAGCCACCAGTAAAAGTCCTCTTCATTGAGGCTGAAAGAACTAAAATACAATCATCTGATAATTGGTTGGTAATTATAATTTCTGTAAGGACTGATTGATCCTTGCTGGCACGCTCGCATTTACAAACATACCCTTCAAAAGCCAAAAAGCCAACAGTATCTTAACAATCCATAAATCATTAATTTTACATTCCATTCATTTGCATTCCAATAATAAATAAACGAAAATTATATCAATAAGCAATCCATCTATTCATTCACATTCAAAAGTATTTAAAATGTGAATTTATTTAACACAAACCAACTAATATCAATGTTGCAAATATTAAGTACAAACTTATCTAAAACTTAAAAATTTAGATGACAATAAAAAATATAAACATGCAACTAAAATACTCTTTTTCTCATCAGTTTTACTAATGAAAATAGATGAATGATTTAAATTGAAAACAATTAAAAAATTAAAATATTATATTTCAATTAATATTGAAAAAAATTAAAATATTATACTCTTTTCTCATCAGTTTTTTAAAAAAATTAAAATACTCTTTTCCCAAGCCTCTTTTGTGACTTCATAATTGAAAATACGACTAAATTCTTCTGGTGTGACAACGCAAAAGAGAGAATTGATAGCTTTACTAGTCTAACTACTATTTTGGTAATCAGTTATGTCCCACTTATCAATTGGTTTATGAAAAGTTACTCCATCAATGGTAATCATCGGTTCGGTCCACTCATACATGATAGATTGCCAAAC
Source organism: Camellia granthamiana (assembly GCA_036172215.1). Taxonomy (NCBI): domain Eukaryota; kingdom Viridiplantae; phylum Streptophyta; class Magnoliopsida; order Ericales; family Theaceae; genus Camellia; species Camellia granthamiana. The sequence continues at coordinate 107,040,841 of CM069905.1, read as the reverse complement.
TTTTTCATCAATAGATTTTAAAAATGATCTCATCCAAGCTTTCCAAAAAGAATAATTAGATCCATCAAGTAAGGGTGGTCGAACCATAGAATTTCCTTCACAAATTGAATCAATTATCACAAATCAAACAAGAACTCGCTCTAATAGTTTTTTTAAAAAAATAGAGCGACCCGCTCGGATACCAATTGAAAAATCTAAAATCCTAGAGATATTGATTTGTGATTATATATCAATTTTAACCAGTAAATAGTAATCTCAATCAAACAATTAAAGACAAATCGACACAATGATTTTATATGGAAAAACCACAATTAGAGCGCCTCCAATTGTGATAAAAAAAACTACGAGCAAAAACTATAAAATAATCTACTAAGAAGTCACAAATGAATAATTACCTAGCGAATTCGTGCCCGAATCAAACCGACCCCTATGTGCTTCTTCCAACCTCGTCTTCACCTCAGAATTGTCTTACCAGATGTTGAATCCACAATGCTGATGTTGAATTCACGACGATGAGCCACTCAAGAATCCACTAAAGCTTCAGGCCCAAATTCCTCAGAATCCACCGAAGAACAACTTTCAATTTTGTGAACCAAACAAACTAAACAAACCCTTTGATATAGTGAGTGTTTGGGAAGTGGATTTTTTTGTAGGTTTTTTTAGTTGTAGGATATTATTGGAGAACTTTTTTTTGTGTTTGGAAAGATAGTTGGGTTTTTTTGTGGTTGGATATGCTATTTGTGAGAGAAAAAGTGAAATGATTATGGGGTTTGATGTGATATTTTGTTTAGATTTGCTTTTTTGATTTTGTAACCAATTTGTCTTTTAGTGAAAAAAAATCAAAAAACCTTCTTCCCAAACAGCGCCATAATCCACTCAATTCATGATTAAACTCTCACAGATATCAAAGGAAACAAACAAAGAAGCTTTAGATGAAAATCTTAATACCCAAAAAGAAGATCTGAAAGCCGTACCCAAAAACTTGACTGAATCGCAGCTTTTATAACAAACAGATCCACAATCCGACCTCGAGAGCAATAATGGACACTCGAGCGAAGTGACTAAAATGCGTGTGACTAAACAGGGTCTACGCTCGAGCGCAGGAATGGCCGCTCAAGCGAAAAAAACAACTTCAACTGCACTTTTACTTTTTGCTTCGGGGACGAAGTGGCAAACATGATAGGATTAAGATCACAAACTCCTCTGCATAGGCACAATTCGGGTTGGATTCGCATCTAAAAACTCATAACCTCGCTTAAATAAAAGATCGAATAAAATTACACTGAAATAAGTTTTGTTAAACGGGGATTGCTAATAACAAAAACCTAACAATCTCCCCATTTGGTAATACTATAACAAAACACACCTAACAAATAAAATCCTAATCACCCCAATCCATTACAACCAACAAAACAAATTTCTTTCTCAAGATCATGATCTGCAAAACAGCTATTAGTGCCATAATCTGCAAAACAACAAGATTATCTTGAAGCATGAAATGGAAATATGAATAGATGTAAAGTGGAGATTTTAAGAACATGTAGCATAAATAGATGAAAATCCTAAGAAACATGCAAATACGCGCAAAAATTATTTTGACTCAAACTTAAGAAACATGCAAATATGCTCAATAACCATTTTGACTCAAACTTCTCCCTTTTTTTGTCATGAATTGTCAAAGAAAGCTCAATCAACGAAAGTAAGAGCAAACATGATAGGATTAAGATCATAAACTCCTCTGCATAGGCACAATTCGGGTTGGATTCGCATCTAAAAACTTATAGCCTCACTTAAATAAAAGATCGAATAAAATTACACTGAAAGGAGTTTTGTCAAACAAGATTGCCAATAACAAAAACCTAACATGTGAGATAATGCTCAATGCAAATGAATGAGAAAAATAGTTTCAATTCCCCTAATTCACGTGCAATTTCTACAACAATCATAGCTATCCTCCACCGATAGCCCAAAACAGATATTTCTAAACAAATAATTCTCTGTGCTTCTCAAGAGTTGCTTTCTCTACAATTTCCTTGTTTCAGAGCCACGATTGCTTCTTGTGAATATGTAAATAAATAAAGAAGCATATACATACATACATATTTATTTTTATATATCTTTGATATGATTACAAATTGAGTATTGATTTTGTATGAGGAGCTGTGGAATTGCTTGATTATAATGGAAGAGATGGTGATAGATGGTTGATTTGGGGATTGGGGTAGAGGTGGGGTTTACTAAGCTGTGTATTTCAGCAGTATCTATGTATATCTGTGTTATATTTGAGTATTGGTGGTGGAAAATTTCAATAGATAGCAAAAACAAGTTTGTGAATTTCAACAGTATCTATTACATTTCTCCAAGTATGCATTTCATGTTGTTTGGTTCCTGGGAAAGAAAATTCCATATGAGAGGTGTGTTTGGTTTTGCTATTTTGAACAGATAGTGGCTTTGCTGTATTTCAACAACAAAGATTTGAACAGATAAATAGAATTTAGTGGAAAAATTGAACAGACAATAATATTTGGATAGATAAATTTGAACATATAAGAGGGAAAAAATTGAACATATAAGGAAAAATTTAAACAGATAGTCATTGAAAGTCAATAGATAAATTAAGGGGGAAAATTAGAAATAAAATGTCTTTCAAAACTAACAAAAGGGTTTTTTACCAAATTGTTTCATAAATAGTGAATCATTCACCAACAAAAAATATTCACTGGATCTAATGCTTTATATCTTCCTTAACTTGGACTTTTGAACATTTTTTTTTCAAAAAAAAAAAAAAAAAAGGTAAATTATAAATATACTTCCTGAGATTTGATTAAAATATGAATCGCTTTCTGTATTTTTGAAAATTATATTCCACCTCTTGAGATTTCTACTTTCCTAACAAATCGATTATTTTATTAATAAATCAATAAGTCAATTAATAAATTTTAACGATATTAGAAATATGTTTTAATTAATAATTTAAGTAATTTTATTATTGTATAGGAAAGTAATTATGAATTTCAATTTTTTAGTTAATTATGTTAAATAAATTTTTTTGAAAAGAAGATATTTCTAATTTTTCAAATCACAAGAAATAACCTGTATTTTAAGCAAAATTCAGGAGATAATTTGTAATTTATCCAAATAAAAAATAATAAAAAAGACAGTAGAAGGCTATTTATTCGGTTCATAGACTGAACGAACAACCATATGCAAAACACTTAGTGGTAATCTCCTTGCCTTGTAAATGCATATAGCCAAATCAAAAAGGCATTCATCTGATACATGATGAGGGATTTCAGATGTTGAATACGTGAAGTCTAACTATTCATTTCATTTTGCTAACCCCCATTTCCTCTTGCTCAAATCTCGCCAACCTGCATCATTAGTCACATCAGGTTTCACACTAAAATCTAAAACCCACGGCATCACTACATGAAATGTGTGGTCCCTCCACTTTCTCCCAACTAGTCTATTTAAGATGAACAGATATTCAAAGTTACTTAACTCTCTCATCCACCAACTATTAAAGGTAGAATGCCAATCTATAGATTGGGAAAACTTCAAATCAACATAAATTCCTCCAGAAGGATAGCCCTGAATGCAACAACCAATCCTCGAAGTTAGAGTAAGAAAGCATTCTTTACTTCTTTTACTTGAATCAGAGCTTAGCATAGGTTTATCAACAATCCGCAACCAAGACCAACACAAACCAATCAACATTACATTGGATGGGCATACATTACCATGGGAAACCCCCAAACCGTGCATGTGAGCCAATGCAGAGAGTAACTAGTATATCAAAAATTTTATATACCATTCAGATTTTAAGGTATTAGGGCTATAATGAATAATGTTTTCCAAAGTGTAAAGAGTCTTGGGAAGCACTAAATTGATATAATCAGATGTTTTGAGCATCCCTAGAATAGAAGCTATGTTGGGGCACCTTAAACACCCAGAGAAGCCATTTTGATTAAATGTCGATATCCTAATTAAACTAAGAAGATTTATACTATCTCGTCCTGTTGTTTTTCCTTCAATTAGAAGAGCAAATGAGCTTAATACGTGGTCTTCAACAAACCTAGAAAAATAGTTGAAAAGCTCTTCAAACACGGAGTAAGATGAAATGGCAACCTAAGCAATTGGAGCCAAGGAAGTGATTGTCCTAAAGCAAGAAAACTAACCGACAAAGTTACAAGTCGAATTTTTGCATCCAAACCCATCCAAGAATGTTCTTCTGCCACCATTGGACTGGATTTCCTTTAAGGTGTGTTTGTTTGGACAGATTGAATAAGAGGGGATTGGAATCCAACTGACTATTAGTCTTGGGATACATTGTTCCCGGACTATTTGGTTGGACTGGATTTATATCATATGTTTATTTAGTCATGGGATTAGATGTATGGATTGGACTATTTTATTGAATCCTATGTTTGTTTGGAGAGCTCCTATTTGCACACACCACTTTCCCCTCTTCTCATACACTTAATGATATTTTTTTTAATCACATTTTTATCCTAAAATAAAATTACCAAAATATCTCTTTCTTCTTCAACCAAAACCCTAACCCTAACCCTAACACCTAACACAGTCCCTCCCCCTCCGGTCGTCCCCTCCTTCAACACAATCCTTCATTCCGTCGCCTTCCCTCCAACCCCTCTCTTTTCGAATCAAAGCCCCTCCTCACCCTATCGTTTGTCACTTACTCACCATCTCCACCACCCCCGTAACCCCTCATTTCGCGACGCAACGCCACCACCGCCTTAGCTCTCATCCCTTCGTAACCCTCAATTCTATAGATATATATATATATAGATAGATAGATGGGCATCGTGGAACCTAGATCTGGGAAGAAGACTCATTTTCTTATCATTCAGACTACCAGTATTAGGGCTGAGTAAGGAATTTGTGAAATCCGTAATCCAATCCAGTCCAGTCAAATCCAGTAGGTTTGGATTAGTTTTTTGAATCCGTGGTTCAGTTCCGAATTGAAAAATTAAAAATCCGTAATTCACGGATTGGTTCCGGATTGAACCCTATGGTTCCGGACTGGAACCGATCCGAACCGTATACAAATAATCTATATTTTTATTATACACCCTCATGTATAGTATCTTATCTTATTTCATATAAAACTTAAATCTAAACCTAAACTCGCATAGTATCTTCTTTTATTACTTTTGTTTGCTAGTTTTTAGTGTTAATTTGTAATGGTCTAAATACTTATGGTGGAACTAGTTTTCTTATGGTTGTTTGAATTCTAGAACAGTTTGTCGCTATTATGAAAAGACATGTTGCTATTGTGAAATTAATATGGTGCCATATTTATATTTTTATGAAATTAAAGTTTATATATATATTTTTGTTATTTAATTATGTAAATCCGTGGTCCTAAACCGATCCAATCCGTATTTAAATGGATTGGTTCGGATTGGTTTCACGATTAAAACAGATTGGATTGGTTCCAATTTTTCAAAAACCGTAAATAACGGATTGATTCTGGTTTTACTCCAATTCGGACCATGCTTACCCCTAACCACTATCGAAAGAAATTGTCTCAATTCGGAAATCAACCATCAAACCAATGAATTTGGTTCGACCATCAAAATCCGTACAAAACACATTGGTTCAACCATCAACATTCGAAACCCTTTTTTCGCGACTGAGAGAGAGAGAGAGAGATAGAGAGATCAAGGGGATAAAGTGGGGGTCGCAGTAGTGTCGCTGGTGGGTGAAGGAAACTGTGGGAATGGCGACTAGAAGAAAGGTGGTAATACTGGTGCTAGGGTTGCGGTTTTGAACCGCACCTGTCACAACCCGCCCGTATTTAACCAAATATTTTTATTTTTCAAGGGTAAATTACACTGACACTCCCTGAGATTTATATTTATTACAGTTTCTCCTCTTACCTTTTGGAAATTACATCTCCTTCCCTGAGGTTTAAAGTTTCATTACAAATTCTCCCTCAGCAATTTAATTTTTTTAAATACCAATTTTGCCCTCACTGGGTAAATTACATTGACACCCTCACATTTTAGAAATTATAATCCCTTCCCTAAGGTTTAAAGTAACATTACTAATTGCTCCATTGGTTAGTATTAGTTGGAAAAAAAAATTAATTGGAAAAAATTTATTTGAAAAAAAAATTAAATGAAAAAAATTTTTGTTAGTAAAATTTTTAAATTTTTGTTTCGAAACCAATGTAAACTCATTTTTTGAATTTACGGTTTTTTCTCAAATTTACAAACTGAGACAACAATTTATAAACTAAAAAAATTATCAAACAAGTTTTTATAACAGTTTTTAAAATTTTTGTAAATATAAATTAAAAACTGAAAATGAAATGGTTACCAAACAAGCCTTAGATGGTAAAAATGTCGTAAAATTAACAAATAATTAAATAAGTTATCAACGTAAGAAATGACTTATTAAAAGATTCTTAGGCTATGTATGGTTAGGGTTTTAGAAATTTTTTTTTTAAAATTAAAAATTAATTTGGTTAAGAAATAAGAAATAAGAAATAATTATCATTTAGGGGTAAAAAATAATTATCATTTTAACTTTTGGCAGGTTATATACATACGTATGGCTGTTTCAATTTAATTTGTAAAAAATTATTTCTAACCACTCGAAAGATAAAAATTATATAAAAATGATAATTATTTTTATTTCTTAACCAAAATAATTTTTAATTGGGCAAATTACACAAATAGTCCCTATAGTTTGGGGCTTGTGTCACTTTGGTCCCTGACTTTTCAATTGTGACATATTTGACCCTGAATTTTGAACTTTGTTCCAAATAAGGACAATTGAATATATAATTAGATTTTTCAAGGGTAAAATTGTCAATTTGATAAAATATAAACTAATTTGACAAAAATAAATGTCAAACAAATATTTTTGAATTTTTAAAAATTATTTCTACCTGCTAAAAATAAAATTATGTAAAATTGATAAATCTTTTAGACATTTATTTATTTTTTTTACCAAATTAATTTTTATTATGTGTTTGGATGATGATCATGTAAAATTAATTAAAAAAATTAATCATGTAATTTTTATTAATTTTACATAATTTTATCATTGATGGATAAAAATAATTTTTAAAAAATTAAAAATATTTTTTGACGTTTATTTTTGTTAAATTAGTTTATATTTTATCAAATTGACGATTTTACCCTTGAAAAATCTAATAATATTTTCAATTGTCCTTATTTGGAACAAGATTCAAAATTCAGGGTCAAATGTATCACAATTGAAAAGTCAGGGACCAAAGTGACACAAGTCTCAAACTATAGGGACTATTAGTGTAATTAACCCTTTTTAATTTTTAAATTTTTTTTCTAAAAATCAAACCATACATACCCTAAAAATCTTTTGATAAGTCATTTCTTAGGTTGGTAACTTATTTAATTATTTGTTAGTTTTACAACATTTTTACTATCTGAAACCTGTTTGGTAACCATTTCGTTTTTAGTTTTCAATTTATATTTATAAAATTTTTAAAAACTATCATAAAAACTTATTTGATAATTTTTTTGATTTATAAATGATCGTCTCAGTTTATAAATTTGAAGAAAAACGTAAATTCGAAAAATAAGTTTACGTTGGTTTTTCAATAGAAATTGAAAAATTTTACTAACAAAATTTTTTTTCAAATAATTTTTTTTTCAATTATTTTTTTTTCCAATTAATTTTTTTTTCAATGAATTTTTTTTTCAACTAATACTAACCGAGAGGCAATTGGTAATGCTACCTTAAATCTGAGGGAGGGGATTGTAATTTTTAAAATGTGAGGGGTGTCAGTATAATTTATCCAGTGCGGACAAAATTGATAATTAAAAAAATTAAATTACTGAGGAAAGAATCTGTAATGAAACTTTAAATTTCAAAGAGAGAGATATACTTTCTAAAAAGTGAAAATAGAAGTGTAATAAACATAAACATCAGGAGTGTCAGCCTAATCTACCCTTTCATTTTTTTATTAAAAAACATGGACCGTTCGTTCTCGTTATTAAAAAACATGGACCGTTCGTTCTCGTCTAGATCTATCTTAGTAATGTATTACTGTTTTGCGCCCAAACAAACAAAACAAAACCCTAATAATCCCACCCGCAGCTCAGCTCTCATTCTCTCTCTCTCTCTCTCTCTCCCCAATCGACCAGAACTAGCGCCGATCAACCAGAACCAGCACCGATTTGTCTCCGTCTCCGTCTCCGTCTCCGTCTCCGTCTCCGTCTCCGTCTCCGGCAACTCTCAGGTTACTTCCTTCTCTCTCTCTCTCAGCTATTTTTGTTTTGCCTAAACAAACCAAACCCTAATCCTAATTTGTTTTGTGCGCAGCTATCATCTTCTTTCTCGTTCTTGTTCTTCCATCTCTGTCTCTCTGTCTCTCTCTCTCCCTGATCGACCAGAACCAGCACCGATCGACCAGAACCAGCGCCGATCTGTCTCTGTCTCTGTCTCCGTCTTCGGCAACTCTTAGGTATGCCTCTCCCAGTCTCTGTCTTTGTCTCTGTCTCTCCTCTGTATGTATGAATCAATGTTGTTTGTTGTTCAGATGGCGAGAAAATGAAAAGAAACAGTCTGTTCTGTTTATGAATGAAAAGAAAAATCTGGAATGAAAGAAAAATCTGTTCATGAATGAAAAGAAAAATCTGGAATGAAAAGAAAAATCTATTCATGAATGAAAAGAAAAATCTGGAATTAAATCTGTTTATTACTATTGAAAAATTACAACACTGTTGTTTGGAGAATGATTTTGTAAAATCTGGAATTAATCTGGAATTAAATCTGTTCTATTTTGTAAAATCTGGAATTAATCTGTTCTATTTTGTAAAATGATTTTGTATTGTTTCAGTTTGAAAACGTTGGAATTAAATATGTTCATTGCTGTTTGGAATTAAATCTGTTCATTTGTAATGGGAGCTTATATGTTCATTTCTGTTTGGAATTAAATATGTTATTCAATCTGTGATGGAATCTGTGTTATTGTAATTTTATTCAATTTTATTGTAATTTTATCTGTTATTCAATTTTATGAATGATTTTGAATGAATTTTGAATGATTTTGAATGATTTTTTGTGGGTACTAGATAACTTTGAATGATTTTAGGATTTTGAATGATTTGTTAGAGCATTTTAGAAAATTGGAAGAAAATGACCAAAAATAAATTTTACAAAATGGAAAAAAAAAAACTCAAAAATTATTTTTTAAAGGAAAAAATCCAATCCACAAACCGCCCGCACATCTGTAAACTCTATCCGCGCAAACCGTAAACTGCATTGCTGGCGGTTGCGATTTGACTTTTCCCCAAACCACATATATGCGGGCGGGTCAAAACCGAACTGCAAACCGCACAAAACCGATTCGCGAGCACCCCAAGTTGCTGGTGTGGAAGGTGTACGGATTGGGAGTGTTGGAAAGTTATGAGTATGGGGATATAATTGGAATAAAAGTGTGTAAATGAGTAATTATTTTTTTTGTTTTTAGGTGTGTGAACTAAGAAGGATGTGCAAATGGATGAATGGGTGTGTGCAAATAGAAGTTTCCATTTGTTTGGGTGTGCGCGGTGCGGGTCGGTGCGGTTTAAAAGAAAAATAGAAACCGTATGGCGGGTGGTGATTGATAAAAATGTCATTAGAATTTGCCATTTTTCTTATAAAAAATCAGCGGTTCGGTTGACAAATAATGGTGGATTTGCCTTGGCGGTTCAGGCGGATTGACGGTTTACAATATAATTATTTTTAGATTGTCCCAATGAAATGCTATATATATTTTAAATGCTATAAAACTCTATCAAAGAATTACATTTTTTTTAATTGGCTTTTAAAATAAAACATGTTTTCCAAAACAGCTATTTTTTTGTTTTAGGTTTGTATAACATTTTGGGTTGTTTGGCAAAAACAAATTTGCAACTTAAAAAAGAGAGACCTCAAAATAAAATCTCAAACTCAGTCTATCAACACTTATTTATTGGCTTTTAATTTGGATGTTTAGCAAAACAACTCTCTGCTCTTGAAATATAAGATATATATACATATATATATATATATGTGTAAACTAATACCTCAAACTCAGTCTCTGTTTTTTTTAAAAAGAGAGACCTCAATATAACATTTTTTTCTTTTAATTTGGATGTTTGGCTTTTAATTTGGATGTTTAGTATCACTGATGGTATATATATAGAGCAGGGATATATATATATAGAGAATAGAGAGAGTGAAAGAAAAGAGGGACATAGAGAGCATCGAGAGAGAGAGCGAGAGCGAGAGAGAGCAGCGAGAGTACTGACAGATGAGTTGACGACGACGAGAAAAGGTTAACAGCTGTGAGTCGATTGGCAAGGGAAGGAGAAACCAATGGCGGCGGTGAGGATAGGCGAACAGCGGTGAGCCGATCGGCACAACAACGGCGATGAATCTGTGTGTGAATCGAATCGATGCAAAATGCACAGCGGCAGCAGCGATGTGTGTGTGTGTGTGTGTGATGAATAAGATGGAATTGAAATGTGTGGGTATTATGTTTAATTGAGGAATTATTGTGTGTGTATATAAAAGGTGATTTTTTTTTTAAAAAAAAAACATAGGCGGGTCGGGTCGGGTTGACCTGTGGGTTGGGAAATTTCACCCGCCACCCGCGCCGACCCGCCAGAGCTGGGCCTCCCACCCGCCTGCCAGAGTTGAAATTTTGCGCAGTCCAGTGCGGTTCGGAGCGATTGGGTGCGGTTTTAGCGGTTTTGGCAGTATTATGCATAGCCCTATTTGGGATATTATGGAGAAGGATAAATGCTCAAATGACTATTTTATCCTTTTAATATTTTTATTATTTACTAAGTTTTGCTTTTAATGATTCTTATAGCTTGGACATCCAAGTGGGGTATAGCAGGATACTCTTAATAAGAAATCATCTATATGAGTGTGAATTGGGTCGGTTCTGTGAGAATTGAGAAGTCTAAATTCTCTAAAGCACTCATGAATTACCAGGCGTTGTTCAGGGCCAAAATGAACACAACCATAAGAACCAAATTGTGTCTGCGGATACACTATATGTAGTGTATTATCTTGGCTTACACAAATAGTTGAACAGTTCAAGGCATCGCGTCCACTGGTTAGACAGTAAGGCCTCGTTTGGGGAGTGGCTATTTTAGTCAAAAAGTCAAAAAGTTACTAAAAGTTGTCACATCACCTCTCTATTTTTCTACACATCTTTTCGTAAAAAGCTAAAAAGTTACTAAAATAGCCTGTTCCCAAACGAGGCCCAAGTCCGATAGGCTTTCACTAGAGGAGATTCAAAGCCAAAAACTATCTACCTCGATGTGGTGTATCTTCTTAATGTACTCTTTCTTTGTTTACATCTTGTTGTATGTCCGTTATTGTGAATTCCATTCATGTGGGGGATTGTTGAAAAATGGCTTTTGAAAGTTTTATAAATCCTTATTTTTTGCTAACTTTGAACATTAATTAAGGTGGGACCCAAGAGTTTTTTATAACATTTTTCATTGGGTTCATGTTTAATGCTGCGTAGTGAATAAACTGTGTATTTGGTTGCTCAAAACCATTTCCGGATGAATGAGAATTCAACGCGCATTTTCGGGTTCGTGCAAATGTGTTTAGGTGGGTTACCTACACATTTGTGAAATGTGCTTGTTCTATATTGGAAAGGCTTATGGATTTGAATGGGTTTATATAGTTTAAGCTTGGGATACTTGGGATGGGCCCCAAGGGGTACCCAAGTTTGTGGAAAGGTGAGGTTATGAGTAAAGTGGGCTAGACCTATTGGACCCAAAACAAAAACCACACGTGCGCGCCGCCGCCGCCGTCCCTCCTATCGGGTGGGTTGGGTTGGGCTGGGCCTGGGCTTAGGCACGGGTGCGTGGTGTGAGGTTGGATTGGGCTTGTTTGGCCCAATACTTATCTTTTTGGGCCAAAAACATTTGAACTTTATTTATTTATTTTTATTTTTGGTTTCAAAAATTAAAAGAAATTTGTCCGGAATTTTTTCCTTTACCCAAATAGATCCTTAACAGGTTTAGACCCACCCGAATAGGTTCAAAACAGGTTCATACCTATTCAATTCAAATTGAATCTGTTTGGACAGATTCAAATCTGTCTGGTACCTATTAAATCTATCTGAACAAGTTTCTACGTGTTCAGAACAACCACCATTTTGCCTATTTAAAGCCTGTTTTCAGCAATTCATTTCATTCAATTTTTCCCTTAAAATTTCGTCATTCTTCTTCTGTACTTCCTGTGTTCTTGCATCTGTTTCTGCATGCATTTATTTTTTTAGAAAGAAAAAGAGAGTTACAACAGAGTTTTGGTTCGCCAGACTTGAATTTGTAATGCTGCAAATTTAAGTGTTAGTCGTTGCATCTTGGGAAGTAGACGCTGGTAAAACTTGAAGCACCGGAGCGAGGGCGAAATCTACTTTAAGGAGATTGTGTTCAATACAAGCCTCGTCATTAATTTCTGTAAGCGTTTAAATAGGGAAAAAATTTATATACTTATTTTTTGAATTATTTTATTTTATTATTTATTTAATTTATACATTTAATTTGCACACACGCCTCTGTGAGTTCAACATATTTGGCACTAATAGTCCGAAGCAACAATTTTGAACCAAACAATGGACTATTAATTTGGAGGAACTATTAGTCCAATCTGATGCCTCAATCCCTCGAGACAAGCGCCGCCTCAATCCCTCGAGACAAGCGCCACCTCAATGTATTGTCTAGTGAACAAGTTTGATCTCGATCAATCACTGATGCAATTGTGTCACTACTCTTACCATTGTGTTTACCTTGAAGATCTTCCGGACAACATTCTTTACTGGAAAAAAGAATCCAAGTCCAATCGAAATCACATCGTATCAAAATTCATAGTAAATCATAAGTGGTGTTTGGGAACTTGGTTCCCAAATTTTTTTCTCATTTTTTCCACTAAAAGACAAAAGTTTTGCAAAACAAAAAAAAAACACATCCAAACAAAATATCACATCCAATCTCATAATCATTTCACTTTTTCTCTCACAAACATCACATCCAACCACAAAAAAATCCAACTATCTTCCCAAACACTAAAATTTTTTTATCCAATAATATCCTACAACTAAAAAAACCTACATAAAAGCCCACTTCACAAACACCCACATAGAAAGCCACAGGGTAAATTATATCAAATTGAGTAACATACATGTATTTTGTCAAGCAATCGTATTGCCCACCAGGTAGATATACCAATATGAACTGAGCTGAAGTCTCGCAACTATAATTTGACTATATCGATACAACATCAACGAATTAAATAATAATAATAATAATAAAAAAAATAATTCATGTATAAACAAGAAGTCATATGAGTTTGGTGGTGAAGTGTGTGTATATATATATATATGTATAACTATAAGGAACTTGAACTACGGCAGTGGAGGCGAAAGGAAAGGAAGAATCGGAGATAGCATGGGGGAAAATGAGATTATTAGAGAAATCGGAGTGAATCTGACGTTGAAAACAATTGAAGCACAATTGATCTTCCATTTTTCAGAGAGCTGAATACACAAAATCTTCCATTTTTCAACTGGAAACGGTGCCAATTGGAGTATTGGACCCTTCCGTTGTTGTTTCGCTTTGGGGAAGGGACAAGTGAGTACTTGGAGGAGTCGTCAAGAGGTTTGAAGCTATAAACAAGTAAAGCATGTATGTAGAGGTTGGTTGTGAAAGGGAAAACGTCTTCAAACCTACACAAAGTGACAGTGATGAAGGCATTAAGGTACAAACAAAAAAAAGGAGAGGCATCAATTTGAATATCAAAGAAAAAGGAAAGAAGAAACAAAGCATAAAATAACAATCTTCGTGCCCAAGCTTCTGCAAATACCACTTTATATGCTTGGTTTGGTTGTTAAATAACAATCTAGAGCCTGACGGTAGTTTGTTTAAAAAGAGCATGGATTTGAAAAGCATATTTTGGATGATTTTTTGTTGGTTGTTGGCAGTTTATTTGATAATCTTTTGGTTATGAATCCTCCAAGTGAAGAAACATTTTCTGTGAGTCCTAATGTTGAGCCTGAATTATCTTCTATTGACCCTCTACCCAATCTAATGCTCCTCCTCCTAGACCATCCCCGATCAAAACTAGTAGTAGTGGGAGAACAACATCAAAGGTTTGGGATCATTTTGAAAAGATTAAGGGTATTAACGGGAAACATAAGGTTATATGCAAGTATTGTGAGAAAGAATATATGGCAGGCTCTAAAGAGTCCCGGAACAAGTAATTTGTTAAGTCATTTGAAAAATTGTACAAAGTATCCATATAGAGATACTCATGGGCAACAAACATTGGGATTTCAACCTAGAGATTGGTGGGGAGGGTGTTGATGTTGTGGTTACGCCATTTTCTATAGAAGTTGCTAGGAGGCATCTTGCCGAGATGATAGCAATTGATGAATTGCCCTTTAGATTTGTGGATGGGGTTGGTTTTAAGAGGTTTTGTAATGTCATGCAACCCAAGTTCAAGATCCCATCTCGATATACAGTTGCTAGGGACATTATAGACATATACACCAATGAAAATGAGAGGTTAAAGAAAATTGTGAAGGGGCGCAGAATTTGCTTTACCACAAACACATGGACTTCCATACAAAATTTGTGTTATGTGTCTTAACTACACATTTCATTGATAATGATCGGAAGTTACAAAAGTGGATCATAAATTTTTGTCAAGTTGAAGACCACAAAGGAGAAACACTTGGTAAAAAAATTGAGGTACTCTTAAAAGAGTGGGACATTGATGGCCTTTTTACCTTAACTGTTGATAATGCGAGTTCCAATAATCTAACTGTGGGGACATTTTTGGGTAGTCCACGTGGTCGAGGTTGTTAGCCGAGGTACCACGTGGGCGGACCATGATGTCGAGACATCATGTAATAATATCGGAATTTGAGATATTTGGATACAGGATTAGAGTCTTAGATGACATCAAACTACCTATTTGGATAGAGATGAGACTCTTGAGAAAGTTCAACTTAATCTGAATAGTGTGAGTTGTGACAGATATTATCCTTGTAAATGATAGAGTCCCATGAAGTAAGACTTTTAGGGAAAGTTGGACACTGACCACTATAAAAGTGAGGCATCCCCATGGATCTGAGGCATGCTTTTTATGTTCTGTCTAGTGAGTTAAGCACTATTTGTTATCTTTGAGAGAGATTGATTACTGACTTGATCGTCGGAGTGCCCCCGGGTGGACGAACCACCGTGGGAATTCTCACCTTCTTGTTGCAGATTGTTCTGGCTTAATCTATTCTGCCGGTGTTTTCTAGCTAAGTTCCCTCTTTGGTTGTGTGGTCAGAAATCAATACCCACAATTTGGCGTCGTCTGTGGGAACTTAGTAAGGATAGATGGCCAACAACGAACAGGAAGTGAGGATTGGGGACGACATCCACAGTAAGGAGGAGGAGCATGTAGATCCTAACACTGAAGGAAGAGACCATAATAGAAAAGTGCAAGGAGTGAATCCTGAGGCGAATAATGTCGCCAAAGGTCGGGAAGGGAACAAGAAGAGTAGCCGAGATGAATACTATTGTGAAAGGGACCTTCAGGTATGGAGGGACAGATGTCGGAGAAAAGACGAAACTGAGAAACATGGCAAATATGTTCAGATCTATAGATAGTGGTATGATGCAGAACAACGTGATGCAACCGAACATCCCCATTACAGGACATGTCAGCACCAACAATCAAAATTGGTGCCCAGAAGACAAGATCTCGGCCTAGATGATTAGGTCTGAGGAGACGAGCTCAGCCGAAGTGTGCAAATCTCATATTCCAGATCCTGGATCCCAGATCCTAGAAGACGATCTCGGCCTAGATGATTAGGTCCGAGAAGACGAGCTCAGATCCTGGATTTCAGATCCCGGATCCCAGATCCTAGAAGACAAGATCTCGGCTTGGATGATTAGGTTTGAGAAGACGAGCTCAGATCTCGAATTCCAAATCCCGGATCCTTGATCCTAGAAGACATGATCTTGGCCTAGATAATTAGGTCCGAGAAGACGAGGTCAGATCTCGGATTCCAGATCCTAGATCCTAGATCCTAGAAGACATGATCTTGGCCTAGATGATTCGGTCCAAGAAGACGAGCTCAGATCTCGGATTCCAGATCCTGGATCCCGGATCCTAGAAGACATGATCTTGGCCTAGATGATTCGGTCCGAGGAGACGAGCTCAGATCTCGGATTCCAGGTCCCAGATCCCAAATCCTAGAAGACATGATCTCGGCCTAGATGATTATGTTCGAGAAGACAAAAGCTCAGCCCAAGTGAGCAGATCCCAGATTACAGATCCCAGATCCTAGAAGACAAGATCTCGGCTTAGATGATTAGGTTCGAAAAGAGAAGAGCTCAGCCTGAGTGAGCAGATCCAAGATTCCAGAAGACAAGATCTTGACCTGAATGGTTAGGTCCAATAAGACGAGAGCTCAGCCGGAGTGAGCAGATCCAAGATTCCAAAAGACACGATCTCGGCCTAGATGATTAGGTCCGAGAACAGAAGAGCTCAGCCTGAGTGAGCAGATCTAAGATTATAGAAGAGGAGCTCAGCCTAGATGTTTAAGTTCGAGAAGAGAATAGCCCAGCCTAAAGTGAGCAGATTCGAAATTCCAGAAGACAAGATCTCGGCCTAGATGATTAAGTCCGAGAAGAGAAGAGCTCAGCATAAGTAAGCAGATCTCAGACCCTTGAAGATATAAAGGAAGCACACAAGATCAGATTGAAGTCGGCCTGGTTTTGCCTGTCGGCAGAAGGCCATCTATATACAAGGGTTTTAACTGGACCTCTATTATGATGTGTACATCCTTCCTAAATTAAAGACTTTTTATATAAGGTCCACAAAGGAGTATGTGGAAGCCATATAAGGGGCAAATCCCTTGCCCATAGAGCAATATCGCAGGGATTCTTTTGGCCTTACATGCAAAAGTAAGCTGAAGCCTATGTAAAAAAGCGTGAAAATGTTGTTGAAATCCACCTGCAACGTGCGAGAAAACAGCATGTCGGCTAGGGGCATACCAGCAACAACTTGCTAGGGCTTACAACAAGAAGGTCAGCCCAAGAGAGTTCAAGGTTAGGGACCTCATCTTGAGAAAGGTTGTCGGCAATAAGAAGAATCATAGGGAGGCCAAACTTGGCCCAAATAGAATCATCTCGGTTGCCGGCAATGGGGCATATCGGCTGAAGTAATAATAAAGTGCTAGTTTGATTTTTGTGAATTTGAAATCTGTGAGATAGGACCGACCAGTCCTATCACGATGTTTCCGAATGAAACATGACGAATAACTTAGACTTATTATATGACAGAGGTGAATTATACTTGCATATAATAGAGTTGAACTAAGTTGGTGATGTTTCTAAATGAAACATGACGAGTAACTTAGACTTAGGGGTTGTTTGGGGTGTTTAAATAAGTGCACTTTTTGACTTTTTATGAAATATGGGTTGGGTATGGGTTGGGTTTGAAGTGATGTGATAGAGAGATGATGTGACTTAAATAAGATGATGTGACTTAAATAGGATTGTGACTTTTTGACTTTTTTTGGTTATGTCAAACCAAGCCTAAATAAGTGCACTTTGTGTTTTTGGACTAAAAAGTAGAGAAAAAAATAGATGTTTGGGTTAACTTTTTGAATTTTTACGAAAAAATGTGTATAAAAATATTTTATAAAATTGTAAAATTATGAAATTACCCTCACTGACCCTCGCTGACGCAAGCAGCAGTACTGGTAGTGCACTTTCTGTCTTTTTTCAATTTTTTATTTTTTATTTTTTTTAATGGCATGTGTGGCTACAAGTGTGCCATGTTTTCCATTGACTTGGATGTGTGGCTGCACAGTTTTGTGGATCGCTGTTTTACCTTTTTTTTTTTTTTTTTTTTTTCTCAATTGACAGATTTCGCGCCAAAAAGAGGTAAATAATATGAACTTTTTTGCTTTTTTAGTGACTTTTTGGCTTTCTTGATTTTTTCGATGATGCCAAACCAGCTCTTATTATATGGCAAAGTTGAATTATACTTGCATAAAATAGAGTTGAACTAAGTTGGCGATGTTTCTGAATGAAACATGACGAGAAACTATGGCAGAGTTGAATTATACTTTCATATAATAGAGTTGAACAAAGTTGGCGGTGTTTCTGAATGAATTTCTGAATGAAACATGACGAGAAACTTAGACTTATTATATGGCAGAGTTGAATTATACTTGCATATAATAGAGTTGAATTATGTTGGCGATGTTTCAGAATTATACATAACGAGAAAACCACTTGTTGTATGATAGAGTTGAATTATACTTGCATATAATAGAGTTGAATTAAGTTGGCGATGTTTCTGAATGAAACATGACGAGAAACTAGACTTATTATATGGCAGAGGTGAATTATACTTGCATATAATAGAGTAGCCATATAATAAAGTTGAACTAAGTTGACGATGTTTCTGAATGAAACATGATGAGAAACTTAGAATTATTATATGACAGAGTTGAATTATACTTGCATGTAATAGAGTTGTACTAAGTTGTTTGAGTTAATTGTATGATCATTATGCCATGCTTGATTCGACAAATGTACGTGCCTCCAATGTAAATGAAACAGTAGATATGGTGATAGATGAAAATGACCCATAATTTGTTGTGAACTTTCATGGTGTCTTATATTTCCACAATACAGATAAGACAGAAGATACTTGTTTTAATTTTCTTTAAATACGACATTTTTGATTACTGGAATAAGAGAAACATAACACATCAAGTGAATGGTTCAAAACCCTATTTCTTTCTGCGTTAATACATACGTTGCCTCGTAACCTATATTGTTATTGAAATGCATAATGAAATAAATAGTATTCAGTCTTATGCCGGTATACTACTGCGTGGCATATGTCACTGTGCGATATCTATCAATGTCTTGTCTAAAGTCTTTCTTTTTAATGCACAAAATATATTTGAATTTTAATTCATCTAATCACTCATATACGTATCATTCTCAATAAGTAGTAGTGTTTCTTAACCTGAATGGCGAGTCAAGCTTTCCTTGTCCGTAAATCGACATCTCAATCCTTAACAAAAATAACACACCTCTAGCTCCCACCTCTGGCCCTAACCAAATGCCAAAAAAAATAAAATAAAATAAAAAGGCTACAGAGACATAAGATTTCCAATATTTAAACTAATTTTCCCTACCAAAAAATTAAAAAAAAATTGATTTTTTTAACAGATGAAATGAACAATTCCCTAAATTGAAACACATTAACAAATTCAAACCTTTTCTTTGCATTTGAAATTACTAATTATTTTTTTTTGGTAACATTTTAGTGGCACAAAATTTGATCATATAAAAATTCAACATAATTAATGCAGCCACTTAAAAGTAAGGGGAAACAATCAGGAGATACTAATACGCATAAATTAATGGACAGATAACTTTGAGCAAACCGTTCTGTTTGTGTCCAGCAACTGTTTTAATGGCCCCATTGATCAGGACGAAAAACATTTAAACACGGATTCAGTGGTCAAAATCAAATTATTTGATTGCATTTTTAAGCTTTGTAAATTATGATGAAAAAATGATTTTCAAAATACAATATGAAATTACATAACATTCGCATATGTCTATCTAAGCTCAATAGTAGCATAGTTTCAGTTTTGGCAATAATAACAGCCAAATCAGATGATTCAAAAACTAAAGAGAACCTTTACTTGAATCTTAATTGTCAATTGATAAGTTATATGACGAATTGTAGGAATTGTTCTACAGCGAGCTAATGCCTTATATAATTGCTAGAGGATGATGGGCAGCAGTAGTGTGGGTCTCAACGATTTTTCTAATGTGGTATGGGTACTACTGACTTAAACAGATGTGTGGATCTAAGAAGTTTTCTAAGCATTGGTTGGAACATGCTTAAACTAGAATTTTTAATATTTTTTTAGGGAGACTTGCTCGTTGCTCTTTCGATACAAAGAAAGAAGGGATGTGCATGAGCGAGGTTGGGGGAAATTTTCAACCAAATAGCTCTCTGACAAGTTGGGAATATTCCCACACACCAAACCACTTAATTCTTTAAATTGGTGGGTTGATTGAAGTAGTCTAGGGGTTTTGAAAACCTATTTTTTAAAATCATTGATTATGAACCTTGATTACAAATAACAAAAATACACTGCTAGATCATTAGCAACTCAAATTAGTTGTAGAACTACTGACCTTTATTAGGCAAAGCAACAAAATATTCCATACAAACAAACACATATTGACTAAAGGCCTCTTGTAAACATTTAAAAAAGAAAAAAAACCATTGAGAGATCGAAAACCTATCTCATCGTAGATTTTAGTTCCTTTGAAAAATTTATACACATACATGCATACATAAAAAAATAAAAAAAGCAATTGAGAAAATCAAAAAATTTACACACGAAAGACGGAAGGGATAGATTTGTGAGAAAAATAAGAACTGAGATGGGAGGATGAGAGAGAATATCTATGAGATGGTTCTGATCTGGGAGAAAGAGTGAGATCAGTAGCTGCAAACCGCAGATAAGGGCGTTGATTGTGGTGGAACGAAAGGGTTAGGCTTCAGGGGTAGATGGAGAGATGGAAACAAGAGGAAAGCCGGGGGTGTCTATGTACATTACGATCTATTGAATAACTAGGGGCTCCGTTGCTTTCCAATGTTCCATTCCAAGATTATTTTGGAATCTTTCCAACATTCCAACTGCAAAACTAAATATGGCCTGGTGCATGTATGGGTATACATCAAGCTCCCTACTGCTGATGCACATGGAATGTCCTCCATTTGTTTTCTTTCCAAGTCATTCCTTGGACACTGTTTTTCACTTAATTTATCACCCTTCATGATGGGTGCATCACCGGCTGAACCATACTGCATATTGAATCTTTACAAAACATAATCAATATATTCTTTCTAAGACAGTCCTAGCAATCCTCAAGATCGATTTAGATCTGCTGACAAGTCATTTGCTGGCACTGTTATGGCTGAATTGACAATAATGAAATATGATGGCAACTGAGGAGTTCAGGATCACATCCTTAATATGGCTGACAAAGTTGCAAAACTTAACTTTAGGGATGCAAGTTGATGAAACTTTACTCGTACAGGTTATTCTCAACTCACTTCCATCACAGTTCGGTGCATTCAAAATTCACTATAACACCAATAAAGATAAGTGGAGTTTAAATGAGCTGACTAAAATGTGTGTTCAGGAGGAAGTGAGGTTGAGGGAGGAAGGACGTCAAACTGCATTGGCTGTAACTTATGAAGCTATAAAGTAAGTTTGTAAAATCAAAAAAAATTCACCTAAGAAAAAGAATGAACCTGGGGAAGAAAATCAAGCTTAGAATGGTTTCACTATTAAGTGCTACTTTTGTGGCAAGAAGGGACATGTAAAGAACTGCAGCAAGCGAAAGGCTTGGTTCGAAAAGAAAGGTAAGGAATTTTCTTTTGTTTGTTATGAATCAAATTTTGCTAAAGTACCTTCTAACACTTGGTGGATTGACTCTGGGGCCATGACCCACATTACAAATTCCATGCAGGGATACCTCTCAACTAGAAAACCGATCGACTGATCTTAGAGAACGGGTCATCAGATGGATGTAGAAGACACTTTTTATGTTCCTTCAATTTCTAGGAATTTAGTTTTATTATCCAAATTAGATTGTGTTGGATATTCAGTTTTATTTAGTCGTGGAAAACTCAATTTAATGTTTAATTCAATATTGATTAGATTCTGTTAATTTATGCGATGGTTTATATAAAATTGCCTTAAATCATGAGTTTGCACAATCGTTAGTAACTCTGCATTCGAATATTGGTTTAAAACGTGGTGTAATTAATGAAAAATCCCTCAATCTTGTGGCATAGACGGTTGGGGCATATCTCTAGAAGTAGAATTGAAAGATTAGTGAAGAGTGGGATTTTGAAAAACCTACTTCACTGATTTTTAGATATGTGTGGATTGCATTAAATGAAAGCAAACCAAGCACACGAAGAAAGGTGCCACAAGAAGTAATGAGCTTCTTAAGATAATTCATTCAGATATTTGCAGGCCATTCAACATCCCATGTCTTAGTGGTGAAAAATATTTCATCACATTTATAGATGATTTCTCACATTATGGACATGTGTATCTAATCTAATTCATGAAAAGTCTTAGGCTGTTGACATCCTTGAGGTGTACATAGCTGAAGTCGACAGACAATTAGATAGAAAGGTTAAAATAGTGAGATCAGATAGGGGTGGTGAGTATTATGGTAAATATGATGAGTCAGGCCAAAATCCGGGCCCATTTGCCAAATTCTTAGAAAAAAAAAGGCATTCGTGCTTAATTTACAATGCCTAGTACGCCACAGCAGAATGGAGTTGCTGAAAGGCGTAATCGTACACTTAAAGATATGGCTAGGAGTATGTTAAGTTACTCAATTTAACCCATTTCACTGTGGGGGTGAAGCTTTAAAGACTACAATGTATATCTTAAATAGGGTTTCTAGTAAGGCGGTCCCAATAACTCCTTTTAAGTTGTGGACTTGTAGGAAACCTAATTTGAGACACTTACATATTTGGGATTGTCCCGCAGAGGCAAGAATCTTCAACTCAACAGAGGAAGTTGGACTCGAGAACAATACCTCGATATTTCATTGTTTATCTAGACAAGTCTAAAGGGTACAAATTTTATTATCCTAATCACAGTACGAGGATAGTGGAGACTGGTAATGCTAGATTCCTAGAGATTGGTTAAATTAGTGGGAGTGAGAAAACACGAGTGGTGACTTTTAAGGAAATTAGGGTGGATGTGCCAACATTTGACCCTTATCGAAAAATTGTTGTTTTAGACTATTATTTCACAGGCTGAGGGAAACGGACAACATAATGAAAATCCTTCACCACCTCATGTTTCACCACTTCATGAAGATACCACCATTGAAAATATTGTAGAACCACCACAATCGGTAGTTCTGAAAAGATCTCAAAGGGAAAGAAAGCCTGCCATTCCAGATGATTACACGGTGTATCTACAGGAATCTGATTTTGATATTGGGATAACAAAGATCCAGTCTCATTTTCACAGGCCATGAATAGTTGTGATTCTACTAAATGGGTCAATGCTATAAATGAAGAGTTAAAATCCATGGAACAGAGTGGTGTTTGGGATCTCGTTGAATTGCCTAATAATTGTAAAAAGGTTGGGTGTAAATGGGTCGTCAAGACCAAGTGTGACGCAAAAGGCAATATCGAACGATTTAAAGCCAAACTTGTTGTCAAGGGTTTTACTCGAAAAGAAGGCATAGACTATACAAAGACCTTCTCTCTAGTATCTAAGGACTTGCTTAGAATCATCCTAGCATTGGTAACTCATTATGACTTAGAGTGATGCATCAAATGGATTTGAAAACTGCTTTTCTAAATGGGAATTTGGATGAAGAAATTTACATGGAGCAACGAAAAGGATTTGCAAAGAAAGGTAAAGAACACTTAGCTTGCAAATTAAAGAAATCCATTAATGGCCTTAAACAAACTTCCAGACAATAGTATTTAAGGTTTAATGATACCATTACTTTCTTCGGATTTATGGAAAATGCAGTTGATCAGTGCATATGTCTGAAGGTTAGTGGGAGTAAGTTTATTATTTTGGTGCTATATGTGGATGACATTTTGTTAGCTAGTAATGACCTTGGCTTGTTGCATGAAACCAAGGAATATCTCTCCAAGAACTTTAAAATGGTCGATATGGGTGAGGCAAACTATGTTATTGGCATAGAGATCTTTAGGGATCGATCTCGAGGATTGCTAGGACTATCTTAGCAAGGATATATTAATCATGTTTTGGAGAGATTCAATATGCAGTATTGTTCAGCCGGTGATGCACCCATCATGAAAGGTGATAAATTAAGTGAAAAATAATGTCCAATGAATGACTTGTAAAGAAAACAAATGAAGGACATTCCATATGCATTAGTAGTAGAGAGCTTGATATATGCCCATACATGTACCTGGCCAGATATTAATTTTGTAGTTGGAATGTTGAGAAGATTCCAAAGTAATCCTGGAATGAAACATTGGAAAGCAATGAAGAAGGTTATGAGATATCTTTAGGGAAACGGAGTCCCAAGTTATTCATTAGACCGTAGTGTACACAGACACCCCCGGCTTTCCTCTTGTTTCCATCTCTCTATTTACCTCTGAAGCCTAACCCTTCCTGTTCAGCCACCATCAACGCCCTCATCTGCGGTTTGCAGCTACTGATCACTCTCTTTCTCCGAGATTGGAACCATCTCATAGGTACTCTCTCTCTCTCTCTCTCTCTCTCTCTCTCTCATCCTCCCAACTCAGTTCTTATTTTTCTCACAGATCCATTCCTTCGTCTCTCGTGTGTAAATTTTTTGGAAATTTTCTCAATTGTTTTTATTTTTATTTTTTATGTATACATGTATGTGTATTGATTTTTCAAATGGACTAAAATCCACGATGAGATAGGTTTTCGATCTCTCAATTGTTTTTTTTTTCTTCTTTGACTATTTACAAGAGGCCCTTAGTCAGTATGTGTTTGTTTGTATGGAATATTTTATTACCTTGCCTAATGAAGGTTAGTAGTTTTGCAACTAATTTGAGTTGCTAATGATCTTGCTATGTATTTTTGTTATTTGTAATCAAGGTTCATGATGATTGATTTTAGAAAATAGGTTTTCTAAACCCCTAAAATACTTCAATCAACCCATCAGTTTAGAGGATTAGGTGGTTTGGTGTGTGAGAATATTTTCATCTTGCTAGAGGGCTATTTGGTTGAAAATTTTTCCCCAATCGGGCTCATGCACATCCCTTCTTTCTTTGTATCTAAAGGGCTCCAAGCAAGTTTTCCTAAAAATATATTAAAAATTCTGGTTTAAACATGTTTCAATCAATGCTTAGAAAACTTCTTAGATCCACACATCTGTTTAAGTTAGTAGTACCAATACCACATTAGAAAAACCGTTGAGACCATGCTATTGTTGCCCATCATCCTCTAGCAATTATGTAAGGCATTAGCTAGCTATAGAACAATTCCTACAATTCGTCACATAACTTGTCACGGCAATTAAGATTCAGGTGAAGGTTCTCTTTAGTTTTTGAATCTTCTGATTCGGCTGTTATTGTTGCCAAAACTGAAATTGTACTACTATTGAGCTTAGATAGACAGATGCGAAGGTTATATAATTTCTTGTTGTGTTTTGAAAATTATTTTTTCATCTTAATTTACAAGGCTTAAAAATGCAATCAAATAATCTGATTTTGACCACTGACTCCGTGTTTAAAGGTTTTTTGTCCTGATCAATGGGGCCATTAAAACAGTTGCTGGACACAAACAGAACGGCTTGCTCAAAGTTATTTGTATGTTAATTTATGTGTATTAGTGTCTCTTGATTGTAGCTGTCCATAAACGGGAGCTTTTAGTGCTTAAAGTGTGCTGGTATTTCTCTTTTCACAGTTATCCCACTATGTTTTCCATTCTCATTCTATTTTTTGTTTTTTATTTTTGAAGGCTCTTGCCTTTAGTTCCCTCCATATGATATTATCCTTTTTTGGGTTCATTGTTTAAAAGCATTTCTTCTAGTATTCCTAGGAAAATGATTTACTTGTTTATATAGTGATTACAAACGTTCAATGTTGTGCTTCTTTTTTACTATAATTTTTAATTATCACCTTTATTTGTTTGAGCTTCTTTTAGCATGTTATGTAATGGGTTTGTCTTGACAATCTGATCTGTCACTTTCTTTAGAGGAGGTATGGATGGAGAAATCTCTAACATAAAGAAGTGGCTCATATTGTATCCTATTTACATAAATTCAAAGAAAACAATAGTAGAGGGAAGGCGAATAAGCACAAGCAAAGCCTGTGAAAATCCTACTTGTGCTGAAATTGGGGATTGTTGTTCTCATCTTAAACTCCCGTTTGCAATTGAGGTTTGTTGTTTTGAAATCTGTAATAATCTTTGTCAAATATTTGATTGCCATTGACACTCCCCTTGTCTTATCTTTTTTAAAACGAGTCTGGTGAGATCGTGATAAGGGGTGGATATATTTAATTATTTACATATTCTGTGAAATGATTTCTTGTTGAAGATTGATAAGGCATATCCACGAGATTTCATGCAAAGAGGAAGGGTGAGGGTAATGTTGAAAAAGGAGGATGGAACTCTCTCTAATCCAGCCATTTCTTCAAGTAAGGATAAGCTTTATTAATATGAGTACTATTAAATTTCTCGTTTTGCTTCTATTCTCTTTGTAATTGCATGCTAAACAACAGAGCATTTATAAAATGTAACCTTCCTGCATAAGATAAGAATTTATGACTCCATGATTTCATTTAAGCTGTAATCCTTTCCACCAAACTTCTACAGTCCTCAGGCCTCAACGTGGTGGAAATGAGAGGTATCACAAAATATTGATTGGTAATATACCCCATTGAAAACCAAAACACTAGTACAATGTTCTCTGTCTGGTCAACAACATTTGAAACGAATGGTTACTTCTATTAACAGTTGGCTGCAAACTTGATAAAGATGAAAAAGTGTGTATGGCCTTCATGATCACTTTTACAGAACTCATAATTAAAACATAGGTGAGTTATAATCTTGTTTTTCCACACCTCCAATTATGCTGGAATTCATCTTATCGACAAGAATATGAAACACATGAAGTTAATGAGGAAAAATCTATGGTACATAAAAGTTGTTTTCATGTATGGTACCTAAATACATGTGAATCACTAGATTTGGATAGGGTAAAATTCTAGTCATTAGATGTGTTAGAACTAAAAATAGATAGGAAATTAAAGTGGTTTTTCAAAAGTTAAAGTTGTTTTAGTTAATTTGGGAATGAAAAAATAGATCTAACTTATTATTTATTATAAATATACATAATACTTAGCATTAACTCATTTACTACTTGTTATAAATAAACTTACTATTTAAATATAAATAAAATACAATTCAACAATATTACCCGTTAGTTAGGTCACCTTCTTTTTTTTTTTTTTTTGCAGCACATGGAACTAATAACACCCTATGTGGGTGTTTGGGAAGTGGATTTTTATGTAGGTTTTTTTAGTTGTAGGATATTATTGGAAATTTTTTTGTGTTTGGAAAGATAGTTGGGTTTTTTTGTGGTTGGATGTAATGTTTGTGAGATAAAAAGTGGAATAATTATGGGGTTTGATGTGATATTTTGTTTGGATTTATTTTTTTTAGTTTTGCAAAAAGTGTGCCTTTTAGTAAAAAAAAACCCAAAAAAAATTGTTGCCAAACACCGTCTATATATAACTATTTTCCCTCCATATTTAGTCTCTTATCTCTATTTTATTTTAACAGTATGTGACATTTTCTATTATGAAATTTAAGGTTTTGTTGTAATAACATTTCACGTAGTTAAAGAAAAATATTCAATAGTAAGTCATTGAGTAGTAAGTCAAATTTAATGAAACAGTAAGTGAAGTCCTATTGAGTAGTAACTCAATTCTAATAAATTATTAAGTGGAATCTTCGTTTGTTTCGAAGTAAAATATTTTACTAATTTTTCGTTGTTTGGATGAACAAAAAGCAAGTAAAACATTCTTTAAGAAAAATATTTTTGTATCATTTTTTAATGAATAACTTACCTTTAAAAATTTCATAAACCAATTTTTACAAAGTTGACTCTGACTCGTTATCTTTCCAACAAAGTGAAGTCCTATTGA
Organism: Camellia granthamiana; assembly: GCA_036172215.1. Classification (NCBI taxonomy): domain Eukaryota; kingdom Viridiplantae; phylum Streptophyta; class Magnoliopsida; order Ericales; family Theaceae; genus Camellia; species Camellia granthamiana. Next base: position 107,013,082 of record CM069905.1, on the reverse strand, counting down.
GTAGTAACTCAATTCTAATAAATTATTAAGTGGAATCTTCGTTTGTTTCGAAGTAAAATATTTTACTAATTTTTCATTGTTTGGATGAACAAAAAGCAAGTAAAATATTTTTTAGAAAAATATTTTTGTATCATTTTTCAATGAATAACTTGCCTTTAAAAATTTCATAAACCAATTTTTACATAGTTGATTCTGACTCGTTATCTTTTTGGCACATTTATCTTTTGCAAATAAATATCTTAGTTAGCTCACTAAAAAGTCATAAATGACATTACTGAATCAAAATTTCTCTTTTAAGCAGTAATAAGGGGTACTTACGTGTAGGTCCTAATAAGTGGACTTATTGTATAATAGGTACTACGAAAAAAAATTGTCATAAAAAAATGCCACTAATTGTAATTTTTAGCGACAATTTATAAAAATAGTGAAAAAAAGTCACTAATTGTCAATTTTTAGCGATATATATAAAAAATTGTCACAAAAATATTATTTTTAACGACAATTTTATCAAAACTTATTTTCAATAGGACTTGATGAAAATTAAGTCCAACTATTAGGACCTATTGGTAGTTTACCCTAATATATTCTTGTTTCTAGTATCAACCAATTGCCGAAAAACGAGAAGAAAAATATTTTTTTTAAATCAATTTATAAAAAAATTTAAATATTTTTTGTCGAAACAAATGGAACCTTAGTAGTAAATGAAATCTAATGAATTAGTAAGTGAATTCTCATTGAGTAATAGGTCAAAGCCACTTACTATGAAGTAGTAAGAGCAGTTTTATTGAATAGTAAATAGTATTTAATTGAGTAATAAGTCAAATTTAATTAAGATTAGAATCGCTCTTTGGGTTGAAGCTCACTAGGATTGTTGGTACACAGTGCTGGAGATTATCAATAATGTTCAACAGATTAGGTTTATTGCTTAGTTGTTGATTGTAGTATGCAGTAGGCTTATGGTGGCGGCTGCTTAGTGGTGAGTGTGTTATGAGTTGTATTTGTATTTGTTTGTCTAGTTTTTTTGTGTTGGTACCTGACCAATTCTTTGGTCTTGAGCTAGCATATGATTTGGTGATCTTTTGGTGCCAACCTATTTGGAATTAAGATGTTTCGTTATGGTACTTTTTGCTTTTGCCGTCCCCTTTATTGATGTATCCCACTATATTTCATATATTTTCATCAATAAAGTTTCTCTTTTTGCTGGTAAAAAAAAAAAAAAAAAAGAGTCAAATTTAATAAAGTATTAAGTGGAGTCACATTGAGCAGTAAGTGTAGTTTAATTGAGTAGTGAAATAGTAAGTCAAACCTAATAAAATAGTAAATAAAGTCTCATTGAATAGTAAGTCAAGTCTAATAAAATATTTAATATTCATTTTCACTAATTTATTTATTATATTACGTCTTTTAACTCTCATTATCTATAATATATTATATTATTGTAAAGTATAAATTGAAAATAAAATAATTTAGAAAAACATTTCATTTGTCAATATTTCTTAATGGTAATAAATGAATACATGTACAATAATTACTTTCTTTTATCTACTACACTTAAAAACATTAATTTCTGTATAACAATAGGTAATCAGGAAAATATAGAACTCTCAACTCATTTGTATACATAATGAACAAGATTGTTTTTTTCCATATTTTTTCACAAAGAATAAGTGAAATATTGTGAAAAATGGTGATTTAGATTTTACAAATTGAAGACAATTTCCAGTTACTAATTTATCTATGTCTCTCTCTCTCTCTCTCGCTCTCTCTCTCTCTCTCTCTCTCTCTCTCTTGTTTGAACATTTTGTGATATTTTTGATATTATAAATTGTAAATAATGTTTTATTTTAACATTATTTGATGTTTCTAATTTATTACTTACTAGTTATTATGACTTTGCTTACGATTTGTTCTCATCCTACTTACCACCAATCAATGAGGACAGGGTCTTATTGAGTAGTACTCGTGTATGATTGGGTTGTAAGTAAGTTTGATGGAGTAGTAAGTAGAGTAACAATAAATAGTAAGTAGAGTCTCATTAACTAGTAAGTAGAGTTTAATTTAGTAGCAAAGTAAAGTCTAATGAAGTAGTAAGTAGAGTCTCATTAAATAGTGAGATATAATTTAGGCCTCGTTTGGAAACAAATTATTTTAATAACTTTTTGGCTTTTTGACTAAAATATGAAGTAAAAAAAATTAGTATATTTGGAATGATTTTTTGGTTTTTTACAAAAAGATTTACAAAAAGTAGAAAGAAAATAGAATCTGACTTTTTGGTATAAGTTAGACTTTTAGATTTTTTTAGTAAATTTTTGATTTTTAGGCTAAAAGTGTTATATGCCAAACAAGACCTTAGTAGCAAGTCAAGTCAAATCATTAAGTAACAAGTAAGGTTTAATTATGCAGCAAATCAAGTCAAATGAAGTGGTGTCTTATTGAGTACGAAGTCAAGTCTAATAAATTTTTATATTTTGTTTACTATTTTAAAATTCATATTTATATTTATTACTGATCATTCATTGTGACTTTACTTACAATTTGTTTTAATACTATTTACCACTCAATAGTAATGAAGTCTTATTGAGTAGTAGTTATGTTTGATTGAGTTGTAAATCAAGTTTGATGGAATAGTAAGTGGAGTATCAATGAATAGTAAGTTGAGTCTCATTGACTAGTAAGTGAGATTTAATTGAACAGTAAGCAAAGTCTAATAAAATAATAAGTAGAGTCTCATTAGATAGTAAGTGTGATTTAAATGAGTAGTAACTAGAGTTCATAGGATAGTAGGTGGTGTTTGATTGAGTAGTAAGTTAAGTCTCGTTGAGTAGTAAGAGGTGTTTGATTGAATAGTAAGTCAAATTTGATAGAGTAGTAACTAGAGTGTCATTGAGTAGTAAATGAAATCTCATTAAATATCAATCGGTGTTTGATTGAATAGGAAGTGAAATATGATGGAGTAGGAAGTGGAATTTGATTGAATAATAAATCAAATTTATGGAGTAGCCAAAATAAAATTTAATTGAGTAGTAAGTCAAGTCTAATGAAGTAGTAAGTGGAAACGCTTTGTTTGGGGTGTACTATATAAGTATGCTTTTTATCTTTTTGGCACATCTTTTCGTAAAAAGTCAAAAAGTATGCTTATTTAGATTATCCCAAACAAAGTGAAGTGTAGTAAAGTAAAAAGTGGAAGATTATTTAGTAAGTGGAATGTAAGTGTGTAATAATAAGTATATTCTAATGAAATAGCAAGCAGAAGCTCATTAATAACAAGTATGGTTTAATTGAATAGTAAATGAAGTCTAATGAAGTAATAAGTAGAAATTCATTGAGTAGCAAGTGGAGTCTAGTGAATTAGCGAGTAGAAGCTTGTTGAGTGGTAAGTGAGTTTAATTGAGTAATAAGTCCAATTTGATTGAGCAGCAAGCAAAGTCTCATTGAATAGTAAGTCAAGTTTGATTGAGTAGTTTGTGGAGTCTCGTTGATTAGTAATTAAGATTTAATCATGTCTGATTAAGTACTAAGTAAAATCTCATTGAGATATGAAAATTGTTTAGTAACTTTTCGGTCATAATTAAAATAATAATCATAATAAGTTATAATCACTATCATAATGAATCATACCAAGGGTAATAACCAAATACCATTTAAAGCATATAATTAAAGAGCTCTTCAATCATAGTCAAAATTAAAATTACAAGAGGTTATGACTAAGGCATAATTAACACAACAAATTATAATCAAAGACCACAAAGTTTATAACTGAACATATACACATCAAAAAATAGAATGTGTATTATTGAATTTTCGTGCAAATATAAGAATAAATACGAATATATTGTATATATTTCAATATTAAATAATGAACATTATTTTTTTATTCATACAACTAATAAAATACTATTGAAAAATTAGATAAATTTTATTTAAATTAAAATTTGAAAAAAATTCAATATAATTATATCAAATTTAATACTATAATTTTTAAATCTTAAAAAAGATTAGTCTAATTTTTTTTAGTAATTTAATTACATCCACTCATCACCTGGTAGTTCAAAAAAAAGAAAAAGAAAGTCACATCACATCACTAGGATTGGCAATGTGCTAGGCCGGGGATCATATTCCCTGTACCTGATCCTCGATGGTAAAAATGTCCCCGTCCCCAACCCCCATCCCCACGGGGAACCTATCACCACCCCCACCCCCACTCCTGTCCCCTAACGGGGATCGGGTTTTCCCGACCCCAAATATTCCTTGCTCCAAAAAAAAAAAAAAAAAAAAAAACAACAACAACAACAAACAAACAAAGATCATTTACAACAACTACAACTACAATTTGTTTCATTTGATCATCGTCAACATTTAACAACAAATAGTGATCAACAACATCAACACAACAACTACAAAACTCAGATCTAGAGAGAGAGAGAGACATAAATAGTAGTGAAACTTAGATCTACAAAACTCAGATCTCGGATTGATTTGCTCCACCTTCACCTTCTCTGAGAGTGCTCGGAACTGAGAGAGAGGGGCAGCAATGGAGAGGTTGCCGATGATGGTGGCGGGATCGCCTTTGGAGACGATGGTGATAAAGGAAGAAGTAGATTGGCGGGGAGAGAGAGAGAGAGAGGAGATTGGTGGCGAGTGAAGAAGATCGGCGGTGGAGGGGGGAGAGAGAGAATGAGTGAGAGAGAGAAATGACTCAATGGTGAGGCTGAAATGAAAATGAGATTCAACCCTAAACACACATATATATATATATACGGGGATGCTCGGGTATTACTCGGGGGCGGGGGAACCTATCTTCGTCCTTGGCTCGAAAATTGTCGGGGATTTAATTTTCAATACCATCCCTGGCCCTATGGATGTAATTTTCAGGGAAAACCCGTTCTAATCGGGGTCAGGTTCCCGTCGGGCCGGGTTCAAATTGCTATCCCTATACTTCACTGGTTTTCCCGGTGACCCATGCCTATTAAATTAGGATACCACTTTAAGATATGGTACACGAAAACCATTTTGGTGTACAGTAGTCAGACCCAGTTAATGAATTTCATTGCCATGGGTGTCTGATCTGAAATGTCAATTTGGGCTTGAAACAATAATTGAACCTCATGACTTTAACTTCGCATTATCTTGTTTATTTATGTTGCGGTTGCTTGCAGGGAAACAGCTAATGCTTCGCATAGCAGAGTTGGTGCCCAGACACCATGGGAGGACCAAGAAACAGGAGCCTGCTGCTACATCAACCTCGGGTGCTGGACCTTCAAAATCTGGGAAAGGTGGAAAAAAGAAGAGATAGCTTCACTAGTTTGTGTTTCTTCCCCGTTGTCAATGTTAGGCTCTAAAACTTTTACATCAAATATTTTTTTTTACAAAAAACCCTTGTGTTTTTGTTAGTCACCATATTTTTATTTGTTTGGAATATTTAAAGGTACTTTTTTTTTTCCCCCCCTGAAAAGAGCAGCCTCATTTTTGTGGGGATAGAAATTGTGGTCGTGAACTAGTTCAAAGGAGAAATGCATAATTAATACTTAATAGTGCAATGTGTAAAATTATCCAGTAATCTTGGTAACATGCTGACATAGTGCTTCCGGATCAATAAGAACAATAATCACGGTATAAATGTTGTTGACTTGATCCACATTGATCGGTTGGATGATGGGAGACAGGTTGCGTATGAGTTTTGGGCTTGTCAAAAGTTTCTGCGACAATTTTCAGCATGTGCATTGGCAGTAAAGCTTGTGCATATCCTATATGCCTAGTAGATCTTAGATCTGATAGGTTGAGATACTCTACAATGAAGTGAAATGTTGGCTGAAGTTAAAATTAAAACCAACTTTGTCAATTCCATTATTATTGTAAGGCTGCAAGTTGTTTTATGACCTTACTTGCCACGAACACAAAAAAAAGGTTGTTATGCCATGGACCTGCCAACCATAGTTCTAATAAGTGCTAGTTAGCTACTTGTTCTTAATCTTCCTCGTGACTACGTTTTGTAAAAAGTCCAAACTCTCTTTCTTTTCCTTAATTTTTTTTGGTACATTAAAAGTTGTAATTGATAGGGGGAATATGTTATATGATAAGATGAATTCTTGATCTTTTATTCAAAATATATTGAATATTTCACATTGTATTTTGTAATGGTCAGAAATTACTACAAAAGTGCGAAACTATGTACCTTTTCTATTACTTTATAAGATACCTAGAAGAGAGAGAGAGAGAGAGAGAGGATATTCTATTGCCCTATAAGATAATAAGAAAAAAAGAACAGAAAGATGTGCAACTTGAAAGTTAGCATTTGTTTTAGTTAATCATATATGTGTGCACCAAAGCCAATCATTTTCACTTTCTTTTGTCAATGGAGCAATAAATTTCCAATGCAATAAGAGCATCAAGTTAAATGTAAAATGATGCATGCGTGATGGATGAGGATGAATGGGCCCATGGATGAGGATTTTTTTTTGGGGGGGGGGGGGGGGGGGGAGAGAATCAAAATTGTAACTTACACTGACACTGGCTTTGATCATTGGATTAATTTTATCACTTACAAGACAAAACAACCTTAATAAGGTAATTGCTCTTACCACTAGGTTAATTCCATCAATCACATAATAGTCTTAATAAGGTATACGGAATTTAATCATCATCATTCATAAGATAGGAAGAAAAACAAAAAACTCAAGATGTAATAAAAAAAAGTATAATATATTATAAATTTGAATTTAATGTAATTTGGCCAACGCCCACAATAAATTCACACACATCCCACAGCTCAAACTTGCTTGTATATGGGTGTCCCATCACTGTAGGAGTTGGACTTCAAAAACTTAAGCATTTTTTTTTTAAGAACTAAAAGATTAAGGTTAGATATCACACAAATTGTATTTAAAATTAGATACAACTCTCTTATAAGTGATGGATCTCACTTTTTTGAAATTTTTCTTCTTGTTTCTTTATTAACCCTTATGAAGTCCTGTTTCATATAAAAAATAAAATCATGAAAGATTCTATCATTTCAAACTAATGTTCTTTTTTTGTAACATCATAACCATACATGCAAATAGATATTGCTGATCTAAAAAAGTTCCTCCTAATCTCTCTAACCATTAACAATCTTAACATTATTTATAGGCCTTTTTCCCTAATCTCATGCATGATTAAATGTCTGTCAACCCTCTCTCTCTCTCTCTCTATACATAAGTATACTCAACAACGAGGCCATTTTGCTCTCTATCCTATATGTATTGTTTGAGATCTATTGGGAGATTATCATCAAGGCATAAGAATTGATGGGTCTTTCTCAAAATCCAAGCCCTCCTGCTCACCTATACTCCCAAGAACTTCAACTTAGGCTTTATCAAGCTTTTATATTTTCAATACCAATCCTCTTTTCCATAATTTTGTTTCTTTTGTTTTATTTGTTTTACCTCAAGAGGAGGTCCTCTACCCCCTCTTCTCCTCCCCCAATACTTGCAATTACTCTGAATCATCATCATGCCACTTCTTTTTCCCCCTTGGTATGCCATCTCTCTCTCTCTCTCTCTCTCTCTCTCTCTCTGTTCATCAACAATATATATTTTGTGATGCTCATCTTGTGTACAATATCCAGCTGCGTACAATCATTTTGCCAGACAGTGGAATCATAGATGCATGCAGAGTGCAAGTATATGTTATAATTTTACTTCAAAATTCAATTTGATTTTTAATTTTTTGACAAAATTGCTATTCATACATAATTTTTTATATAGAATTCATCAGGATCTGGTGGTAGCATTTTGTAACTAAATGTTATTTATATGGATGCTTAATTTTAAAATGACAAGTCTCCATGCAAACACATCATTCTGTTCTATTGATATGTTTCAATTTTTTTTTTTCTTTCTTTATTTATATTGTGTTTGCACAGACTGCAGAGATGGGGTTGATGGGAGAGCTGAAAGAAAAGCTTCCGGTTGTCCTGTTTTATGAAGGTTTAAGGGAGAAGGACTCACAGTAAGTTCTCTTACATTTTCTTCATTTCTTCGTCTCATACTACAACTTCATAATTAAAGTGTGTTAATTAAGGTCTTGATACTAGAGAAATTAACATTATTATGATCATAACTGTGCTTCTCTATAGAGAGTTCCACTAGATCAATCAAATTGACACGGTGGGTCCACCAAAAAAACAATCCAAAAACTTCTTTTTTTTTTTTTTTTTTTTCTAATGCTGTGTTTGGTTGGGGATTTGGGGAGGGATTTAGAAAGGGAAAAGAAAAAGGTGTGTGAAACTATGTGAAATATAAATATGTTTTATTCACATTTCACCTACTTTTTCTATTTCCCTTTCCAAAGCCCTCTCCAAATCCCTCAACCAAATACGCCATAAAAGAAAGTGCACATAATATAATTTATCATCATGAATACAGTGCTATTATGATTGTATCTCAAAAATAGACCACTTACAAAGTTTGTCTCAGTAAACACTTGGAAGTGTCTGACATGTATAATATATCTCCAAAAGTACAAAAAAAAAAAAAAATAGTCATAGAGAATTATTTTTGCAACCAATCATGACCTCCTTTGATAAAAACTACTTACAAACTTTTATCTTTTTCCATAGACAGTTGGAATCTCTAATAACATCCACTATTTTTTCAAGAAGTGCACGGCTCTAAATTATTTCAATTAGGAAGAAAGAATTCAAACTAGCATCGAAGATCAATGGCATCTTAAAAGGGTCTGCATATATATTTCCAACATAAAAATGAATAATAAAAAATAAAAAATTTTGTTCATGAGTTCACCAAAGGTCTATTTGGTGTAACTTCTTTCAAATTGAAAGTTGATATTAAAAAAACATAAGTTGAAAGTATAAGTATTCTTCCTAACTTTTCAATAACTAGAATTTTCAATTTATTTAAATTAATTTTGTCATATTAATTATAAGTAGAAGTTACACCAAACAATTTTATACAAATTTTCAAAATAAAAAAGTTATACGCAACCCAATAAATTGCACCAAACAGGATCTAAGGATATTTGTTAAAAAACTTAAATTAATTATACATTCTTTATAAAAGTGTGTTTCTATAAAGAATATACAAATATTTTAAACTTTTTTGATCAATACCCTAAAAGATTAAAAAAATTAAATCTAGAAATTAAATGACTCCTCACTCCTGTCCTTGCTTCTAGAAAAAAGACATGCTAGAGGGCAGAGAAGGAAGACTAATCAAAATACTAATTTCTTTTTCTCTCATCAAAATTTTAAGATTTGGAGAATTTTGAAATGGAGAGATTTTCTTACCAGTGTGCCACTACTATGCATTGTAAGTGTGATTTGGTAGCAGATACTGAGGATTAATAATCAAAAGGTTCCACAAAAAAGACACAATTATGAATAAACTATTAACGAAATGATTAGATCATTTTTTTTTTCTCTTCTCAAGACTTAAATTTAATATCTTGCTTAATACCTTTAGAAGGTGGATGATTATCTCTTTCCCACTACGAAATTATAATAATAATAATAATGATATAAAGATTAAAGTGATATATATGCAATCAGGACATGATCATTTTGTTCTTTTGAGATATAGAAGAATCTCTTCTGTCATTCTCATCTACACTTGGGTACTAGAGCAATATTGCAGGGATGCAATGAAGCTGATCATACTTCTTATTATTAATAATCCTAGTTGTACGAGCAAGAAATATTCTTTCTCGTATAATCCTGTTGATCAAGTCTGCGCTCCTCCGTACGACGTCGCTTTACTCCCTGAAAACACAAACGTGAGCTAATCGGCGGGGTGTGCCGGATACCTCTCCGATGCCTAAGTCAGCAAAATAGACAAATAGACAAAAGCTCTGTGTATTCAGGAATCAAAGTTGTGTTACCTTTCCATAAGTGATGTTATGAGATTTTATAGGTTCCGCGTGGCACAATCTTAGTAGGACTCTTACTCCTCCATGTAAAGTCCTCCTAGGAATCATATTCCTGAAAGATAATGCTTATCCTTCAACACCCCCCTCACTGCTTAAACCAAGTGAGATGGTTCTACCATGGTCGGATGTCAATACGACCGAGATAACATGGCCATGCTAAAGCCGCAGACTAGATCGAGCTCAAAATAGCTCGGTTCTTCCCTTCACTGCGTGTACCTCGGTTTGACATATTCCAACTGGGTTGTCTGAGACCGCACTAACCACAACGAGCTTGGACCGAGCTAACCAATAGCAAGGTTCTGATGAAAGCTCAACATACTTTGGCTCAATATGGTATGACCGAGCTAACTATTTCTGCTCTGAGTGTGGTGACCGAGCTAACGGCAGAGCTCTTTTGGACCGGGCTAACTATCTCTACTCTGACCGTGGTGACCATGATTATTCCTGGACCGAACTAACCCTTGCTAGGTTACTTCCATACCTGGACCGAGCTAACACCTGGACTACGGTCCACTTACGAAGCCCTTCTTACTATGGCCCATAGAACGGCCCATTACCCAACTCGGCCCAATTTACCCATAAATTACCCTCTCAATTGCCCCTTAATCCCATCTGCGCAGCATGATAGGGATTACCTTTTTCCAGCCGAGCTAAAAAACTTTAGTCTTCCAACCGAGCTAAAAAACTTTAGCTTTCCAACCGTACTAACTTCATACCGGGCTCTATTTGTTCGGTCAAAACGTCCCTTTAGTTGCTGTACTGAACCACTTCCCATTCCATGGCCACGTGGCAAACTGTCATTGGCTCTGGGTAGCTGTCACGCCGTCTTCGTACCTTGTGTATTTTGAACAGTCCCGCCTTTTTGTCCTTCCCTTTACACAAAACACCCCTTCGTTTTGAATCATTCATTCCACTATTCATCTCCTCCTCTCTATTTCTGAATCTCCATTTTTCTCAAACATAGTGCCTGAAAAGGGCTTTCTCTCGTGGCTTTGATCTTCATCCGCTCGTCTTCAAACTTGTAAGTAGCCCAATCTTGTTTCCTTTTTGTTGATTTTGCATCTGTTTTGTAATACACAACACACGTATTTGTACGTTTTTCAAAACACACACCACTTTCATTTTCAGTTTTTCCAGGAAAACCTTGTGATAAAACCACTGCATTCATGAATAGTGTGAAAAAATACTGCATTTGATCCAAAATCACACCCCAACCGAACTAGGATACTGTTTGTATTAGGTGCAAGCCTAGCCATACCTAATCAACCGGACTAAAAGTACACGCCATACTTATAGCTTCCATAAGTTAGGGACCTTCTGTTTCTTTTAACCGAGCTATCGAACCGCACTAAGTTTGCGCAATACCGCGTTAGCAAGCCTTAACCACTGACCGAACCATGCCTAGGGGCTAAACCAGCTTCTTTAGTCAAAACCGAGCTAAAATTGCTGCCCTAATTGCATTAACCATCGATCGAGCTAAAACTTGGGGCTAAACCAGCTCCCTTAGTTCAAACCGAATTAAGAATGCTGCCCCAAAGGCTCAATCGGGCTAAAGCCCCCTACTTAAACCGAGCTAAGGCTGGATAGCATCCCACGTAGTCGAGCTAGGACTTCATTTATCTTGCCTTTATTTCTTTTAGCACGGTCCAACGATCTGTGCTTAACACCCTTCTTTTTCACTTTGCAGACTTAGGTTGCCAGGCACTCCTTTGAACGCTCAGACCGAGCTACTCAGCGTCATTTCACGACCGAGCTAATCCTCTGTTAATTTATACATAATTTAAAACTTCATGGGTAAATATAGGTTTTTGGTAAACACCCCAGGTGCTATGGCCGAGTTTCGAAGGGACTACCATATCTCTGATGATGTCCATCTTACTCTAGCCGAACTAGATACCACACATTGGGGAAACCCTGGTTTTGTTTCCTTCACCCTTCTTTCCATTGTAGAAACCGGACTTAGATTCCCTGTACAGCCCCTTATTTGCGAGTTTCTTAGACAAACCAACCTCTGCCCTACCCAGCTTTCCACCAATTCATACCGTATAATAAATGGCATCGCCGAGCTAAACCGCCGAGTTGGCCTTAACCTCGGTTTAGCCGAACTCTTCCATAATATTCCATAGGTTCAAATGAAGATGGTTGAGTTTACTATCTAAGAATAAGGCGCCGGCGTGAAAAGATAATAAAGAATACCCCGAACAAGGATGTAAACGATGATGATTTTCTCTGGGTTTCTGGGAATTTTGAGGACCACGAAGCTTAGATCCTGGGTGACTGAATTAATTGGGATAAAGGAGTCGCCGGTAAAACTACCTCGGCTTAGTTTTTATGCTTTCTTTTACCTCGGTTTGCTTATGTTGAACCATACTAACTGCTGCCTCCTTTACTTCATGCAGATTTGAACTTTCTCAAGTCCCAGTACAACTATCCCAACTTAAACACACTTCGCGCCGCACTGCGATATCCCAACAGAAGTTGGGCCGAGCTACTGGATTTTGAACCGACGTACAGATATAGCAGCAAACGAAAGACCAGGGTAACTGACTTCCTGTTGGAAACCTCTCTTGAACCGGATCCATCCTTGCTTCAAATCAACTTGATCCCACTAACTGCTGAGCAAGAAATGGCCAAGAAGAGAGCCGTGCAAGCCCTTCTGACCGAAACAAACCAGCCCGTGGTACCACCAGCCGGTCAGACTCAGGAGACCGTGGTGGCCCTTCCATCCCATCAACCCTCGTCATCTCGTTCAAACAAGCGTGCTCGGACTTCCACAACCGAGCCACGCCTTGTTGATGAAGAAGATACCATCCTTCCGCCAAGCCCTCCACTTAGCCCACAACCGGAGCGCCTTGACCGAGCTAGCTCTTCCAAATGGGTTCCAAAGACCATGTTTCAGAACCGTGCTATCAGCGATTCTGATTCAGTGGTTGTAGAGAAAGACCACCTTATGGCTTTCAACCTTGCCAAAGGTGTCTGTCTTCCAGCCGACATGAAGCACCGTGATCACCTAACCGAGCTAAAGGCTATTCGCTCGTTTACAAAATCCATGGTGCTGGTAAGTAGTCTGTCTGCTTACCTTTCTAATTTTTTTCAACTTTCTGCTCGGTTTAAAAGTTTCTTACCATCCTTTTGCAGGCTATACAGAAAAACCACATCGCTCACAAGCGTGTATTGGAACTTCGCAAAACGACAAGGCAAACAATGGCCAAGGTAACCGAAAAAATCGCCGAGCTAGAACAGGCCAGGAAGCAGATAGCCGAGCTACAAACCGAGAATGGTCGTCTGACCGGTCTTGTTAACTCGGCTGAAGCAGACAAGCAAAAGGCTGCGGCCGTGATAAAAGACAAATATCCGCGTGAGTTGGCCAAGCTTGAAGGAAAAAAGAATGCCGAAATAACCAAGCTTGAGAAGAAGTTGGAGGATGCGGAGGACCGCGGTTTCAAAAAAGGTGAAGCCCTGTACATCAAGCAGTGTGAAGCCGCGAAGGACCTGTTCTTTAAATGTGGGTGGAGGGGGGCTGTGACACAGCTCGGTCATGGTCCTGAGACCGAGGTCTTCAATCCTCCTCCATACTTTATACCGAGCTCACTGGCGGAGTATGCTGCTACTACTTAGCAGCAATTTCTGGAAGAGGAGGATAAAGATAAAGCTCCAGAAGACAACACTCAGCCTGGTCGCCAGTCTACCTTCCCAACTCCAGAGGTCTCCGTTCTGCCTTTGCCTGCTAATACGGATCTTTCAACCGAGTTTAACCAAGAGGTGCCTGCCACAACCGAGCTACCCCTGGGTGAAGACCGCGTTGTTCTTGATGCTGATTTAGATGACCTTTTTGCTTAATCTCTGTAATTTCTTCTTTTTGCTGTTGGAAAGAAAAAACTATAACCGAGCTGAGGTCCTTCTTTTGTACTTGTTTTGAATCTTCAATGAAAGCTTCTTTTGGTTTTAACTGTTATCTCGGTTTACTTTCATGTGTATACTTACTTTCTAACTGTAATTTGAGTAAGGTATAACATTCTCCGGCCGAGATACTTTATCTCAGTCTTAACTTTTTAATTTGACTGGCCATATGTGCCAACCTTTTTCTAGCCAACCACTTTTCAGCTTTGGTCTTTATCTCGGTTGAAGAGTACTAAGGCCTCGTTTAGGAACTCTCCCTTTTAGCCAAAAAGCCAAAAAGTTACTAAATTAGCCAAAAAGCCAACAACCCATACCAAAAATTCAAAGATTCTATTTTCTCTCTACTTTTTGCACATCTTTTCGTAAAAAGCCAAAAAGTCATCCCAAACATACTAGTTTTTTTTAGCTCATATTTTAGTCAAATAGCCAAAGTGTTACTAAATTAGCCTGTTCCCAAACGGGGCCTAAGTGTTAGTTTTTCCAGCCAACTATTCTTCAGCCTGAGTCTTTATCTTGGTTGAAGAGTACTAAGTGTTGGTTTTTCCAGCCAACCACTCTTCAGCCTGATCTTTATGTCGGTTTGAAGAGTACTAAGTGTTGGTTTTTCCAGCCAACCACTCTTCAGCCTTGATCTTTATCTCGGTTGAAGAGTACTAAGTGTTGATTTTTCTAGCCAACCACTCTTTCGCCTGAGTCCTTATCTCGGTTGAAGAGTACTAAGCGTTGGTTTTTCCAGCCAACCACTCTTCAGCTTTGATCTTTATCTGAGCTGAAGAGAGCTCAAAGTTGGTTTTTCCTGCCAACTCTGAGTGAAGTGTTTGGTTATTCCAACCAAACGTCCTGCAGCCTGGATCCTTATCCTGCGCTTAGGAGGGGTGTTGGTTTTTCCAGCCAACCTCTAAGTTGGTTTTTCCTGCCAACCTGGAGTAAAGTGTTTGGTTATTACGACCAAACATCCTGCAGCCTGGATCCTTATCTTGGGCTTAGGAGAGGACAAAGTTGGTTATTCTAGCCAACTCTGTTTTTGTTGCCCCTAGCTTACTAAAACAACTTTTACAGAATAAAAAAATTATGCCGAAAAGAAAACTACTTGTTTTATTGAGAAAAAGAAAAATTACAAGTACTGAAAAGCTAAAAATAAAATAGTTTGAGATTGGCGGTGTTCCATGGCCTGGGAATGGCTTTACCGTCCTTGTCTTCCAATTGGTATGCCCCTTTTCCAGCTAACCTAACCACTTTGTAAGGTCCTTCCCAATTGGGCCCTAACTTGCCATCTCTGGGTACCAAGGTATTTCCTATCACTTTGCGCAGTACCCAATCTCCGATTTTGAATTGTCTTGGATGTATTGTTTTGTTATACTTTCTGGACAACTCTTGCTGGTACGAGGCAATGTGAACCAGTGCTCTTTCTCTTCTTTCTTCCGCAAGATCGAGCTCCAATGCTATGGCTTCTCCATTTAAGTCTGGATCAAAATTTTCACTTTGAATTGTGGGGAGGCCAACTTCCAGTGGGATTACTGCTTTTATGCCATAGGCAAGGAAAAGGGTGTTTCGCCAGTAGACCGCCGAGGTGTGGTATGGCAGGCCCATAAAACGTGGGGATGCTCCTCAGCCCACTTGCCCTTTGCTTTCTCTAATCTTTTCTTTAATTCGTCCAAGACCACTTTGTTTGATGCTTCTGCTTGGCCATTTTCTTGGGGATATGCTGGTGTAGAGTTGTAGAATTCTATCTTGTATTCTATACAAAAGCCTCTAAAGATCCTGCCATCGAACTGAGTGCCGTTGTCCGATATTAGAGCTTTTGGTATGCCAAACCGAGTGATGATATTCTGCCAGACTAAATTTTTCACATCCTTCTCCTTGATTGATGCTAATGCTTCTGCGTCCACCCACTTTGTGAAGTAGTCTGTTGTTGCTAGGAAGAACTTTCTGTTGCCGAGCACTGTTGGAAGTGGTCCTACTATGTCCAAGCCCCACATTGCAAAGGGCCATGGGCTTGTCAATGGTAGGAGTTCTCTGGCTGGCTGATGTATTTGGTGTGCAAACTTCTGACATTTCTCGCACTTCTTGACATACTTCTCTGAATCTGCTTGCATGGAAGGCCACCAATATCCTTGTGAAATGGTTTTGTAAGCTAATGATCTTCCTCCTTGATGGCTTCCGCATACGCCTTCGTGTATCTCGAACAAGAATGATTCAACTTTGCTGGGGTGGACACACTTTAGGTAAGGTCTTGTGAATGACTTCTTGTACAAAGCCATTGATAGGGAGAGCCAAAATCGCTGTGATTTTGCTCTTATCCTGTTGGCTTCCTTCTTCTCTTCGGGTAAAATGCCGTCTTTTAAGAATAGTATGATGGGATCCATCCATGAAGGGCCTAGTTCGGCACAACATACCTCTTCTACTTCGGGTTCTTCAATGCTTGGTCTTGGTAGGTAGTCAATCAGCAATGGATGAGGGATGGAGGTATCTGCCATTGAAGCAAAGCCTGCTAGTTCGTCCGCTCTACTGTTTTCTTCCCTGCCGATTTGCTCTATCCGCACTACTTCAAATTTCTTGATCTCTTTTCTGACTAGCTCTTGGTACTTAGCCATCTTGTCATCCTTCGCCTCGTAGTCACCTGAAATTTGGTTTACTACCAGTTGTGAGTCACTGTAAACCATTAGCTCGGTGGCCTTCATGTAGGATGTTGATTTTAAGCCTCCTAGAAGTGCTTCATATTCTGCTTCATTGTTTGATGTTGAGAAGCCAAGGTTGACTGCTTGCTCCACCACTAAACCGTTGGGTGAGATGAGGACTAGATGAGGACTATGCCCAGTCCTGCACCGTGCCTGTTGGACGCTCCATCCACGAAGAGCTTCCACATCTCTCCCATGAACAGTTTCCAGCAAGTGGAGGGATCAGATGATGCCTTGGGATCAAGAGTGTTACTGGTGTTTTCTTCAAGGTCCATGCTTGCTGTTTGCCCCTCGCTATCTGATTGTACCAAGTCTTTATTTGTTAGTGAGTCTTGGCTTGGTGTAGCATGGTTTGCTTCTTTCTCCTTTACTTTACTCTGGTCTGCCTTAGGGTCTGACTGGGTATCCTGCACCAGGGGTTGCGCTATTCTGGCGTCAACTTCCATCCCTAGTTGGGTTGTATCAGTCAGGTCGATTGGGCAGATATGATGACTCCTTGGGGTGAATTCTGCGACAAAGTCTGCCATGGCTTGGGCTTTTACCGCGGTTCTGGGTTGGAACTTGATGTCGAACTGTCCCAACTCTACTGCCCACTTTAGGATTCGCCTAGAAAAGTTTGCCCTCTCAAACAAAGCTTTTAATGGAAAGGTTGTGAGGACGACTATAGTGTGGGCGTGAAAGTAATGCGACAACTTTCTCGAGGCCATCATCAAGGCTAGGGCCAGTTTTTCCAGTGGTAAGTACCTTGTTTCTGCGCCTAGTAATGTCTTGCTAACATAAAAGATGGGCAGATGTTGGATTCCTTTCGCTCGGACCAACACTGCGCTAATTGCGTGCTGTGAAACTGCCAGGTACAGAAAGAGTTCTTCTTCAGGTATTGGGGTTACAAGCAGTGGTGGAGAAGACATATATTCTTTCAAGCTTTCTAGAGCGCGGTCGCATTCTTCGTCCCACTCAAACTTGGCTTTTAATGCTTGAAAAAATGGTCGACATCTGTCCGACGATCGGCTTATGAATCGGTTGAGTGCAGCTGCCATGCCGGTGAGATGCTGCACTTCTTTCACTGAGTTGGGCCTCTCCAGATCCTGAATTGCTTTGATCTGAGAGAGGTCTGCCTCAATACCTCGGTTGGTCACCAAGAAGCCCAGGAATTTGCCAGATCCTACACCGAACGCACATTTGGACGCATTGAGGTGCAGCTTGTGCTTCTTCAGGATCTGAAACGTCTCACCTAGGTCCTTGAAATGGTCATTCTTATCCTTGCTCTTGACCACCATGTCGTTGATGTAAGCCTCCATTGTTCTACCTAACAATGGTTCAAACATCTTGGTGACCATCCGTTGGAATGTTGCCCCTGCGTTCTTTAGGCCAAAGGGCATGACCTTGTAGCAGTACAGTCCTCTTGGCGTTGTAAAAGATGTGACCTCCTGGTCTGGTTCATACATAGCGATCTGATGGTAGCCTCTGTACGCGTCAAGAAAGCTAAGTCGGTTGTGCCCCGCCGTTAGGTCTACCAGTTGGGCTATCCGTGGTAAAGGAAAGCTGTCCTTTGGGCATGCCTTGTTGACTGTTTTATAGTCCACGCAGACACGCCATTTTCCATTCTTTTTTGGCACCACTACTGTATTGGAGATCCATCTGGGGTAGTGTACCTCTCTGATAGCTCCTGCCTCCAGCAGGTTTCCTACTTCTTCCGCCACTATCTCGGCGTGGTGGAGTGCCGATCTGCGAGTGCGCTGAATAATTGGTCTGGCGGTTGGGTGGACGTTCAATTGGTGACAGATGAAGCTTGGGTCAATGCCAGGCATATCATATGGCGTCCAGGCAAACACTTTGATGTTAGAGGTCAAGAATTCCATGACCTCTATTCTCTCAGTGCTGGACATAGATGAGCCAAGCAAAAAGAACTTATCCGGGTTCTTTTCATCTATTCTTACCTGTACCAAGTCTTCTACTGCCTTCTGTTCAGCGGCTTTGCCAACATCCGCGAACAATTCATTGCTCTCTGGTTCTTCCACCATCTGAACAAACCCCTTGGCAGCGCGACTGCCGTTTACTGTGATGAAACATTGCTTGGACATAATTTGGTCTCCATAGACCTCTTCAATTACCCTGGCTTCGTTGGGGAATCGCATTACTTGATGGTAGGTTGAAGCTACCGCTTTCATGGCATGTAGCCATGTCCTTCCCAAGATTATATTGTAAGTGGAGGGCACTTTCAATACCCAGAATTCCACTTGTTTCGTCATGCTTCCTGCTCTGACTGGGAAGATTATCTTGCCAACTGGCCACTCTGGCATTGAGTTGAACTCGATCAGGGGAGATACGGCAGGTGCCAAGTCTTTGTCTTCTAGTTTCAATTGTTTGAATGTTTCGTAATACATTATCTCACATGAGCTCCCTTGGTCAATCAAAATCCGCTTGACGTCAAAATCCTTGACTCGGAAAGTGACGATCAGAGCATCATTGTGAGGGCAATATATCCTTGCCAAGTCTCTATTTGAAAAAGATATGACGTTCGTGGCTTCTGTTCTCCCCTTTTTGATGGTAGGTTGGGCGTTTAGTACTTCCCTTAAGTGCTCAGCCTTCTTGATCATGCCCCTAAGCTCGCATATGCGTTCAGGTTCGAATACCCTATGGATTACGTTGATCACGCCTTGAGGTGGGGCGTCGATTGGCATTCCGTTTGGGTTGTTATGGTCCTGGGGGGCTGGCTGCGTCCTTTCTTCTATGTACTTGTCCAGATGGCCGGCTGCCACCAACTCCTCCAGATGCTGCCCCAATGGTGTGCAATTTTCAATGCGGTGCCCCTTTTCCTTATGGAAGGTGCACCGGGATCTTTCGTCGTAGTCCTTTTTGGCATTTGGTTAGGGGAAAGGTGAGAACTAGGGTTGTGTTCTTTTTGTTAAGGATTGAGATGTAGATTTATGGACATGGAAAGCTTGACTCGCCATTCACGTTAAGAAACACTACAACTTATTGAGAATGATACATATCTGAGTGATTAGATGAATTGAAATTCAGATATATTTTGTGCATTAAAAAGAAGACTTTAGACAATATATTGATAGATATTGCACATTGACATATGCCACGCAGTAGTATACCGGCATAAGACTGAATACTATATATTTCATTATGCATTTCAATAACAATTTAGGTTACGAGGCAACCTGTGTATTAACGCTGAGAGGAATGGGGTTTTGAACAATTCACTTGATGTGTTGTGCTTTTCTTATTCTAGTAACCAAAAATGTCGTATTTATTAAAGAAAAGTAAAATAAGTATCTTCTGTCTTATCTGTATTTTGAAAATATAAGCAACCATGCAACAAAGGCACCTCTATTCTTAAGTTCTCAGGATCTCTAATTAGTAGGGATTAGTCTATTGCTAATATTTGAAATATCAGTGGACAAATACCGAAGTGTATGATGTAGCTCAAGCCTCAAGTGTGTAACTGTCCATAAACGGGAGCTTTTAGTGCTTAAAGTGCGCTGGAATTTCTCTTTTCACTGTTAGATCTATCCCATTATGTTTTCCATTGGCATTCTATTGGCATTCTATTTTTTTTTTATTTTTAAAGTCTGTTGCCTTTAGTTCCCTCCATATTCATGATTTGGCACAAGGCACTAGTTCAGTGATATTATCTTTTTTGGGTTCACTGTTTAAAAGCATTTCTTCTAGTATTCCTAGGAAAATGATTTACTTGTTTATATAGTGATCACAAACGTTCAATGTTGTTTTGCTTTTTTATTATAATTTTTAATTATCACCTCTATTTGTTTGAGCCTCTTTTAGCATGTTATGTAATGGGTTTGTCTTGACAAACTGATCTGTCACTTTCT
The DNA here is from genome assembly GCA_036172215.1 of Camellia granthamiana. Lineage (NCBI taxonomy): Eukaryota > Viridiplantae > Streptophyta > Magnoliopsida > Ericales > Theaceae > Camellia > Camellia granthamiana. Next base: position 106,992,738 of record CM069905.1, on the reverse strand, counting down.
TTAGAGGAGGTATGGATGGAGATATCTCTAACATAAAGAAGTGGATCATATTGTATCCTATTTACATAAATTCAAAGAAAACAAAAGCGAACTAAGTTGGTGATGTTTCTGAATGAAACATGACGAGTAACTTAGATTTATTATATGACAGAGTTGAATTATACTTGCATATAATAGAGTTGAATTAAGTTGGTGATGTTTCTGAATGAAACATGACAAGTAACTTAGATTTATTATATGACAGAGTTGAATTATACTTGCATATAATAGAGTTGAATTAAGTTGGCGATATTTCTGAATGAAACATGATGAATAACATAAATTTATTATATGACAGAATTGAATTATAACATAAAGAAGTGGATCATATTGTATCCTATTTACATAAATTCAAAGAAAACAAAACAGAGGAAAGGCAACAATCACCAATCAACAATTGTTTCCTAATGTGTCCTACTTGTGCTGGGATTGTTGATTGTTGCTCTCAGCACAAACTTTTTTTTTTTTTTTTTTTTTTCAATTGATAGATTTCTCGCCAAAAAAAGGTAAATAGTATGACCTTTTTGCTTTTTTAGCGACTTTTTGGCTTTTTGGATTTTTTTGATTGTGCCAAACCAGCCCCAGAGTTAAATTATACTCGCATATAATAGAATTGAACTAAGTTGGCGATGTTTCTGAATGAAACATGACGAGTAACTTAGATTTATTATATGACAGAGTTGAATTATACTTGCATATAATAGAGTTAAATTAAGTTGGCGATATTTCTGAATGAAACATGATGAATAACATAGATTTATTATATGACAGAATTGAATTATAACATAAAGAAGTGGATCATATTGTATCCTATTTACATAAATTCAAAGAAAACAAAACAGAGGAAATGCAACAATCACCAATCAACAATTGTTTCCTAATGTGTCCTACTTGTGCTGGGATTGTTGATTGTTGCTCTCATCTTAAGATAAGAGCAACAATCACCAATCTCAGCACAAATTTTTTTTTTTTTTTTTTTTTTCAATTGATAGATTTCTCGCCAAAAAGAGGTAAATAGTATGACCTTTTTGCTTTTTTAGCAACTTTTTGGCTTTTTGGATTTTTTTGATTGTGCCAAACCAGCCCTAGAGTTAAATTATACTCGCATATAATAGAATTGAACTAAGTTGGCGATGTTTCTGAATGAAACATGATGAGTAACTTAGACTTATTATATGATAGAGTTGAATTATACTTGCATATAATAGAGTTGAATTAAGTTGGCGATATTTCTGAATGAAACATGGTGAATAACATAGATTTATTATATGACAGAATTGAATTATAATATAAAGAAGTGGATCATATTGTATCCTATTTACATAAATTCAAAGAAAACAAAACAGAGGAAATGCAACAATCACCAATCAACAATTGTTTCCTAATGTGTCCTACTTGTGTTGAGATTGTTGATTGTTGCTCTCATCTTAAGATAAGAGCAACAATCACCAATCTCAGCACAAATTTTTTTTTTTAATTGACAGATTTCTTGCTAAAAAGAGGTAAATAGTATGAACTTTTTGCTTTTTTATTGACTTTTTGGCTTTTTGGATTTTTTTGATTATGCCAAACCAGCCCTTATTATATGACAGAGTTAAATTATACTTGTATATAATAGAATTGAACTAAGTTGGCGATGTTTCTTAATGAAACATGACGAGTAACTTAGATTTATTATACGACAGAGTTGAATTATACTTGCATGTAATAGAGTTGAATTAGTTGGCGATATTTTTGAATGAAATATGATGAATAACATAGACTTATTATATGACAGAATTGAATTATACTTGCATATAATAGAGTTGAACTAAGTTGGCGATGTTTCTGAATGAAACATGACGAGAAACTTAGACTTATTATCATGTAGAGTTGAATTATACTTGCATATAATAGAGTTGAACTAAGTTGGCGATGTTTCTTAATGAAACATGACGAATAACTTAGCCTTGTTATGGGGCAGTGTTGAATTATACTTGCATATAATAGAGTTGAACTAAGTTGGTGATGTTTCTAAATGAAACTTGACGAATAACTTAGACGTATTATATGACACAGTTGAATTATACTTGCATATAATAGAGTTAACTAAGTTGACGATGTTTCTGACTGAAACATGACTAGAAACTTAGATTTATTATATGTTGGAGGTGAATTGTACTTGCATATAATAGAGTTGAACTAAGTTGGCGATGTTTCTTAATGAAACATGACGAGAAACATAGACTTATTATATGACAGAGTTGAATTATACTTGCATATAATAGAGTTGAACTAAGTTGTTTGACTCAATTGTATGATTATTATGCCATGCTTGATTCGACAAATGTGCATGCCTCCAATGTAAATGAAATGGTAGATATGGTGATAGATCAGAATGACCCACACTCTACTGTGAACTCTCAGGTTGCCTATATTTCCACAATATAGATAAGACAAAAGATATTTGTTTTAATTTTATTTAAATACGACTTTTTTGGTTATTGGAATAAGAAAAGCATAACACATCAAGTGAATGGTTCAAAACCCCATTCCTTTTTGCGTTAATACATAGGTTGCCTCGTAGCTTATATTGTTATTTTTAACAAATGAAATGAACAATTCCCTGGACTCAAAACACATTAAGAAATTCAAACCTTTCCTCTGCATTTGAAATTACTAATTATTTTTTTATGGTTAACATTTTAGTGACACAAAATTCGATCATATAAAAATCCAACGTAATTAATGCAGTCACTTAAAAGTAAGGGGAAACAATCAGGAGATACTAATACACATATAAATTAATAGACAGATAACTTTAAGCAAATCGTTCTGTTTGTGTCCAACAACTGTTTTAATGGCCCCATTGATCAGGACGATAAACCTTTAAATACGGATTTAGTGGTCAAAATCAAATTATTTGATTGCATTTTTAAGCCTTGTAAATTAAGATGAAAAAATGATTTTCAAAACACAACATGAAATTGCATAACCTTAGCATATTTCTATCTAAGCTCAATAATAGCATAGTTTCAGTTTTGGCAACGATAACAGCCGAATCAGAAGATTCAAAAATTGAAGAGAGCCTTTATCTGAATCTTAATTGTCAATTGATAAGTTATATGACGAATTGTAGGAATTGTTCTACAGCTTGCTAATGTCTTACATAAATGGTTAGCAGTAGTGTGGGGCTCAATGGTTTTTCTAATGTGGTATGGGTACTACTGATTTAAACAGATGTGTGAATCTACGAGGTTTTCTAGGCATTGATTCAAACATGCTTAAATTAGAATTTTTAATATTTTTTTAGAGAGACTTGCTCGAAGCTCTTTAAATACGAAGAAAGAAGGGATGTGCATGAGCTAAGTTGGGGGAAATTTTCAACCAAATAGCCCTCTGGTAAGTTGGGAATATTTCTACACACCAAAACACGTAATCCTCTAAACTGGTGGGTTGATTGAAGTATTCTAGGGATTTAGAAAACCTATTTTCTAAATTCATTCATCATGAATCTTGTTTACAATCTTGTTTACAAATAACAAAAATACATTACAAAGATCATTAGCAACTCAAATTAGTTGTAGAACTACTGACCTTCATTAGGCAGGGCAACAAAATATTCCATACAAACAAACACATATTGACTATGGGCCTCTTGTAAACATTCAAAGAAAAATAATAATAATTGAGAGGTCAAAAACCTATCACATCGTGGATTTTAGTCCATTTGAAAAATTTATACACATACATGCATACATAAAAAATAAAAAAAAACAATTTAGAAAGTTTTCAAAAATTTTACACACGAGAGACGAAAGGGATAGATCTATGAGAAAAATGAAAACTGAGATGAGAGAGAGAGGGAGAGAGAGAGAGAGAGAGAGAGAGTGTACCTATGAGATGGTTCTGATCTGGGAGAAAGAGAAAGATCAGTAGCTGCAAATCGCAGATGAGGGCGTTGATTGTGGTGGAACAGGAAGAGTTAGGCTTCAGGAGTAGATGGAGAGATGGAAACAAGAGGAAAGTCGGGGGTGTCTGTGTACACTACGGTCTAACGAATAACTTGGGGCTCCGTTGCTTTCCAATGTTCCATTCCAAGATTATTTTGGAATCTTCCCAACATTCTAACTTCAAAACTAATATCTGGCCTGATACATGTATGGGTATACATCAAAGTTCCTACTGCTGATGCATATGGAATGTCCTTCATTTGTTTTCTTTCCAAGTCATTCTTTGGACACTGTTTTTCGCTTAATTTATCATCTTTCATGATGGGTGCATCACCAGCTTGCAATCCTCAAGATTGATTTAGATCTGTTAACAAGTCGCTTGCTGGTACTATTATGGTTGAATTGACAACAATGAAATATGATGGCAACCGAGGAGTTCATGATCACATCCTCAACATGGTTGACAAAGTTGCAAAACTTAACTTTAGGGATGCAAATTGATGAAACTTTTCTCGGTACAGTTTATTCTCAACTCACTTCCATCACAGTTCGGTGCATTCAAAATTCACTATAACACCATTAAAGATAAGTGGAGTTTGAATGAGCTTGCTAATATGTGTGTTCAGGAGGAAGTGAGGTTGAGGGAGGAAAGAGGTCAAACTGCATTGGCTGTAACTTATGAAGCTATAAAGAAAAAGAAGGGTAAGTTTTTAAATTAAAGAAAAATCTACCCAAGAAAAAGAATGAACCTGGGGAAGAAAATAAAGCTTAGAATGGCTTTACTGTCAAGTGCTACTTTTGTGGCAAAAGGGACATGTGAAGAACTGCAGTAAGCGAAAGGCTTGGTTCGAAAAGAAAGGTAAGAAATTTTCTTTTGTTTGTTATGAATCAAATCTTGCTAAAGTACCTTCTAACACTTGGTGGATTGACTCTGGGGCCACGACCCACATTACAAATTGCATGCAGGGATACCTCTCAACTGGAAAAGTGATTGACTGATCTTAGAGACGGGTCTTCAGATGGATCTAGAAGACACTTTTTATGTTCCTTCAATTTATAGGAATTTCGTGTTGGATATTTAGTTTTATTTAGTCGTGGAAAACTCAATTTAATATTTAATTCAATAATGTTTGGTTCTAGTAATTTATGCAATGGTTTATATATAAAATTGCCTTAAATCATGAGTTTGCACAATCATTAGTAACCCTACATTCGAATATTGGTTTAAAACGTGGTCTAATTAATGAAAAATCCTCAATCTTGTGGCAAAGAAACCTTGCCATTACAGATGATTACATGGTGTATCAACAGGATACTGGGATTAACAAAGATCCAGTCTCATTTTCACAGCCCATGAATAGCGATGATTCTACTAAATAGGTCAATGCTATAAATGAAGAGTTAAAATCCATGGAACAGAATGGTGTTTGGGATCTCGTTGAATTGCCTAATAATTGTAAAAAGGTCGGGTGTAATGGGTCGTCAAGACCAAGCGCGACGCAAAAGGCAATATCGAACGATTTAAAGTCAGACTAGTTGCCAAGGGTTTTACTCAAAAAGAAAGTATAGACTATACAAAGACCTTCTCTCCAGTATCTAAGAAGGACTCGCTTAGAATCATCCTAGCATTGGTAGCTCATTATGACTTAGAGTGATGCATCAAATAGATGTGAAAACTGCTTTTCTAAATGGGAATTTGGATGAAGAAATTTATATAGAGCAGCCAAAAGGATTTGCAAAGAAATGTAAAGAACATTTAGCTTGCAAATTAAAGAAATCCATTTATGGCCTTAAACAAACTTCTAGACAATGGTATTTAAGGTTTAATGATACCATTACTTCCTTCGGATTTAAGGAAAATGCAGTTGATCAGTGCATATGTCTGAAGGTTAGTGGGAGTAAGTTTATTATTTTGGTGCTATATATGGATGACATTTTGTTAGCTAGTAATGACCTTTGGCTTATTGCATGAAACCAAGGAATATCTCTCCAAGAACTTTAAAGTGGTCGATATAGGTGAGACAAACTATGTTATTGGCATAGAGATCTTTAGGGATCGATCTCGAGGATTGCTAGGACTATCTCAAAAAGGATATATTGATCGTGTTTTGGAGAGATTCAATATGCAGTATTGCTCAACTGGTGATGCAACCATCATGAAAGGTGATAAATTAAGTGAAAAACAGTGTCCAAGGAACGACTTGGAAAGAAAATCAATGAAGGACATTCCATATGAATCAGCAGTAGAGAGCTTGATGTACGCCTATACATGTACGAGGCCAGATATTAATTTTGTAGTTGGAATGCTGGGAAGATTCCAATGTAATCCTGGAATGGAACATTGGAAAGCAATGAAGAAGGTTATGAGATATCTTCAGGGAAACGGAGCTCCAAGTTATTCATTAGACCGTTGTGTACACAGACACACCAGGCTTTCCTCTTGTTTCATCTCTTCATTTACCTTTGAAGCCTAACTCTTCCTGTTCTGCCACCATCAACGCCCTCCTCTGCGGTTTGTAGCTACTGATCTCTCTGTTTCTCCCAGATCGGAACCATCTCATAGGTACTCTCTCTCTCTCTCTCTCTCTCTCTCTCTCTCTCTCTCTCTCTCATCCTCCCATCTCAGTTCTTATTTTTCTGACAGATCTATCCCTTCCATCTCTCGTGTGTAAATTTTTTAGAAATTTTCTCAATTGTTTTTTTGGTTTTTTATGTATGCATGTATGAGTATAGATTTTTCAAATGGACTAAAATTGAGATAGGTTTTCGATCTCTTAATTGTTTTTTTTTCTTCTTTGACTGTTTACAAGAGGCCCTTAGTCAGTATGCGTTTGTTTGTATGGAATATTTTATTGCTTTGCCTAATGAAGGTCAGTAGTTCTGCAACTAATTTGAGTTGGTAATGATCTTGCTGTGTATTTTTGTTATTTGAAATCAATGGTCATGATGAATGATTTTAGAAACTAGGTTTTCTAAACCCTTAAAATACTTCAATCAACCCACCAGTTTAGAGGATTAGTTGGTTTGATGTGTGGGAATATTTCCAACTTGCCGAAGGGCTAAAATTTCCCCCAAATCGGGCTCATGCACATCCCTTATTTCTTTGTATCTAAAGAGCTCCAAGCAAGTTTTTTCAAAAAAATATTAAAAATTCTAGTTTAAGCATGTTTCAATCAGTGCCTAGAAAACTTCTCAGATCCACACACATGTTTAAGTTAGTAGTACCCATGCCAGATTAGAAAAATAGTTGTGCTGCTCGTCATCCTCTAGCAATTATGTAAGGCATTAGCTACTTATAGAATAATTCCTACAATCCATCACATAACTAAATTATCAGTCGACAATTAAGATTCAAGTAAAGTTTCTCTTCAGTTTTTGAATCTTCTGATTCGACTGTTATTGTTGCCAAAACTGAAATTGTATTACTATTGAGCTTAGATAGACAGATGCGAAGGTTATGTAATTTCATGTTGTGTTTTGAAAATTATTTTTTCATCTTAATTTACAAGGCTTAAAAATGCAATCAAATAATCTGATTTTGACCACTGACTCCGTGTTTAAAGGTTTTTCGTCCTGATCAATGGGCCCATTAAAACAAATGCTGGACACAAATAGAACGGTTTGCTCAAAGTTATCTGTATATTAATTTATGTGTATTAGTGTCTCCTGAGTGTCTCCTGATTGTTTGTCCTTACTTTTAAGTGGCTGCATTAATTATCCTCAAGATTGATTTAGATCTGCTGACAAGTCACTTGCTGGCACTATTATGGCTGAATTGACAACAATGAAATATGATAGCAACCGAGGAGTTCAGGATCACATCCTCAATATGGCTGACAAAGTTGCAAAACTTAACTTTAGGGATGCAAATTGATGAAACTTTCCTCGTACAGTTTATTCTCAACTCACTTCCATCACAGTTCGGTGCATTCAAAATTCACTATAACACCATTAAAGATAAGTGGAGTTTGAATGAGCTTGCCAATATGTGTGTTCAGGAGGAAGTGAGGTTGAGGGAGGAAGGACGTCAAACTGCATTGGCTGTAACTTATGAAGCTATAAAGAAAAAGAAGGGTAAGTTTGTAAATTAAAGAAAAATCTACCAAAGAAAAAGAATGAACCTGGGGAAGAAAATCAAGCTTAGAATGGCTTCACTGTCAAGTGCTACTTTTGTGGCAAAAAGGGACATGTGAAGAACTGCAGTAAGCGAAAGGCTTGGTTCGAAAAGAAAGGTAAGAAATTTTTTGTTTGTTTGTTATGAATTAAATCTTGCTAAAGTACCTTCTAACACTTGGTGGATTGACTCTGGGGCCACGACCCACATTACAAATTCCATGCAGGGATACCTCTTAACTAGAAAAGCGATCGACTGATCTTAGAGACGGGTCATCAGATGGATCTTGAAGACACTTTTTATATTCTTTCAATTTCTAGGAATTTAGTTTCATTATCCAAATTAGATCGTGTTGGATATTCAGTTTTATTTAGTCGTGGAAAACTCAATTTAATGTTTAATTCAATAATGGTTGGTTCTAGTAATTTATGCGATGGTTTATATAAAATTGCCTTAAATCATGAGTTTGCACAATCATTAGTAACCCTGCATTCGAATATTGGTTTAAAACGTGGTCTAATTAATGAAAAATTCTCAATCTTGTGGCATAAACGGTTGGGGCATATCTCTAGAAGTAGAATTGAAAACTTAGTGAAGAGTGGGATTTTGGAAAACCTAGACTTCACTGATTTCGAGATATGTGTGGATTGCATTAAAGGAAAGCAAACCAAACACATGAAGAAAGGTGCCACAAGAAGTAATGAAGAAAGGTTGCCACAAGAAGTAATGAGCTTCTTGAGATAATTCATACAGATATTTGCGGGTCACTCAACATCCCATGTCTTAGTGGTGAAAAATATTTCATCACATTTATAGATGATTTCTCTCGCTATGGACATGTGTATCTAATCTAATTCATGAAAAGTCTCAGGCTGTTGACATCCTTAAAGTGTACATAATTGAAGTCGAGAGACAATTAGATAGAAAGGTTAAAATAGTGAGATCGGTCAGGGGTGGTGAGGATTATGGTAAATATGATGAGTCAAGCCAAAATCCGAGCCCATTTGCCAAATTCTTAGAAAAAAAAAAAGGCATTCGTGCTTAATTTACAATGCTTGGTACGCCACAGCAGAATGGAGTTGCTGTAAGGCGTAATCGTACACTTAAAGATATGGTTAGGAGTATGTTAAGTTACTCAATTTTACCTATTTCACTGTGGGGGTGAAGCTTTAAAGACTGCAATGTATATCTTAAATAGGGTTCCTAGTAAGGCGGTCCTAACAACTCCTTTTGAGTTGTGGACTTGTAGGAAACCTAGTTTGAGACACTTACATATTTAGGGTTGTCCAGCAGAGGTAAGAATCTTCAATTCACTAGAGAAAGTTGGACTCGAGAACAATATCTGGATATTTCATTGTTTATCTAGACAAGTTTAAAGGGTACAAATTTTATTATCCTAATCGCAGTACGAGGAAAGTGGAGACTGGTAATGCTAGATTCCTAGAGAATGGTGAAATTAGTAGGAGTGAGAAAACACGAGTGGTGAATTTCGAGGAAACTAGGGTGGTTGTGCCAACATTCGACCCTTATCGAAAAATTGTTGTTCCTTAGACTATTATACTATAAGCTGAGGGAAACGAACAACGTAATGAAAATCCTTAACTACCTCATGCTTCACCACTTCATGAAGATACCACCATTGTAAATATTGTAGAACCAGCACAATCGGCAGTTCTGAGAAGATCTCAAAGGGAAAGAAACCCTGCCTTTCCAGATGATTACATGGTGTATCTACAGGAATCTGATTTTGATTCTGGGATTCACAAAGATCCAGTCTCATTTTCACAGGCCATGAATAGCGATGATTCTGCTAAATAGGTCAATTCTATAAATGAAGAGTTAAAATCCATGGAACAGAATGGTGTTTGGGATCTCGTTGAATTACTTAATAATTGTAAAAAGGTCAGGTGTAATGCGTTGTCAAGACCAAGCGCGACGCAAAAGGCAATATCGAACGATTTAAAGCCAAACTAGTTGCCAAGGGTTTTACTCAAAAAGAAGGCATAGACTATACAAAGACCTTCTCTCCAGTATCTAAAAAGGACTCGCTTAGAATCATCCTAGCATTGGTAGCTCATTATGACTTAGAGTGATGCATCAAATGGATGTGAAAACTGCTTTTCTAAATAGGAATTTGGATGAAGAAATTTATATGGAGCAGCCAAAAGGATTTGCAAAGAAAGGTAAAGAACATTTAGCTTCCAAGTTAAAGAAATCCATATATGGCCTTAAACGAGCTTCTAGACAATGGTATTTAAGGTTCAATGATACCATTACTTCCTTCGGATTTAAGGAAAATGTAGTTGATCAGTGCATATGTCTAAAGGTTAGTGGGAGTAAGTTCATTATTTTGGTGCTATATGTGGATGACATTTTGTTAGCTAGTAATGACCTTGGCTTATTGCATGAAACCAAGGAATATCTCTCCAAGAACTTTAAAATGGTCGATATGGGTGAGGCAAACTATGTTATTGGCATAGAGATTTTTAGGGATCGATCTCGAGGATTGCTTGGACTATCTCAGAAAGGATATATTGATCGTGTTTTGGAGAGATTCAATATGCAGTGTTGTTCAGCCGGTGAATCGCCCATCATTAAAGGTGATAAATTAAGTGAAAAACAGTGTCCAAGGAATGAATTGGAAAGAAAACAAATGAAGGACATTCCACATGCATTAGCAGTAGAGAGGTTGATGTATGCCCATACATGTATGAGGCCATATATTAATTTTGCAGTTGGAATGTTGGGAAGATTCCAAAGTAATCATGGAATGGAACATTAGAAAGCAGTGAAGAAGGTTATGAGATATCTTCAGGGAAACGGAGCCCCAAGTTATTCATTAGACCGTAGTGTACATAGACACTCCCGTTTTTCTTCTTGTTTCCATCTCTCGATTTACCTCTGAAGCCTAACTCTTTCTGTTCCACTACCATCAACGCCTTCATCTGCGATTTGCAGCTACTGATCTCTCTGTTTCTCGCAGATCGGAACCATCTCATAGGTACTCTCTCTCTCTCTCTCTCTCTCTCTCTCTCTTTCTCTCATCCTCCCATCTCAGTTCTATTTTTCTGACAGATCTATCCCTTCCGTCTCTTGTGTGTAAATTTTTTCGAAATTTTCTCAATTGTTTTTTTTTTGTTTTTTTTGTATGCATGTATGTGTATAGATTTTTCAAATGGACTAAAATCTATGATGGGATAGGTTTTCTACCTCTCAATTGTTTTTCTTCTTCTTTGACTGTTTACAAGAGGCCCTTAGTCAATATGTGTTTGTTTGTATGGAATATTTTGTTGCCTTGCCTATTGAAGGTCAGTAGTTCTGCAACTAATTTGAGTTGCTAATGATCTTGCTGTGTATTTTTGTTATTTGTAATCAAGGTTCATGATGAATGATTTTAGAAAATAGGTTTTCTAAACCCCCAAAGTACTTCAATCATCCTAGCAGTTTAGAGGATTAGTTGGTTTGGTGTGTGGGAATATTCCCAACTTGCCGGAGGGTTAAAATTTCCCCTCAATCGGGCTCATGTACATCTCTTCTTTCTTTGTATCTAAAGAGCCCCAAGCAAGTTTTCCTAAAAAAATATTAAAAATTCTGGTTTACGCATGTTCCAATCAATGCCTAGAAAACTTCTTAGATCCACACATCTATTTAAGTTAGCAGTACCCATACCACATTAGAAAAATCGTTGTGCTGCCTGTCATCCTCTAGCAATTATGTAAGGCATTAGCTAGTTATAGAACAATTCTTACAATTCGTCACATAACTTATCAGTCGACAATTAAGATTCAGGTAAAGGTTCTCTTCACTTTTTGAATCTTCTAATTCGGCTATTATTGTTGCCAAAATTGAAATTGTACTACTATTGAGCTTAGATAGACAGATGCGAAGGTTATGTAATTTCATGTTCTGTTTTGAAAATTGTTTTTTCATCTTAATTTACAATGCTTAAAAATGCAATCAAATAATCTGATTTTGACCACTGACTCTGTGTTTAAAGGTTTTTCGTCCTAATCAATGGGGCCATTAAAACGGTTGCTGGACACAAACAGAACGGTTTGCTCAAAGTTATCTGTATATTAATTTATGTGTATTAGTGTCTCCTGATTGTTTCCCCTTACTTTTAAGTGACTGCATTAATTATGTTGGATTTTTATATGATCGAATTTTGTGTCACTAAAATATTACCATAAAAAAATAAGTGGTAATTTCAAATGCAGAGGAGAGGTTTGAATTTGTTAATGTGTTTCAGTTCAGGGAATTGTTTATTTCATCTGTTAAAAAAATCAAATTTTTTTTTTATTTTATTTTTTGGTAGGGAAAATTAGTTTAAATATTGGAAATCCTGTGTCTACGTTGCCTTTTTATTTTATCTTTTTGGGCATTTGGTCGGGGTAAAGGTGGGAGCTAGGGGTGTGTTTTTTTTGTTAAGGATTGAGATGTAGATTTATGGACATGGAAAGCTTGACTCGCCATTCACGTTAAGAAACACTACAACTTATTGAGAATGATACATATCTGAGTGATTAGATGAATTGAAATTCAGATATATTTTGTGCATTAAAAAGAAGACTTTAGACAATATATTGATAGATATTGCACATTGACATATGCCACGCAGTAGTATACCGGCATAAGACTGAATACTATATATTTCATTATGCATTTCAATAACAATTTAGGTTACGAGGCAACCTGTGTATTAACGCTGAGAGGAATGGGGTTTTGAACAATTCACTTGATGTGTTATGCTTTTCTTATTCTAGTAACCAAAAATGTCATATTTAAAGAAAATTAAAACAAGTATCTTCTATCTTATCTGTATTTTGGAAATATAAGCAACCATGCAACGAAGGCACCTTTAGTTCCCTCCATATTCATGATTTGGCACAAGGCACTAGTTCAATGATATTATCTTTTTTGTGTTCACTGTTTAATAGCATTTCTTCTAGTATTCCTAGGAAAATGATTTACTTGTTTATATAGTGATCACAAACGTTCAATGTTGTGCTGCTTTTTTACTATAATTTTTAATTATCACCATTGTTTTTGTTTGAGCTTCTTTTAGCATGTTATGTTATGGGTTTGTCTTGACAAACTGATCTGTCACTTTCTTTAGAGGGGGTATGGATGGAGAAATCTCTAACATAAAGAAGTGGATCATATTGTATCCTATTTACATAAATTCAAAGAAAACAAAAGCAGAGGAAAGGCAACAATCACCAATCACCAATCTCAGCACAAGTAGGATTTTCACAGGCTTTGTAAGATGAGAGCAACAATCACCAATCTCAGCACAAGTAGGATTTTCACAAGCTTTGCTTGTTTCAATTGAGGTTTGTTGTTTTGAAATCTGCAATAATCTTTGTCAAATATTTGATTGCCATTGACACTTCCCATGTCTTATCTTTCTTAAAGCGAGTCTGATGGGATTGTGATAATGGGTGGATATATTTTATTATTTACATATTCTGGGAAATGATTTCTTGTTGAAGATTGATAAGGCATATCCACGAGATTTCATGCAACGAGGAAGGGTGAGGGTAATGCTGAAAAAGGAGGATGGAACTTTCTCTAATCCAGCCATTTCTTCAAGGAAGGATAAGCTTTATTAATATGAATATCATTAAATTTCTCGTTTTGCTTCTATTCTCTTTATAATTGCATGCTAAACAACACATCATTTATAAAATGTAACCTTCCTGCATAAGATAAGAATTTATGACTCCATGATTTCATTTAAGCTGTAATCCTTTCCGCCAAACTTCTACAGTCCTCAGGCCTCAACGTGGTGGAAATGAGAGGTACCACAAAATATTGATTGGTAATATACCCCACTGAAAACCAAAACACTAGTACAAAGTTCTCTTTGTCTGGTCAACAACATTTGAAACGAATGGTTACTTCTATTAACAGTTGGCTGCAAAATTGATAAAGATGAAAAGGTGTGTATGGCCTTTTTGATCACTGTTACAGAACTCGTAATTAAAACATAGGTGAGTTATAATCTTGTTTTCCCACACCTCCAATTATGCTGGAATTCATCTTATCGACAAGAATATGAAACACTTGAAGTTAATGATGAAAAATCTATGGTACGTAAAAGTTGTTTTCATGTATGGTACCTAAATACATGTGAACCACTAGATTTGGATAGGATAAAATTCTAGTCATTAGATGTGTTAGAACTAAAAATAGATAGGAATATAAAGTGGTTTTTCAAAAGTTAAAGTAGTTGTAGTTAATTTGGGAATGAAAAAATAGATTTAACTTATTATTTATTACAAATATACATACTAATCATTAATTTATTTACTACTTGTTATAAATAAACTTATTATTTAAATATTAATAAACGACAATTCAACAATATGGAACAACCGGACGGGTTTCAAGTTCTCGGCCAAGAGAAAAAGGTTTGTAAACTTGTCAAATCCCTTTATAGATTAAAACAAGCTCCGAAACAGTGGCATGAAAAATTTGATCACGCTATGTTTTTGGATGGTTTTAGGATAAACGAATGTGACAAATGTATCTATGTTAAAAGCACAGACAAATGCTATGTCATAGTTTGTCTTTGTGTATATGAAATGCTTATTATTGGAAACAATAATGACATGATTAAATCCACAAAGAAAATTTGAACAAAAAGTTTGACATGAAAGATATGGGAGTAGCAGATGTAATTCTAGGAATAAAAATTAGTAGGACATCTGAAGGATATGCTTTATCTCGGTCTCACTATGTTGAGAAAATGTTGGAGAAATTTGGAAAGCATGACGGCTGTCCTACTGAAACACCTGTTGACATTAGTCTTCATTTGTCAAAAAATACAAGTGCAGACATATCATAATTAGAGTACTCTCGGATAATCGGAAGCTTAATGTACTTAATGAATTGCACAAGGCCAGATATAGCCTTTGCTGTGAGCAAATTGAGTAGGTACACAAGTAATCCAGGGTCCGATAATTGGAAAGCGATAATTAGGGTACTTTGGTATCTAAGACATACTAAGAGTTATGGGTTACATTATACCAAATACCCAGCAATACTCAAGGGGTACAACGATGCAAATTGGATATCGGATATTAAAGACTCAAATTCCACTAGTGGATACATCTTTACCTTACCTTGGGAGGTGATGTAGTCTCTTGGAAATCTTCCAAGCAGACATGCATAATAAGGTCGACAATGGAATATGAGTTTATCGCAATAGATAAAACAGGTGAAGAAGCAGAATGGCTTCGTAATTTTTTAGAAGACATTCCAATGTGGTCTAAACCTGTGCCAACTATATGCATTCACTGTGATAGTGAAGCAGCAATAGGACGGGCACAGAATCATATGTATAACGGTAAGTATCGACACATTCGTCGAAGACATAATACCGTTAGGCATTTACTCTCACATAGAATAATTTCCATAGAATATGTAAAGTCAAAGGAGAATATTACGGATCCATTGACTAAAGGGCTAGCCAGAGAGCAAGTGTACCATTTATCGAGAGCAATGAGATTAAAGCCCATTACTTAAAAGTCGCCATAATGGCAACCCAACGTAGTTGACTGGAGATCCCAAGATTTAGGTTCAAAGGGACAGCCGAATCATGGATGACTTCACGTAGCACTAAGGAGGTTTACAACTATCCATTTCTATGATAAGAAAAGTGATACCTGCAGCGTTAGTAGGATAAGTTTTGCTTTTAATGATTCTTATAGCTTCGACATCCAAGTGGGATATAACATGAAACTGTTAATAAGAAATCACCTATATGAGTGTGAACTGGGTCGGTTCTGTGAGAATTGAGAAGTCTAAATTCTCTGAAGCACTCATGAATTACCAGGCATTGTTCAGGGCCAAAATGAACACAACCGTAAGAACCAAATTGTGTCTGCAGATACACTGTGTGTAGTCTATTATCTTGGCTTACACAAACAGTTGAACAGTTCAAGGCATCGCGTCCACGGGTTAGCAAGTAAGTCCGATAGGCTTTCACTAGAAGAGATTCAAAGCCAAAACCTACCTATCTCGATGTGGTGTATCTTCTTAATGTACTATTTTTTGTCTGCATCTTGTTGTATGTCCGCTATTGTGAATTCCATTTATGTGGGGGATTGTTGAAAAATGGATTTTCAAACTTTTGTAAATCCTTTAGTGAATAAACCATGTATTTGGTTGCTTAAAATCATTTCCAGATGAATAAGAATTCAACGCGCATTTTCGGGATCGAAGAAATGGGTTTAGGTGGGTTTCTTATGCATTTGTAAAATGTGCTTGTCCCACATTGGAAAGGATTATGGATTTGAATTGGTTTATATACCTTAGCTTGGAATTCAAAGCCAAGGGGTACCCAAGTTTGTGGAAATGTGAGGCTATTTGTAAAGTGGGCTAGACCCGTTGGACCAAAAACAAAAACCCCAATTGCAGGTGTGAGGTTGGATTGGGCTTGTCCGGCCCAATACTTATCTTTTTGGGCCAAAAACATTTGAACTTTATTTATTTATTTTTATTTTTTCGTTTCAAAAATTAAAACGTAATTGGTCCAGAATTTTTTCCTTCACCCAAACAGAT
This sequence comes from Camellia granthamiana, assembly GCA_036172215.1. NCBI lineage: Eukaryota > Viridiplantae > Streptophyta > Magnoliopsida > Ericales > Theaceae > Camellia > Camellia granthamiana. The sequence continues at coordinate 106,976,085 of CM069905.1, read as the reverse complement.
CCTTAACAGGTTCAGACCCACCTGCACAGGTTCAAAAGAGGTTCATACCTGTTCAATTCAAATTGAATCTGTTTGGACAGAGTCAAATCTGTCTGGTACCAATTAAATCTATTCAAATAGGTTTCTACCTGTTCAGAGCAGCCACAATTTTGCCTATATAAAGCCTGTTTTCAGCAATCCATTTCATTCAATTTTTCCCTTAAAATTTCGTCATTCTTCTTCTGTTCTTCTTAGGTTCTTGCATCTGTTTCTGTATTTATTTTTTTAGAAAGAAAAAGAGAGCTACAACAGTTTGGTTCGCCAGACTTGAATTTGTAGAGCTGCAAATTTAAGTGTTAGTCGTTGCATCTTGGGAAGTAGATGCCGGTAAAACTTGAAGCACCGAAGCGAGGGCGAAATCTACTTTAAAGAGATTGTGTCCAATACAAGCCTTGACATTAATTTTTGTAAGCATTTAATTCTGGAAAAAATTTACATAATTATTTTTTGAATTATTTTATTTTATTGTTTATTTAATTTATACATTTAATTTACACACACACCTCTGTGAGTTCAACATATTTGGCACTAATAATCAGGAGGGAATAATAGTCCGAAGCACCAATTTTGAACCAAACAATGGACTATTAATCTAGAGGAATTTTTAGTCCAATATCATGCCTCAATCCCTCGAGACAAACACCACCTCAATGTATTGTCTAGTGAACAAGTTTGATCTTGGTCAGTCACTGATGGAATTGTGTCACTACTCTCACCATTGTGTTTACCTTGAAGATCTTTCAGACAATACACTTCGCTGGAAAAAAGAATCCAAGTCCAATCGAAATCACATTGTATTAAAATTCATAGTAAATCATAGAAAGCCAGAGGATAAATCATATCAAATTGAGTAACATACATGTATTTTGTCAAGCAATCGTATTGGCCACTAGGTAGATATACCAATATGAACTGAGCTGAAGTCTCGCTACTATAATTTGACTATATCGATACGAAATCAGCGAATTAAATAACAATAATAATAATAATTCATGTATAAACAAGAAGTCATATGAGTTTGGTGGTGAAGTGTGTGTATATATATATATAAATATAAGGAACCTGAACTACGGCAGTGGAGGCGAAAGGAAAGGAAGAATCGGAGATAGCATGGGGGAAAATGAGATTATTTGAGAAATCGGAGTGAATTCGACGTTGAAGACAGTTGAAGCACAATTGATCTTCCATTTTTTAGAGAGCTGAATACACAAAATCTTCCATTTTTCAACTGGAAACGGTGCCAATTTGAGTATTGGACCCTTCCCTTGTTGCTTCGCTTTGGGGAAGGGAAGAGTGAGTACTTGGAGGAGTCGTCAAGAGGTTTGAAGCTATAAACAATTAAAGCATGTATATAGAGGTTGGTTGTGAAAAGGAAAACGTCTTATCTACGTGCATATGATGTCATATATAACTATTAACCTTTTTTTTGTTTTTGTTTTTGTTTTTCCTTTTTTTATACATCTATGCTTTCGTTTAGGAAGTGGTTGGCGTTTAACTTTCTAGTTATTTTATTCTGGATTGAAGAGTTTCGTTTGGAATAGGTTTTTTTTTATTTTTTTGACTTCGGAAAGACAAAAAGTGAAATGATTATGGTTTAGATATGACATTTTTTTTAATTAATTTTTTAGTCTATTCACGGATCAGATATCTACGGGACGGGAATGAGGTTGAAAAATTCTATCCATATCGAGGGTGGGGTGAAAGCGGGGATAAAGTTTTTCTTCAAGAACAAGGGCAAAGTATGACAAATTTGTCCCAAACCCGCTTCATAGCCATCCCCACTCCTACCTACCTGCAACTCAAACCAATCCGACCTGTATAGGGTGCATATGTTCACTGTGAAGCACCTCACACCAAGGAAAAATTATGTAGGACTATTGTCACATGGCCTAATTCAATATGATTGGTTGAAATTGTTCGACTCAATACTTTTTGTTAAATTAGTAATGGACAACGTGACATGTGTCAATTGTTTAGGGGTGTGCAATATTATTAGACCATCCATTAACCTCCCCACACCAAGTATATGTTTCGTTTAATTTTGAAATTATTTTTTAAAAATAGTTTTGAAATTAGTTTTCATAAGAATTTTCAAGATTCAAAATCTATTTGATTATGAGTTTTCAAACTAATTTTCAGTTGTATATTTTGTAAGTAATTTTTAGAAATTTAAAAATTCAAAACTTGTTTAGTTACGAGTTTTTAAAACTAATTTTTGAATTTTTTTGAGTCTGGTGTTTTGTTTTAGGGCCTGGCTTTCCTCTAATTCCAGATCAAACTAGAGGGTACCACGGGACCACGGGACCAATTCAATAATTTGAACCGTTTAATATGTAGAACTCGTCGAGTACTATATGCTTATAAAAAATCACGTTGATCGGATATCGATAGTTACAAAATAAATGGTTGATAAAAAACTGATCTGATGATATAGCTATCGATATCCTATCATCGTGATTTTTTACAAGTATATTGAACTCGACGAGTTTTACATATTGAACAGTTTGGATTATTGAAACAAGACCCATGATGAGTCCCCACGAACCGAACAGTACTCTCTAGTTTGATCTAGGACTAGAGGGAAGCTAGTGCATTGTTTTATCTTGTAGTCAAATTTTTTTTACAGTATTATAGTCAATTTTTTTTACTTTTCATATACTTAATCTAAATTTACATTTTAGATACATCTAAGGGGTTGTTTGGGATGTCCTAAATAAGTGCACTTTTTGACTTTTTGGACTAAAAAGTAGAGGAAAAAAAGATGGTGGTTGGAGATAACTTTTCGCCTTTTGAAAAGATTAAGGGTACTGATGGGAATGATCAGGTTATATGCAAGTATTGTAAGAAAGAATATATAGCGGGCTCTAAGAGTCGCGGAACAAGTAATTTGTTAAGTCATTTGAAAAATTGTACAAAGTAGCCATATAGAGATACTCATGGGCAACAAACATTAGGATTTCAACCTAGAGAAGTTAGTGGGGAGGGTGTTGTTGATGTTGTGGTTACGCCATTTTCTATAGAAGTTGCTAGGAGGCATCTTGTCGAGATGATAGTAATTGATGAATTGCCCTTTAGATTTGTGGATGAGGTTGGTTTTAAGATGTTTTGTAATGTCATGTAACCCAAGTTCAAGATCCCATCTCGATATACCGTTGCTAGGGACATTGTAGACATATACACCAATGAAAGGGAGAGGTTAAAGAAAATTGTGAAGGGGCGTAGATTTTGCTTTACCACAGACACATGGACTTCCATACAAAATTTGTGTTATATGTGTCTAACTGCACATTTCATTGATAATGATTGAAAGTTACAAAAGAGGATCATAAATTTTTGTCAAGTTGAAGACCACAAAGGAGAAACATTTGCTAAAAAAATTGAGGCGCTCTTAAAAGAGTGGGACATTGATGGCTTTTTTACCTTAACTGTTGATAATGCGAGTTCCAATAATCTAATTGTGGGGACATATTTTTAAGTAGTCCACGTGGTCGAGGTTGTTAGCCGAGGTACCACGTGGGCTGACCATGATGCCGTGATATGGTGCAATAATATCGGAATTTGAGATATTTGGATAGAGGATTAGAGTCCTAAATGACATCAAACTACCTATTTGGATAGAGATGAGATTCCTGAGAAAGTTCATCTTAATTTGAATAGTGTGAGTTGTGATAGATGTTATCCTTGTAAAGGATAGAATCCTATGAAGTAAGACTTCTAGGGGAAGTTGGACACTGACCACTATAAAAGTGAGGCAACCTCATGGGTTTAAGGTATGCTTTTTATGTTCTGTCTAGTGAGTTAAGCACTATTTGTTATCTTTGAGAGAAATTGATTACTGACTTGATCGTCGGAGTGCCCCCGTGTGGACGATCCACCGTGGGAATTCTCGTCTTTTTGTTACAAGTTGTTCGGGCTTAATCTATTTTGCCGGTGCTCTCTAGTTGAGTTCCCCCTTTGGTTGTGTAGTCAGAAATCAACACCCACAATTTGGTGTCGTCTATGGGAACTTAGCAAGGATAGATGGCCAACAACGAATAGGAAATGAGGATTGGGGACGACATCCACAGTAAGGAGGAGGAGCATGTAGATCCTAACACTGAAGGAATGGACCATAACAGAAAAGTACAAGGAGTGAATCCTGAGGCGAATAATGTCGCTAAAGGCCGAGAAATGAACAAGAAGAGTAGCTGAGATGAATACTACTGTGAAAGGGAATTTCAGGTATGGAGGGACAGATGCCGGAGAAAAGATGAGGAAACTGAAAAACGTGGCAAATATGTTGACAGATCTATAGACAGTGGTCAACCTCATGATGCAGAACAACGTGATGCAACCGAACATCTCCATTACAGGACATGTCGGCACCAACAACCAAAACCGGTGCCCAGAAGACAAGATCTCGGCCTAGATTATTAGGTCCGAGGAGACAAGAGCTCAGCCGAAGTGAGCAGATCTCGGATTCCAGATCCCGGATCCAAGATCCTAGAAGACAAGATCTCGGCCTAGATGATTAGGTCCGAGAAAACAAGAGCTCGGATCCTGGATTCCAGATCCCGGATCCCAAATCCTAGAAGACAAGATCTCAGCCAAGATGATTAGGTCCTAGAAGACAAGAGCTCAGATCTCGGATTCCGGATCCCGGATCCTTGATCCTAGAAGACATGATCTCAGTCTAGATGATTAGGTCTGAGAAGACGAGCTCAGATCTTGGATCTTAGAAGACATGATCTTGGCCTAGATGATTAGGTCCGAGAAGACAAGAGCTCAGATCCTAGATTCCAGATCCCGGATCCCAGATCCTAGAAGACATGATCTCGGCCTAGATGATTAGGTCCGAGAAGACAAGAGCTCAGCCTAAGTGAGCAAATCTCGGATTCCAGATTCCGGATCCCAGATCCTATAAGACAAGATCTCGGCTTAGATGATTAGATTCGAGAAGAGAAGAGCTAAACCTGAGTGAGCAGATCTAAGATTCCAGAAGACAAGATCTCGGCCAAGGTGATTAGGTCCAAGAAGACGAGAGCTCAGCCTGAGTGAGCAGATCCAAGATTTCAGAAGACACGATCTCGGCCTAGATGATTAGGTCCGAGAAGAGAAAAGCTCAGCCTGAGTGAGCAGATCCAAGATTCCAGAAGAAAAGAGCTCAGCCTAGATGATTAGGTTCGAGAAGAGAAGTGCTCCACCTAAAGTGAGCAGATCCCAAATTCCAGAAGACAAGATCTCGGCCTAGATGATTAAGTCCGAGAAGAGAAGAGCTCAGCATAAGTAAATCTCAGATCCTTGTAGACAAAAAGGACGCACACAAGATCAGACTGAAGTCGGCCAGGTTTTGCCTATCGGTAGAAGGCCATCTATACAGAAGGGTTTTAACTAGACCTTTATTACGATGTGTACATCCTTCCCAAGTTAAAGACTTTTTATATAAGGTCTACAAAGGAGTATGTGGAAGCCATGCAGGGGGCAGATCCCTTGCCCATAAAGTAATATCGTAGGGATTCTTTTGGCCTTACATACAAAACGAAGCTGAAGCCTATGTAAAAAAAACGTGAAAATGTTGTTGAAATCCATCTGCAACGTGCGAGAAAACAGCAATTCGGCTAGGGGCATACCAGCAACAACTTGCTAGGGCTTATAACAAGAAGATCAGCCCAAGAGAGTTCAAGGTTAGGGACCTCATCCTGAGAAAGGTTGTCGGCAATAAGAAGGATCATAGGGCGGCCAAACTTGGCCCAAATAGAATCATCTCGGTTGCCGGCAATGGGGCATATCGGCTGAAGTAATAATAAAGTGCTAGTTTGATTTTTGTGAATTTGAAATCTGTGCGATAGGACCGACCAGTCCTATCACGATGTTTCCGAATGAAACATGACGAATAACTTAGACTTATTATATGGCAGAGTTGAATTATACTTGCATATAATAGAGTTGAACTAAGTTAGCGATGTTTCTGAATGAAACATAACGAGTAACTTAGAGTTATTATATGACAAAGTTGAATTATACTTGCATATAACAGAGTTGAACTAAGTTGGCGATGTTTTTGAATTATACATAACGAGAAAACTTAGACTTATTATATGGCAGAGTTGAATTATACTTGCATATAATAGAGTTGAACCAAGTTGGCGATATTTTTGAATGAAACATGACAAGAAACTTAGACTTATTATATGGCAGAGGTGAATTATACTTGCATATAATAGAGTTGAACTAAGTTGGCGCTGTTTCTGAATGAAACATGACGAGAAACTTAGACTTATTATGTGGCAGAGTTGAATTATACTTGCATATAACAGAGTTGAACTAAGTTATTTAAGTCAATTGTTTGATCATTATGCCATGCTTGATTCGACAAATGTGCATGACTCCAATGTAAATGAAACAGTAGATATGATGATAGATGAAAATGACCCACACTCTATTGTGAACTCTCATGGTTGCTTATATTTCCACAATACAGATAAGACAGAAGATACTTGTTTTAATTTTCTCTAAATACGACATTTTTGGTTATTGGAATAAGAGAAGCATAACACATCAAGTGAATGGTTCAAAACCCCATTCCTTTCTGCGTTAATACACAGGTGGCCTCGTAACCTATATTGTTATTGAAATGCATAATGAAATAAATAGTATTCTGTCTTAAGCCGGTATACTACTGCGTGGCATATGTCAATGTGAGATATCTATCAATGTCTTGTCTAAAGTCTTCTTTTTAATGCACAAAATATATCTGAATTTTAATTCATCTAATCACTCAGATACGTATCATTCTCAATAAGCAATAGTGTTTCTTAACGTGAATAGCGAGTCAAGCTTTCCATGTCCATAAATCTACATCTCAATCATTAACAATAAAAAACACACCTCTAGCTCCCACCTCTGCCCCCAACCAAATGCCAAATAAAATAAAAAGCCAACAGAGACATAAGATTTCCAACATGTAAACTAATTTTTCCTACCAAAAAATTTAAATTTTTTTTTTGATTTTTTTAACAGATGAAATGATCAATTCCCTAGACTCAAACACATTAACAAATTCAAACCTTTCCTCTGCATTTGAAATTACTAATTATTTTTTTATGGTAACATTTTAGTGGCACAAAATTCGATCATATAAAAATCCAACATAATTAATGCAGCTACTTAAAAGTAAGGGGAAACAATCAGGAGATACTAAAACACATATAAATTAATAGACAGATAACTTTGAGCAAACTGTTCTGTTTGTGTCTAGCAACTGTTTTAATGGCCTCATTGATCAGGACGAAAAACCTTTAAACACGGATTCAGTGGTCAAAATCAAATTATTTGATTGCATTTTTAAGCCTGGTAAATTAAGATGAAAAAATGATTTTCACAACACAACATGAAATTACATAACCTTCGCATATGTCTATCTAAGCTCAATAGTAGCATAGTTTCAGTTTTGGCAACAATAACAGTCGAATCAGAAGATTCAAAAACTGAAGAGAACCTTTACTAGAATCTTAATTGTCAATTGATAAGTTATATGACGAATTGTAGGAATTGTTCTACAGCTAGCTCATGCCTTACATAATTGCTAGAGGATGATGGGCAGCAGTAGCGTGGGTCTCAACGGTTTTTCTAATGTGGTATGGGTACTACTGACTTAAACAGATGTGTGGATCGAAAAAGTTTTCTCGGCATTGATTGGAACATGCTTAAACTAGAATTTTTAATATTTTTTTAGGGAGACTTGCTCAGAGCTCTTTAGATACAAAGAAAGAAGGGATGTGCATGAGCCAGGTTGGGAGAAATTTTCAACCAAATAGCCCTCTAGCAAGTTGGGAATATTCCTACACACCAAACCACCTAATCCTCTAAACTGGTGGGTTGATTGAAGTATTCTAGGGGTTTAGAAAACCTATTTTCTGAAATCATTCATCATGAACCTTGATTAGAAATAACAAAAATACACTGCAAGATCATTAGCAACTCAAATTAGTTGTAGAACTACTGACCTTCATTAGGCAAGGCAACAAAATATTCCATACAAACAAACACATACTGATTAAGGGCCTCTTGTAAACATTCAAAGAAAGAAAAAAAAAACAATTGAGAGATTGAAAACCTATCTCATCGTGGATTTTAGTCCATTTGAAAAATATATACACATACATGCATGCATAAAAAATAAAAAAAGCAATTGAGAAAATTTCCAAAAAATTTACACATGAGAGACGGAAGGTATAGATCTGTGAGAAAAATAAGAACTGAGATGGAAGGATAAGAGAGAGAGAGAGAGAGAGAGAGAGAGAGAGAGAGAGAGAGAGTACCTATGAGATGGTTCTGATATGGGAGAAAGAGAGAGATCAGTAACTGCAAACCGCAGATGAGGGCGTTGATTGTGGCAAACAGGAAGGGTTAGGCTTCAGGGATAGATGGAGAGATGGAAACAAGAGGAAAGCCGGGGGTGTCTGTGTACACTACGGCCTAATGAATGACTTGGGGCTCCATTGCTTTCCAATGTTCCATTCCAAGATTATTTTGGAATCTTCCCAACATTCCAACTGCAAAACTAATATCTGGCCTGGTACATGTATGGGTATACATCAAGCTCCCTACTGCTGATGCATATGGAATGTCCTTCATTTGTTTTCTTTCCAAGTCAATCCTTGGATACTATTTTTCACTTAATTTATCACCCTTCATGATAGGTGCATCACTGGCTGAACAATATTACATATTGAATCTCTCCAAAACACGATCAATATATCCTTTCTGAGATAGTCCTAGCAATCCTCAAGATCGATTTAGATTTGCTGACAAGTCACTTGCTGGCACTATTATGGCTGAATTGACAACAATGAAATATGATGGCAACCGAGGAGTTCAGGATCACATCCTCAATAACGCTGACAAAGTTGCAAAACTTAACTTTAGGGATGCAAGTTGATGAAACTTTCCTCGTGCAGTTTATTCTCAACTCACTTCCATCACAGTTTGGTGCATTCAAAATTCACTATAACACCAATAAAGATAAGTGGAGTTTGAATGAGCTGACTAATATGTGTGTTCAGGAGGAAGTGAGGTTGAGGGAGGAAGGACATCAAACTGCATTGGCTGTAACTTATGAAGCTATAAAGAAAAAGAAGGGTAAGTTTATAAAATCAAAGAAAAATCCACCCAAGAAAAAGAATGAACCTGGGGAAGAAAATCTAGCTTAGAATGGTTTCACTGTCAAGTACTACTTTTGTGGCAAGAAGGGACATGTGAAGAACTGCAGTAAGCGAAAGGCTTGGTTTGAAAAGAAAGGTAAGAAATTTTCTTTTGTTTGTTATGAATCAAATCTGGCTAAAGTACCTTTTAACACTTGGTGGATTGACTCTAGGGCCACGACCCACATTACAAATTCCATGCAGGGATACCTCTCAACTAGAAAATCGATCGGCTGATCTTAGAGACGGGTCATCAGATGGATCTAGAAGACACTTTTTATGTTCCTTCAATTTCTAGGAATTTAGTTTCGTTATCCAAATTATGTCGTGTTGGATATTCAGTTTTATTTAGTCATGGAAAACTCAATTTAATGTTTAATTCAATAATGATTGGTTCTAGTAATTTATGCGATGGTTTATATAAAATTGCCTTAAATCATGAGTGTGCACAATCATTAGTAACTCTGCATTCGAATATTGGTTTAAAATGTGGTTTAATTAATGAAAAATCCTCAATCTTGTAGCATAGGCGGTTGGGGCATATCTCTAGAAGTAGAATTGAAAAATTAGTGAAGAGTGGGATTTTGGAAAATCTAGACTTCACTGATTTTGAGATATGTGTGGATTGCATTAAAGGAAAGCAAACCAAACACACGAAGAAAGGTGCCACAAGAAGTAATGAGCTTCTTGAGATAATTCATACAGATATTTGCGGGCCACTCAACATCCCATGTCTTAGTGGTGAAAAATATTTCATCACATTTATAGATGATTTCTCACGTTATGGACATGTGTATCTAATCTAATTCATGAAAAGTCTTAGGCTGTTGACATCCTTGAGGTGTACATAACTAAAGTCGAGAGACAATTAAATAGAAAGGTTAAAATAGTGAGATCGGATAGGGGTGGTGAGTATTATGGTAAATATGATGAGTCAGGCTAAAATTCGGGCCCATTTTCCAAATTCTTAGGAAAAAAAAAAAAGGCATTTGTGGTTAATTTACAATGCCTGGTACGCCACAGCAGAATGGAGTTGCTGAAAGGCGTAATCGTACACTTAAAGATATGGTTAGGAGTATGTTAAGTTACTCAATTGTACCCATTTCACTGCAGGGGTGATGTTTTAAAGACTGCAATGTATATCTTAAATAGCGTTCCTAGTAAGGCGGTCCCAACAACTCCTTTTGAGTTGTGGACTTGTAGGAAACCTAGTTTGAGACACTTACATATTTGGGGTTGTCCAGCAGAGGAAAGAATCTTCAACTCACTAGAGAAAGTTGGACTCGAGAATAATATCTGGATATTTCATTGTTTATCTAGACAAGTCTAAAGGGTATAAATTTTATTATCCTAATCATAGTACGAGGACAGTGGAGACTGGTAATGCTAGATTCCTCGAGAATGGTGAAATTAGTGGGAGTGAGAAAACACGAGTGTTGAATTTCGAGGAAATTAGGATGGATGTGCCAACATTTGACCCTTATCGAAAAATTGTTGTTCCTTAGACTATTATTCTACAGGCTGAGGAAAACGAACAACGTAATGAAAATCCTTCACCACCTCATGTTTCACCACTTCATGAAGATACTACCATTGAAAATATTGTAAAACCACCATAATCAGCAGTTTTCAAAAGATTTCAAAGGGAAAGAAAGCCTGCCATTCTAGATGATTACACGGTATTTCTACAGGAATCTGATTTTGATATTGGAATTAACAAAGATCCAGTCTCATTTTCACAGGTCATGAATAGTGATGATTCTACTAAATGGGTCAATGCTATAAATGAAGAGTTAAAATCCATGAAATAGAATGGTGTTTGGGATCTCGTTGAATTGCTTAATAATTGTAAAAAGGTCGGGTGTAAATAGGTCTTCAAGACCAAGCGCGATGCAAAAGGCAATATCAAACGATTTAAAGCCAAACTTGTTGCCAAGGGTTTTACTCAAAAAGAAGGCATAGACTATACAAAGACCGTCTCTCCAGTATTTAAGAAGGACTCGCTTAGAATTATCCTAGCATTGGTAGCTCATTATGACTTAGAGTGATGCATCAAATGGATGTGAAAAACTGCTTTTCTAAATGGGAATTTGGATGAAGAAATTTATATGGAGCAGCCAAAAGGATTTGCAAAGAAAGGTAAAGAACATTTAGCTTGCAAATTAAAGAAATCCATATATGGCCTTAAATAGGCTTCCAGACAATGGTATTTAAGGTTTAATGATACCATTACTTCCTTCGGATTTAAGGAAAATGCAGTTGATCAGTGCATATGTCTGAAGGTTAGTGGGAGTAAGTTCGTTATTTTGGTGCTATATGTGGATGACATTTTGTTAGCTAGTAATAACCTTGTCTTATTACATGAAACCAAGGAATATGTCTCCAAGAACTTTAAAATGGTCAATATGGGTGAGGCAAACTATGTTATTGGCATAGAGATCTTTAGGGATCGATCTCGAGGATTGCTAGGACTATCTTAGAAAGGACATATTGATCGTGTTTTGGAGAGATTCAATATGCAGTATTGTTCAGCTGGTGATGCACCCATCATGAAAGGTGATAAATTAAGTGAAAAACAGTGTCCAAAGAATGACTTGGAAAGAAAACAAATGAAGGACATTCCATATGCATCAGCAGTAGAGAGCTTGATGTATGCCCATACATGTACCAGGCCAGATGTTAATCTTGCAATTGGAATGTTGGGAAGATTCCAAAGTAATCCTGGAATGGAACATTGGAAAGCAGTGAAGAAGGTTATGAGATATCTTCAGGGAAACGGAACCCCAAGTTGTTCATTAGACCGTAGTGTACACAGACACCCCCGGCTTCCCTCTTGTTTCTATCTCTCCATTTACCTCTGAAGCCTAACCCTTTCTGTTCCGCCACCATCAACGCCCTCATCTGCGGTTTGCAGCTACTGATCTCTCTCTTTCTTCCAGATCGGAACCATCTCATAGGTACTCTCTCTCTCTCTCTCCCATTCTCCCATCTCAGTTCTTATTTTTCTCACAGATCTATCATTTTCCGTCTCTCGTGTGCAAATTTTTTTGGAAATTTTCTCAATTGTTTTTTTTTTGTTTTTTATGTATGCATGTATGTGTATAGATTTTTCAAATGGACTAAAATCCACGATGAGATAGATTTTTGATCTCTCAATTATTTTTTTTTCTTCTTTGACTGTTTACAGGAGGCCCTTAGTTAGGATGTGTTTGTTTGTATGGAATATTTTGTTGCCTTGCCTAATGAAGGTCAGTAGTTCTGCAACTAATTTGAGTTGCTAATGATCTTGCTGTGTATTTTTGTTATTTGTAATCAAGGTTCATGATGAATGATTTTAGAAAATAGGTTTTCTAAACCATTAAAATACTTCAATCAACCTACTAGTTTAGAGGATTAGGTGGTTTGGTGTGTGGGAATATTCCCAACTTGTCAGAGGGCTATTTTGTTGAAAATTTCCCCCCAATCGGGCTCATGCAAATCCCTTCTTTCTTTATATCTAAAGAGCTCCAAGCAAGTTTTCCTAAAAAAATATTAAAATTCTAGTTTAAGCATGTTCCAATCCATGCCTAGAAAACTTCTTAGATCCACACATCTGTTTAAGTTAGTAGTACCCATACCACATTAGAAAAACTGTTGAGACCTACGCTATTGCTGCCCATCATCCTCTAACAATTATGTAAGGCATTAGCTAGCTATAGAATAATTCCTACAATCTGTCACATAATTTATCAGTCGACAATTAAGATTCAGGTAAAGGTTCTCTTCAATTTTTGAATCTTCTAATTCGGCTGTTATTGTTGCCAAAACTGAAATTGTACTACTATTGAGCTTAGATAGACAGATGTGAAGGTTATGTAATTTCAGGTTGTGTTTTGAAAATCATTTTTTTCATCTTAATTTACAAGGCTTAAAAATGCAATCAAATAATCTGATTTTGACCACTGACTCCGTGTTTAAAGGTTTTCATCCTAATCAATGGGGTCATTAAAACAGTTGCCGGACACAAATAAAACGGTTTGCTCAAAGTTATCTGTATATTAATTTATGTGTATTAGTGTCTCTTGATTATTTCCCCTTACTTTTAAATGGCTGCATTAATTTTGTTGGATTTTTATATGATCGAATTTTGTGTCACTAAAATGTTTCCATAAAAAAATAATTGGTAATTTCAAATGCAGAGGAAAGGTTTGAATTTGTTAATGTGTTTCAGTTCAGGGAATTGTTCATTTCATCTGTTAAAAAAATCAATTTTTTTTATTTTATTTTTTGGTAGGGAAAGTTAGTTTAAATATTGGAAATCCTATGTCTATGTTGCCTTTTTATTTTATCTTTTTTGGCATTTGGTTGGGTGCAATGGTGGGAGCTAGGGGTGTGTTTTTTTTGTTAAGGATTGAGATGTAGATTTATGGACATGGAAAGCTTGACTCGCCATTCACGTTAAGAAACACTACTACTTATGGAGAATGATACGTATCTGAGTGATTAGATGAATTAAAATTCAGATATATTTTGTGCATTAAAAAGAAGACTTTAGACAAGACATTGATAGATATCTCACATTGACATATGTCATGCAGTAGTATACCGGCCTAAGACTGAATACTATTTATTTCATTATGCATTTCAATAACAATATAGGTTACGAGGCAACCTGTGTATTAACGTAGAAAGGAATGAGGTTTTGAACCATTCACTTGATGTGTTATGCTTCTCTTATTCCAGTAACCAAAAATGTCGTATTTAAAGAAAATTAAAACAAGTATCTTTTGTCTTATCTGTATTTTGGAAATATAAGCAACCATGCAACAAAGGCACCTCTATTCTTAAGTTCTTAGGATCTCTAATTAGTAGGGATTAGTCTATTGCTAATGTCTGAAATATCAGTGGACAAATACCGAAGTGTATGATGTAGCTCAAGCCTCAAGTGTGTAACTGTCCATAAACGGGAGCTTTTAGTGCTTAAAGTGCACTGGTATTTCTCTTTTCACTGTTAGATCTATCCCATTATGTTTTCCATTGGCATTCTATTTTTTGTTTTTTATTTTTAAAGTCTCTTGCCTTTAGTTCCCGCCATATTCATGATTTGGCACAAGGCACTAGTTCAATGATATTATCTTTTTTGGGTTCACTATTTAAAAGCATTTCTTCTAGTATTCCCAGGAAAATGATTTACTTGTTTATATAGTGATTACAAACGTTCAATGTTGTGCTGCTTTTTTACTATAATTTTTAATTATTACCTTTATTTGTTTGAGCTTCTTTTAGCATGTTATGTAATGGGTTTGTCTTGACAATTTGATCTGTCACTTTCTTTAGAGGAGGTATGGATGGAGAAATCTCTAACATAAAGAAGTGGATCATATTACATAAATTCAAAGAAAACAATAGTAGAGGGAAGGCGAATAAGCACAAGCAAAGCCTGTGATAATCCTACTTGTGCTGAGATTTGGTGATTGTTGCTCTCATCTTAAACTCCCGTTTGCAATTGAGGTTTGTTGTTTTGAAATCTGCAATAATCTTTGTCAAATATTTGATTGCCATTGACACTCCCCTTGTCTTATCTTTTTTAAAGCGAGTCTGGTGGGATTGTGATAATGGGTGGGATATATTTTCATGATCCCTAACTTTTCCCTTAATTATTTACATATTCTGTGAAATGATTTCTTGTTGAAGATTGATAAGGCATATCCACGAGATTTCATGCAACGAGGAAGGGTGAGGGTAATGCTGAAAAATGAGGATGGAACTTTCTCTAATCCAGCCTTTATTAATATGAGTACCATTAAATTTCTCGTTTTGCTTCTATTCTCTTTGTAATTGCATACTAAATAACACAGCATTTATAAAATGTAACCTTCCTGCATAAGATAAGAATTTATGACTCCATGATTTCATTTAAGTTGTAATCCTTTCCACCAAACTTCTACAGTCCTCAGGCCTCAACGTGGTGGAAATGAGAGGTACCACAAAATATTGATTGGTAATATACCTCACTGAAAACCAAAACACTAGTACAATGTTCTCTTTGTCTGGTCAACAACATTTGAAACGAATGGTTACTTCTATTAACAGTTGGCTGCAAACTTGATAAAGATGAAAAAGTGTGTATGGCCTTCTTGATCACTTTTACAGAACTCGTAATTAAAATATAGGTGAGTTATAATCTTGCTTTCCCACACCTCCAATTATGCTGGAATTCATGTTATCGACAAGAATATGAAACACATGAAGTTAATGAGGAAAAATCTATGGTACATAAAAGTTGTTTTCATGTATGGTACCTAAATACATGTGAACCACTAGATTTGGATATGATAAAATTCTAGTCATTAGATGTGTCGGAACTAAAAATAGATAGGAAATTAAAGTCGTTTTTCAAAAGTTAAAGTAGTTTTAGTTAATTTGGGAATGAAAAAATAGATCTAACTTATTATTTATTCCAAATATACATACTACTTATCATTAACTCATTTACTACTTGTTATAAATAAACTTACTATTTAAATATAAATAAAATACAATTCAACAATATTACCAGTTAGTCAGGTCACCTTTCTTTTTCTTTTTTTTTCGTTATTTTTTTTCTTTATTTATTTATTTATTTTTTTTTTGCAGCACATGGAACTAATAACACACTATTATGTGGGTGTTTGGGAAGTGAGTTTTTATGTAGGTTTTTTTAGTTGTAGGATATTATTGGAGAAATTCTTTTTTATGTTTGGGAAGTTAGTTGGGTTTTTTTGTGATTGGATGTGATGTTTGTGAGAGAAAAAGTGAAATGATTATGGGGTTTGATGTGATATTTTGTTTGGATTTGTTTTTTTTTTTGGTTTTGCAAAAAGTTTGTCTTTTAGTGGAAAAAAAAAATCCCAAAAAAAATTGTTGCCAAACACCGCCTATATATAACTATTTTCCCTCCATATTTAGTCTCTATCTCTATTTTATTTTAACATTATGTGACATTTTCCATTTATGAAATTTAAGGTTTCGTTGTAATAACATTTCACCTAGTTAAAGAAAAATATTCAATAGTTCAAGAAACAACTAAACCAGGGAAGCTTGAGAAACAACATTTATAGCTGTTGTTTGTATTGATTTTAAACATTTTTTTTTTTTTTTGTAGGAAAAAAGAGCACAACAGCTCTTTTGCCTTTGCAAGACCAATCACCACCGTCCATCTCAACCATTTCCAACAGTTGAGATGAATGATTCAGAATCGTCTTGACTCTCCACTTCTGTTTTCACTCTCTTTCTCCCTCTCTCTCTCTCTCACACACACACACACACACGCAATTTCCTCCTCACTCTCCCTCTCTCTCTCTTCGATCGACGACGGTGTCTACTCCCAATCGCCGAAGACCAACCTTTCCTCTATTTCCCTTTCCCTCTCACTCTCTTCTCTTTCTCTTCAAATTTGACACAAGTTTTGGCATTTCTCAAATTTTGTAGCTACTATATTCAACCATTGGAGCATCAATTTTCAACATAGCTGCTATATTATAGCAATGGCAATCCCAATGACAAACCATTGGAGATGCTCTAATCTTATATGGATATGGATGCTTACATATAGATATGGAAGTAGCTGGTAATTTAGGTTACGTTTATTTTAATATAAAATATTTTTATTTTTTTGTTACTTGCTTGAACGAAAAATAAGTAAATATTTTTGTATCATTTTCTCAAAAATGACTTAAACCAAACTAAATTTAAGTCTCATTAAATGAGATCAGCTGCATGAATCCTTCTTCTCCGCTTGACTCTTTCCAAGGTCATTTCGTTAGTTAAGTTAAGGAGATTCATATCTCTATTTAGTACACTAGTTTATGTCAATCTAGGTCTACCCCTTCTCCTAACATTACCATCTATCGTCATTATATCACATCTCTTCACTATTGCCTCTGTTGGTTTCCATTGTATATGACCAAACTATCTCAATCTATTATCTCCTAACTAATATTTTATTAGTACTATTCCTACTGATTCTCAAATATACTCATTTCTAACTCTGTGTTTTCTAGTCTTACCACATATTCACCTTAATATCTTTATCTCAGTAACACTCATCTTATCTACATGTTGTTTTTTAGTTGCCCAACATTCCATCCCATACAACTAGGGGTGTCCGCGGTTTGGTTTGAGATGGTTTGCAATACGGTTTGGACCCGCCCGCATTTATGCGATTTGGGGAAAAGTCAACCCGCAACCGCCCGCAATGCGGTTTGCGATTTGTGCGGATAGGGTTCGCGGATGTGCGGGCGGTTTGCGGATTGAACTTTTTTTCAAAAAATATTTTTAAACCCTTTTTGTTCCTCTCATTTTGTCAATCTTTATTTTGGAATTAAAATCAACAACCATGGTATTGACAAAACAATGAGACACTTTCAATATGGAAGGCAGAAGCAAAGAATTCTAACAATATAAAAACCCTAGTTTAATCATTGAAGATTGAAGAACATCAAGTACATAGCCATATATAAGTGAGCTTCAGGACTTCCTGAAACTTCTTTCATCACCTACCACCACCACCATCATCCAACAAGCACAAAAAGAGAAAAACTGACTATTTATCAAGATGGACTAACCCCAAAATGACTAGTCTTCATGTTATAGAAATCCTACACAACCTGGCCCAATCTTCACTGCAAATGTCCACCCACCTCCTGCATTTCGCCTACTCGTTGTCATCTTCTTCCTGAAATGAATGCAAAAACAAACAACTCTCATAATCATCGCTAATAATTAATCAAATCAACACAAAGGCATATAAAAATTTAACAGTAATCAATTAAAATCTCATTGGAACCTCTCCACTCTCATCATCATCGTCATCGTGCACCTCGGACATCGATTTGTCAGACTCCTCATCCTCAGCTGGTCCGTCAGCCTATCATTGAATTTAAGCCATCAAGCAATGATCAAAAAGCTTTCTTTTTTCTTTTTTTTGCCTAAATAATAGCTCTATGACTACAAAAAAAACAAAAACAAACAATCATTATAAATAAATGCATTTACTTTGGAGTAGTTGCAATTAGAAGCAAATTATTAGGTAGAATCGTTTTCTACAAAATTACTCACAGCTTCTGACATGGATTTCCATTTGTCTCCACCAGCCTTACCAACCTAGACCAAATTCGATACAAAAATGCTAAAAATTAAATCAAATTTTAACAAAATTAGACAGACTTCTGGAAATAAGATGATTCAAAAACGCTTACAGCAGCAACGGATTTGTTGTTTGGATGCTTCTCCTTGTACGTCTTCCTGAACTCCTCCCTAAGATATATACACACAAAAGCAAAGCAAGCAAATAAGTCCTAAATCAATTGAAAATTTATATTTACAGGAAAAGCACAAATCAATCAACGATGATTATACATGAAAACGAAGAAGGCACTGGCAGGCCTCTTAGGCTTGTTAGGATCCTTGGCAGTAGCCTTCCCCTTCTTCGCAGGCTGTTTAGCAGGTTTCTTGGCACCTCTCTTCTTCACAGAAAGCCTAACAACAAAACACAAACAACAATCAATCTTCATCATCATCAATACACAAAAACAAAACAAAAAACAGATCGAGAGAGAGCCAATCGGTGTAGATGCAAAACCAGAGAGTAAGAGACTGTGAGATGAGAGAGTGAGAGAGATGAGATAGTGAGGGAGACAGATCAGAGACAGAGAGATCTGATATGTTCGAAAAAAACCAAAGATCGGGGAGAGAGAGACATAGACAGAGACTGAGATTTAGAGAGGGGCTTTACCTGTGAGGTGTGCGATGAGATCAATCGGTCGATCTTGCGAGAGAGAGACTCGATCAGCGGGTGCATGCAGTGCGCAGATGAAAATCGCAAGAGTGAGAGTAAGAGACAGACCGAGAGGAGGAGAGGAGATAGAGTTCTGTTCTGAGTGAGTAAGTGAGTGAGTTTGATTAGATTAGGGTTTTTCTTTTTTTGAACGATCAGATTTGAAGGGGGAAAAAAAGGGATTTTTTTGAACGATTAGATTAGATTAAAAAAAAACAAAAATGTTTTATGCGGGCGGGTTGAGCGGGTGCGGGTCAAATCCGCAACCCGAAAATTAGATAAAATCCAAACGCACCCTACCCTAATGTGTTTACGAAACCGCCCATACATGTGCGGTTCGGATTAGATAGGGCGGTTTGGGCGGGTCGGATGACCCTATGCCCAGCCCAACATACAACATCGCTAATCTAATAGCTATTTTATAGAATTTCCCTTTTAGTTGAATGAGTATTCGTTTATCGCACAGTATTCCAAACGCAGTCCTCCGTTTGAGTCATCCCACTTTAATTTTATGGATCACATCCGTTTCAATCTCTTTAGTTATTATAATAATCGATCTCAAATAACGAAAATATCAATCAAACACTGAAAAACAAAATAATATTTTTTCATATAAATCAGTTTAATATATATATTTTCTTCCGTATAAAATATTTTATGTCTAAAACCAAAAGAAAAAAAATTCTCTCTTTTTGTACCATCAATCACATCCAAAGTCGTCGTCAATTCCGTACAATTGTTGTTTCAATTCGTTCACACATGGAGAAATAATAATAATAAATACATAAAAAAAAACTTTCCCCGAATAAAAGCAAAATGTTAAGGGCCTATTTGGTAATCATTTCATTTTAAGTTTTAAATTTTCAGTTTATATTTACAAAAATTTTAAAAACTGTCATAAAAACTTGTTTGATAATTTTAATGGTTTATAAATGGCTGTCTCAGTTTATAAATTTGAGGAAAAAACGTAAACTCAAAAAATGAGTTTACGTTTTTAGTTTTCAATTATTTTTTTTTCAAATAATTTATTTTCAATTTTTTTTTTCAAATAATTCTTTTTTTCAATAATTTTTTTTCAATTAATTTTTTTTCAAATATTTTTTTTCCCAATTAATTTTTTTTCAATTAATTTTTTTTCAAATATTTTTTTC
Source organism: Camellia granthamiana (assembly GCA_036172215.1). Lineage (NCBI taxonomy): Eukaryota > Viridiplantae > Streptophyta > Magnoliopsida > Ericales > Theaceae > Camellia > Camellia granthamiana. The sequence continues at coordinate 106,955,917 of CM069905.1, read as the reverse complement.
CCAATTAAATTTTTTTTTCAAATATTTTTTTTTCAAATATTTTTTTCCAATTAAATTTTTTTTCAATTATTTTTTTAATTAATTTTTTTTCAATTATAATGTGTGTGATCCCATTGTCATAAATAATAAAAATAAATATAAATATTTTAAGCATTAACAAACATATTTTTTAGTTTATGTTTTTAAAAAATTTTAAACATTTTGTTCAAACTAAACGCGTTTGCAATTTATATTTTTCTAAAAATAAACAAAAATTAGTTTATAAAATTTTTGTAAACATAAACAAAAAACGGTAAACGTTATCTGCCTGTTTGGTAACCATTCAGTTTTCAGTTTTCAGTTTATATTTAAAAAATTTTTAAAAACTGTCATAAAAACTTGTTTGATAACTTTTTTGATTTAAATGGTTGTCTAAATTTATAAATTTTAGGAAAAAACGTAAACTCAAAAAATACGTTTACGTTTTCAGTTTTCAATTTTCAATTTTTTTTTCAATTAATTTATTTTCAATTATTTTATTTTCAATTATTTTTTTTCAAATAATTGTTTTTAAATTTTTTTTTCAATAAATTTTTTTCCAATAATATTTTCTTTCAATTAATTTTTTTTTTCAATTAATTTTTTTTTCAAATAATTTTTTTTTCAAATATTTTTTTCCCAATTAAATTTTTTTCAATTATTTTTTTAATTAATTTTTTTTAAATACTTTTTTTTTCAATTATTTTTTTATCCAATTATATTTTTTTTCAATTATTTTTTAATTAATTTTCTTTCAATTATAATGTGTGTGATCCCATTGTCATAAATAATAAAAATAAATATAAATATTTTAGGCCTGAACAAACATATTTTTTAGTTTATGTTTTTTAATTTTTTTAAACATTTTGTTCAAATCAAACGCGTTTGCAATTTATGTTTTTCTAAAAATAAACAAAAATCAGTTTGTAAAATTTTTGTAAAGGTAAACCAAAAACGTAAACGTTATCAAACGTTGGCCTGTTTGGTAACCATTCCGTTTTCAGTTTATATTTACAAAAATTTAAAAAACTGTCATAAAAATTTGTTTTATAATTTTTTTGATTTATAAATGGTTGTCTCATTTTATAAATTTTAGGAAAAAACGTAAACTCAAAAAATGAGTTTACATTTTCCGTTTTCAATTTTTTTTTCAAATATTTTATTTTCAATTAATTTTTTTTCATTAATATTTTTTCAAATAATATTATCTTTCAATTAATTTTTTTTTCAACAATTTTTTTTTCCAATAATATTTTCTTTCAATTAATTTTTTTTTTCAATTAATATTTTTTTCAAATATTTTTTTTCCCAATTAATTTTTTTTCAATTATTTTTTCAAATAATTTTTTTTTCAATTATTTTTTTTTCAATTAATACTCCTCTTATTATCTACAAACAAACTACTAATCAATAAATATAAAAAATAAATAAAGAAATTGAACCTTATCAACTATAACAAACAAATTTAAAATTATCTATTACTCATATATTTAGATGTTTTAACAGAACATTTCAAAGGCACAAAAGTTTTCTTGCATTGCATCTCATTAAAAACTCCAGAAAATATACAATTTTCAATATGCCTTAGTTTTGTTTTGACGATAATAAATCACAAGGTCAAGATGATACCTCATGTGGACATTTATCTTCCGAATCATATATTCAGTCATAGACAATTATATGTTGCTTTATCAAGAGAAGTATCTGATTAGACAACAAAAGTTTTGGTTAAAAATGGTTCAATTGCTAATGAAGGAGTATATACATGAAATGTTTTATACAAAGATGTTTTATTACCAAATAATTGATATGTGAGGTACGTATAAAAAATACTTTTAGTTTCAATAATTGTTTCTTTAATACATCATTTTTAAAAAAAAAAAAGTTATAGTCCAAATTGAACAAAGGACTAGAGAAATTGGTAAATTACATCGTTGATCTCTATAATTTTAAGAAAATTTCACTCTAATTTTTGCAATTTTAATTTCAACAATCTAAATATCATATTTTCATTTCTATTCTAATATGATCCCACTGTCGTTTGTCATTATTGTTTTACATAGAAAACTATGTGCATGTTAGCAATTCCCACTCATAAAATAAAAATTAATAAGTCTTAACGGAATTTTAGAGTACATTGAAACCAAAATGAAAGTATATGGACAAAATTGATAAAATTATAACTAGAAAAACTAAAGTGAAATTTATATAAAATTATAGGAACCAATTGGGTAATTTATCCCAAATAATAATAACAATAATATAAATGTCTAGTAGATGAGAAAATAACAATAATATAAATGTCTAGTAGATGAGAAGGAAAATACATCCTTCCTCAACAACTCAAAATAAATTGGCTTTCTTGTGGAGGAAGTAGTAACTATAAAAGAAGGAAAAGTTAAAAAAAAAAATTCAGCAAATGGGGGAAGAAGCCGAGAACGGCGAGCTGCCTATAGTATAGACTAGTCCTTGTTAGATTCTTTTGAAAACATGAAAGTTAAAATGAATTTTTAATTTATTTTAAATTATATCACCTTTCATATAAAATAACAAAAAAAAGTTAAAAAATTAACTTTTAATTATTTTTTCAAAACACTCCGTTATAGGAATAGTGTTAGGACCTATCTTGTCAAAATCCCGCGCACAAAACTTAGTTTCTGAGTTGTAATTTTTCTGTGTTTTTTTGCCTTCCTCGCTCGAGCCAAGAAGTCTTCGCTCGAGCGAAGGACTGCGTATGGGCAAAACCTGAAGGCTATGATTGTGCGCTCGAGCGAAGAGCATGGTGGCTCGAGCTAAGCATTGCGTCTCTACTGAACCTGCAAGGATGTTTTCCTCGCTCGAGCGAAGGGCTCGTGGCTCGAGCGAGGTCACTAGTAGAAATCACGCAATTTACACTCCTCGCTCGAGCGAGAGGAGCCTCGCTCGAGCGAGCCTCAGAATCCGGGAAATTTCAAGTATTTGGGTTCTTTCAGGATTGGGACTCTTTTTGGTTTTCTATAAGTAGATGGTTCTCTCCTAAAACCAATCTAACTTTTGCTAGATCAGATTCAACAATTCTAGAGTTCTGTTTGAAGTTTTCTTCTGAGAGTTTGATGAGTTTTCTTTGATGTTCTTGAGAGAGTTCTAAAACTCATGAGTTGATATTCATACATCAAAGAGGTTGATACTTAATATTCAAGAGTATTCTCTTCGGTGAGATCCGAAGATCTTTACGTAAAGTTTCAAAAGGTGTTTGTTTCTTTACGTAGTCGTTAATTCGACAAGTGAAGTTGAGGAGTGGAACCAACTTCAGAATCAGTTCCGTGGCGAAGGCGTGGTGAAAGAGTTACAGAAGATTCAGAGACAAATTGACTAGGTTGGGTAATTTGTATGGTTTCTTTGTAACCTTGTAGTCCTTCAGTAGTGGATTGATTAGTGGCGGTTCGCCCGTGGTTTTTGATTACAATTGAAGGTTCTTCAATTGTGGTTTTTCCACGTAAAAAATCGTTTGTGTCGATTTATTATTTATTCCTAAAAACAAACAAACTAAAATCACTCTCGTAAGTGCTTGTTGATTTTAGTTTGAGTGTTTTGGAATTTTTGGGATTTGGAATATTTTTTATCTTTAGCTAATCACGAATCACTTAGGATTTTCAATTGGTATCAGAGCGGGTCACTCTTTGTTTTCAAAACTATAGGAGTGTGATTTTGTGTGACTAGCATTATGGATTCTATTCGTGAAGGTAACTCGACTCATAGACCCCCTTTACTAGACGGTACAAACTATTCTTATTGGAAAGCTCGTATGAGAGCATTTTTAAAATCCATCGATGAGAAAGTTTGGCACTGCGTAGTCTTTGGGTGGAGTGAACCTACTGTCACTATAGATGGCATTGATATTCCTAAACCCCTTGATAAATGGGACACAACTGATTACCAGAACTCGAGTTGGAACAGCAAGGCTCTCAACTCCCTCTTTTGCTCTGTCACACCTGAAGAATTCCGTCGAATTTGCACGTGTGAAATAGCAAAAGAGGCGTGGGACATTCTTGAAACAATTCACGAAGGAACTACCTCTGTCAAAAGGTCAAAACTTCAACGTCTCACATCTGCTTTTGAAACCCTTTTTATGCGCGACGATGAGACGTTTGATGATTTCTATGCAAAACTCAGTGATATCGTGAATTCCTGTTTCACTCTCGGTGAAAAAATCCCGGAAGCTAAAGTTGTGGGAAAAATTTTGAGGTCCCTTCCCGAGAGGTTCCAATCAAAGGTGACAGCCATTGAGGAGGCTCAGAATGTTGATACCCTCAAGCTCGATCAATTGGTTGGAAATTTGCAGACTTATGAGGCACACCAAATTTCTAAGAAAAAGCAAAAAGAAAGTATGGCTTTCACTAGTACTCATGAGACTGCAAAACCTCCGGAGACTGAATTTGATTTAGAGTCTGAGATGACGGCTATGCTTACAAAACAGTTTAAAAAATTTTTAAAAAAGAAGCCTAATTTCAGAGCCCCTATTTCAAAAGAGAAGAGTAATGACAAACCCAAAACTTTTCCACCAAAATTAGCTCAAACTACTGAAAAGAAGGCTGTTAGGGGGCTAGGGGTCAAGTGCTTTGAATGTCAGGGGTTTGGCCATATATCTCTTGAATGCCCTACGAAAAAGAATCGGAAGAAAGTCTACACCGTAACTTGGGATGACGAAAGCGGGTCGGAGCAAGAACCCGAAGAACCTGAATCTGGTGAAGATGGGGATAGTGCTTTCATGGCATTTTGGGCCACGGTTTCTCAACCTCTTCCAAAGCCTTCGGAATCAGCCCGTGGTCAGAACTTGCATCGTGCTCCCACCTTTGATGGGACCAACTACCTGTATTGGAAAATCAGAATGAGGGCTTTTCTGAGAGCCTTTGAACCAGAAGGTTGGCAATCCATTGAAGGAGATACGGAAAGTGCAGAGAATCCGGGCAATCAGAGAGCCCTAATCATCATTCGTGAAGCAATTTCTAATGAAGAACAGCAACGGGTCGCTCACTGCACAAAGGCTAAAGATGCATGGGAAATTCTGAGCCAATTCCATGAAAGAGGAGATTCACCTCCACCTCCATCCAACAACTTGTCTTCCTTGGTTGCCAGATTGGATGAGGTTAAGGAGAATGAGAAGCAAAGAGAGGATGATGAACTATCTGAAGACATTGATGAGATCAATGGTGAAGAACTACAACAAGCTTACGAGAAGCTGTATGAGGAATCTCTGAATTTGTCTAAAACCAACGACAAACTCTCTCTCAAGCTCAAAACATGCGAGAGTGAGAATGTCCGGCTCAAAGGAGAACTCTTGACAGCAAAGCAGAATGTCATCAAGATCTCAAGTGAAAGGCAAGACTTATGTGGAAAACTTCTGTCCTGTGAAACTGAAAGGAATGAACTTCTGAGGGTGTATTCCACATATGAAGAAAAGCTTGAAAGTCTTGAGTTATCACAAACCGCATTGGAAGAAAAAGTCAGTCAGAAAGATGAAGAGCTCCGTATTGCTAGAGCAACAATTGCCATGTGGAACAAAGGTTCCAGATCTCTAGAAGACATACTCGGATCTCAACAAATGGGTTCGGACAAAAGCGGGCTAGGCTATGGTGCGACAGCTCACAAAGGACAGGCCTCTACCTCACATAACTTGAAGACTCAGGCAAAGGGAAAATTGAAGGTAGATCAAGATGACTCTTTTCTTCATCAAGCAAAAGCAGGCAAGACCAACAAAAGGGAGGTAAAACCTGTTTTTATTTGTCATCACTGTGGTAGGTATGGCCACATTCGTCCTTATTGTTTTGAACTGTTTGGTAAGGTGTCTCAAAAGGGTAGAAATTCTAATACTTTTTGGGTTAGGAGACAACCTTACATGTCTAAGCGGAACACCAAGACTAAAAAGATTTGGGTTAGAAAAGATGATTTGACTTGTTTTGTTGCTCACACTGCTCTAAAAGCACGTGACTCACACATGTGGTATCTTGATAGTGGGTGCTCTCGTCATATGTCCGGTAACAAATCCTACTTCACCTCCCTTGAAAAATATGAAGGAGGAATTGTTACCTTTGGAGATGGCGGCACTTCTAGAGTCATTGGTAAGGGCTCTATAAGTGTTGCTGGTCTTCCCAAGCTAGATAATGCATTACTTGTTGATGGCCTTAAAGCAAATCTTTTGAGCATTAGTCAAATGTGTGATTCCCATCATGAAGTATTGTTTTCAAAAGATAAATGTGAAATTTTGGATAAAAAAGGAAATACTGTCTTACATGGGGTTCGCACATCTGATAACTGCTATGGGATTCTTACAACTAATGATCTCACTTGTCATTCTGCCATCTTAAGTAACATTGATCTGTGGCATCAAAGATTAGGTCACATGAATTTCAAAGACCTAACTAAGATAGCCAACAAGGAACTTGTGAGAGGAGTACCTAAACTAGGTAAGAATTTGAGCCATGTGTGTGGACCATGTCAGCTTGGCAAGCAAACCCGTGCTCCTCATAAAAATGTGAACAGCTTTACAACCAAACGTCCTCTTGAATTAGTTCACATGGATTTAATGGGTCCTACACGCACTGAAAGCATTGGAGGTAAAAGATACATTTTTTTAACTGTTGATGATTTTACTCGATTCTCATGGGTAAATTTTTTAAGGGAAAAATCTGATACGTTTGATGCTTTTCAGGCTTTAGTCCTTAAAATCCAAAATGAACAGGGTGTTCCCATTGGGCGTATCATAAGAATCCGAACTGATCATGGTCGTGAATTTGAAAATAGTTCGTTTTCGGATTTTTGTGATATGCATGGAATTAAGCATGAGTTTTCTGCACCTATTACTCCACAACAAAATGGAGTGGTTGAGAGGAAGAACAGAGTTGTTCAAGAAATGGCTAGGGTCATGCTCCTTAGTAAGAGTCTTCCTCCAAAGTTTTGGGCCGAAGCCTTAAATACTGCTGTTTATGTCATAAATCGTGTGTATTTAAGGCCCGGCACTTTACAAACTCCTTATGAATTGTGGAAGGGTATGAAACCTAATGTAAAATACTTCAAAACTTTTGGGAGTAAGTGTTACATCTTCAAAGATAGAGAGCCCTTGGGCAAATTTGACTCCCGAAGTGATGAAGGTATTTTTCTAGGGTATTCAACCAACAGTAGGGCTTTTCGAGTCTATAACCTGCGAACTTCATCATTAATGGAATCTATCAATGTGGTTATAGATGACACAGGTTCACCTACTTCAGCAACAAATGCGGATGACAATGGTGAGCTACCAATCTTGGATACTGAACCACAAAATCAAGGAGATGTTGCGGCTCAATCACAAGAAATTGTTACAGCACCATCCTCACAGGTAAGTTCAAGTCCAAAGAGTGCTCAAAAGAACAGCACTCCTGTTCCTCCTGTCACCCAAAGTCCTGAACTTAAACCATCAGCAAGGGTGAAACTGAATCATCCAGTTCAACAGGTAATTGGGAGTGTTTCAGATCGAATGAAAACCCGAAGACAGATTCGGGATGAGGTATCACATATGTGTTATGTTTCTTTGATTGAACCTAAGAATGTTAAAGAGGCCTTGCTAGATGATAGTTGGGTTAATGCTATGCATGAAGAATTAGGTCAATTTGAACGTAACAAAGTTTGGACTCTTGTTCCCAGACCTAGAGACATGAATGTGATAGGTACCAAGTGGATCTTTAAAAATAAATCTGATGAGAATGGTACTGTTGTGAGAAATAAAGCTAGGTTGGTTGCTCAAGGCTACACACAAGTAGAGGGTATTGACTATGATGAGACGTTTGCCCCAGTTGCACGTCTCGAATCCATTCGTATTTTACTTGGTGTTGCATGTTTTCTTGGCTTTAAATTGTTTCAAATGGATGTGAAAAGTGCTTTTCTGAATGGGTACTTAAAAGAAGAGGCATATGTTGAGCAACCAAAAGGGTTTGAGGACCCTAAATGTCCTAATCATGTCTACAAGTTAGACAAGGCTTTGTATGGGTTGAAACAAGCCCCTCGGGCTTGGTATGATAGGCTTACTACCTTTCTTCTTGATAATGATTTTCAAAGGGGTAGTGTGGATAAGACATTATTTGTGAAACATACTAAGTCTCATATTCTTGTTGCTCAGATATATGTTGATGATATTGTGTTTGGTTCCACTGCTGATCATCTTGTGAAATATTTTTCGGACTGCATGACACATGAGTTTGAGATGAGCATGATGGGAGAGTTGTCTTATTTTTTGGGTCTCCAAATTAAACAGTCTCCTTCGGGCATATTTGTTTCTCAGTCTAAGTATGCTAAAAATCTTGTGTCTAAATTTGGTCTTGAGTCTGCCAAACATGCACGCACTCCCATGAGCACCAGTCTTCACCTGTCTAAAGATTCCTCAGGTATTGATGTTGATCCTACCCTTTATAGGAGTATGATAGGGAGTCTTTTGTATCTTACAGCCAGTCGTCCTGATATTTCTTTCAGTGTCGGTGTGTGTGCCCGTTACCAAGCCAATCCTAAAGAGTCTCACCTTCTTGCGGTAAAACGCATCATCAAGTATGTTAATGGGACCTTGGGGTATGGGGTTTGGTTTTCCACTGATATTACAGCTGAAATTACTGGTTTTTCTGATGCCGACTGGGCAGGGTGTGCTGATGATAGGAAAAGTACATCCGGGGGGTATTTTTACCTTGGGAATAATCTGGTTTCTTGGCATAGTAAAAAGCAAAATGCTATTTCTCTGTCTACTGCTGAGGTTGAATACATTGCTGCAGGGAGTTGTTGTGCCCAAATGTTGTGGATGAAGCAAATGCTTCATGATTATGGAATTGAACAGAACACTCTCACTCTTTTTTGTGATAACACAAGTGCCATAAACATTTCAAAAAATCCTGTCCAACACTCTCGCACCAAACACATTGACATCCGTCATCATTTTATTCGAGAGTTAGTGGATGAAGGCCTTGTTGTTTTGGAACATGTTTCTACTGAGCATCAAAAAGCTGACATTTTTACAAAACCCCTTGATCTTCTTCGATTTGAGTTTCTTAGAAAGACCTTGGGTGTAATGTCTCAGTAACTAGGCTGTTGCTTGTGAGGTGAGTGTGAGTGGTTGACTTACTGTTCTTGGATGTGATAATCTATGATTGAGTTCTGATATCTTTGCATCAAAATTTATATGAACACTGCTCATGTTGCATACAAGATCTTTTTCATCTTTGTTCATAGCTCATTCTGAATGCCCATACTCATTTACTTCATGATCTCATTCTGTACACATCCTTGAGATAAACTGTTGCAGGGGTTTCCGCACAAGTGATCAAAGTTCTCTATGGACCACTGACAACGTTTCTTGTACTGTTTCAGAGGAATTGACCTATACTGGTATATCATGGGTGATGTTAAGTCTCTTAACCATCTACCATCTTATTTCACTTCCATGGTTTTTCCCTCAGTACATGATTTTCGAGCATTAGGAAAAGGCTACCTCAGAGGCACCAATCAGGCCATCATTATAATTTCATTCTTCTCTGGTTGGTTTCCATACTCTTGAGCGTGTATGCCACCAGTGAGTGCCCACAAGAAAGAAAAGTTTAAAAAAAAAAAAACAAAAAAAAACAAAAAAAAATAAAAAAAAAAAAAAAATCATTGTTTGAGGGGGAGCTTCCGCATTTACTCAACAAATACCCCGTGATTCCTAGTGGTTTGACTTTTCTTTGTGATGGACAGTTACTCTTGTCGGAGGTCCAGCCATCAGATCACTACGAGGATTAACTCTAGCTTTGTGGCTCTCGAGGATTGCACACACACACATTCTTTATATGAGCTCTCATGTGTGTTTTTGAGTTATGCATTCTCATGATGCGTGTGGCTTTGATTTAATATTATCTGTTTTATTCATGAGCTGTTGTTTCATCCCTTTTCTCAAAATTTTCAGGACTCATACTTGATGGATTCTCTTGTCCTTGTGGAATAGTCCGTCACCTGGTCACCTTGCTGCTTACAAGACATCTTGGTGTTTTTGTTTTATTTTTTTAAAAAAAAAAAAAAAAAAAAAAAAAAAAAAAAAAATGTTTTTTTTCCTTCTTGGCTCGAGCGACTGGGCCCTCGCTCGAGCGTGCGCTTGCTTCTGCTTTGAACCTGAGAGCTTGGTTTCTTGGCTCGAGCGACCGTGTCCTGGCTCGAGCGCACTGTCGCGGATCAGTTTTTTTAAAACAGGGGTCTCTTCAGTTTTAGTTTGCATCTCTTCATATTCGTCTCTCTCTCTCTCTCCTAGGGCTTGTGTGTTGTTCATTACTGAGGCTTGTTTGAGGGTTTACTCTTGATTTTGGTGTGGCTTCGTTTCTCCTTGCACATTCCTCATCATTGGTATGTTTTTTTTTATTTTTTTTATTCCTTTATTTCGGATTGGGATTGTGCCTGTGCTCTGCCTCTTTCTCGTATTCATTCTTGTTCTTTGCTACTGATTTCGTTTCTCTTCATGGTCCAGGGTCCTTGGTTTGATTTTTATGCTTTGCATTGCTTCAAGGGTTTCGATTTGGGTTGGTTTGGCTTGGTTGTTTATTGGTTTAAACATTGGGGTTTTTAAGGTTTTTATTTTAGGTCTCATACTGGGATTTTCTTGTTGTTACATTATTTATCCGAATGTGTCTGTGAGATTGATTCATGTTTTTAGTCCAGGGATTTGCTCCATATTCTGTGATTGACTTATGTTCACCTCACGTTTGGTTTATGATCTCTGTGTTATGTTTGCCCTGATTTGCTCCATATTTTGCTCATATCTTATACTTATTGTTCTATCATGCTTTTTGGACTAATGGACTAATGTTTTTCTCTCTGTGTTCCTTGATTTTGCAATTGGGGTTGTGGGGTTTGGCTGTTCTGGGTGGTTCTTGGGTGGTCTGTTTCTGGGTTGTGTTTTGTTCTGTTCTACCTCTGTCTTTGTTGTGCCTCTGTGGTTTGTCTAGTAATGGCAGAACCTTCCAAACGTCGAAAGACGACTGTTTCTCGCCCCTCTTACAACACTGGCAAATTTGAGTCAAAAGCAAAGGCAATATTGTTTCGGGAGTCTTATGTCTCTCGCAAAGTTCATTTGGAACGCAATGTTTTACCTAATGCGTTTGAGGTCATTCCTATTCGATCTTTGTTTGATCCGTTAGGTGGTGACCAAGTGTTACACTTTTCCGGTCCCCAAAACCTTAGTCTCATCCGCGAGTTTTATTGTAATATGCATTCTATTAATCGCGAGGCTTGTACTTTTCAAACTTGGGTTAGGAAACATCCTCTTGTTATCACTGATGATGTGTTTCGTGAGTTTCTTGGTCTTCCTGAGATTACTGATTGTCATTTCCCTTTTCTTACCCGGGCTGGTGTTAATTTTGATATGGTTGCTTCCGAATTGTGTGGTGTTTCTAGGACTTGGATCGCCGGGGCTCTCATTCAGCAGAATGAGATGCTTCCTCGGTTCCGTCTTCTTAACATCATTGTGTGCGCCAATATTTTTGTCACCACCCATTCTTCTCATATCACTCAGGACCAGGGTTATGTTTTATATTGTATCCATCATCGCCTTCCCATTGATCTTCCAGAGATGATTATCTCCAAAATGATTGGCGTCTTTGAGGGCAGAAAATCTTTGGGGCTTCCTTATGGGTGTTTTCTTCACCGGTTTCTCACTTCACTTGGTGTCCCTGTTTTTGAGGATGATGAGTTTGCTTCTCCTGTCAAACCCATTACTAAACTCACCGTCTCACAGAGTCAGGCCCATGTTCGGGGGAGTGGGTCAGGGGTTGGGGGTTCTCATGCAGGTGATGATGATGATCCTCTTGCCGAGGAGGAGGAGGTTGAGGCTGCCCATGCAGGCCCGGCGGCGGATACTCATGATTTGGATCCAGCTCTTGCACGTCGTCTTGACCATATCGATGCTCGCCTTGATGAGCACAGTGCTATGTTGTCCCAGATTTTATCTCTTCTTCAGCTGCAGCATCCTCCACCATCTTCCTAGTGGTTGGTTTTTGGTTTGTTTCTCTTACTTTTGTTTTTCCCGGACAAAAAGGGGGAGATGGTTTCTATGGTTTGGTGGTTTGGTTGTTTGATTTGGATATATTATGTTTGTTTTGGCTATAGATGATGGATGTATATGTTGGATATCTTTGTTTGATTTGGATATATATGATGGATATATTGGTTTGCTTTTGATATATATGTCTGGCTGTATCTGATGGTTTTATTCTGCAGGATTGTTGGTTTATTTACAGCTCAATGGTTGTTGGTTTTTTACAGCTCAATGATTGGATGGTTCTCGAGTTTGGATTCATTGTTTTCTTTTCATCGAGTTGTAATTTATTAGGTCATTAGATGAGTTGTTTGTTTGGCTAATTCTTTTGAGTTGTAATTGTTTTAGTTAGTTCTTTTGGTCAGGACTATTGTTTAGCAAGTTTTGTCCGGGTATTGACAAAGGGGGAGATTGTTAGGACCTATCTTGTCAAAATCCCGCGCACAAAACTTAGTTTCTGAGTTGTAATTTTTCTGTGTTTTTTTGCCTTCCTCGCTCGAGCCAAGAAGTCTTCGCTCGAGCGAAGGACTGCGTATGGGCAAAACCTGAAGGCTATGATTGTGCGCTCGAGCGAAGAGCATGGTGGCTCGAGCTAAGCATTGCGTCTCTACTGAACCTGCAAGGATGTTTTCCTCGCTCGAGCGAAGGGCTCGTGGCTCGAGCGAGGTCACTAGTAGAAATCACGCAATTTACACTCCTCGCTCGAGCGAGAGGAGCCTCGCTCGAGCGAGCCTCAGAATCCGGGAAATTTCAAGTATTTGGGTTCTTTCAGGATTGGGACACTTTTTGGTTTTCTATAAGTAGATGGTTCTCTCCTAAAACCAATCTAACTTTTGCTAGATCAGATTCAACAATTCTAGAGTTCTGTTTGAAGTTTTCTTCTGAGAGTTTGATGAGTTTTCTTTGATGTTCTTGAGAGAGTTCTAAAACTCATGAGTTGATATTCATACATCAAAGAGGTTGATACTTAATATTCAAGAGTATTCTCTTCGGTGAGATCCGAAGATCTTTACGTAAAGTTTCAAAAGGTGTTTGTTTCTTTACGTAGTCGTTAATTCGACAAGTGAAGTTGAGGAGTGGAACCAACTTCAGAATCAGTTCCGTGGCGAAGGCGTGGTGAAAGAGTTACAGAAGATTCAGAGACAAATTGACTAGGTTGGGTAATTTGTATGGTTTCTTTGTAACCTTGTAGTCCTTCAGTAGTGGATTGATTAGTGGCGGTTCGCCCGTGGTTTTTTATTACAATTGAAGGTTCTTCAATTGTGGTTTTTCCACGTAAAAAATCGTTTGTGTCGATTTATTATTTATTCCTAAAAACAAACAAACTAAAATCACTCTCGTAAGTGCTTGTTGATTTTAGTTTGAGTGTTTTGGAATTTTTGGGATTTGGAATATTTTTTATCTTTAGCTAATCACGAATCACTTAGGATTTTCAAATAGAAAAATGGTTGTTGGGTTTCTGATTATTTGTGTTGTATACTTTAGCATTTCCTTGATGTTCTTTTTTTAATAAATTTTACTTATTAAAAAAATAAAAATGAAAAAAGGTTGAGAATTATTATACACAATTACTACTGCGATTATTTAAAAACACAAAGCTAATATGTTGAAGGCTTGGTTTGGCATCCCATAAAAGGTTAAAAAGTCAAAAAGTTACTATCTTATTTAAGTCACATCATTCTATTTAAGTCACATTACCTCTCTACCACATCACTTCAAATCCAACCCATATTTCATAAAAAGTCAAAAAGTACACTTATTTAGATCATCCCAAACCATCCCACTGTTGGCTTTTCAGCTTTTTGATTTTTTTGATTATTTTAGCCTGAGGCTAAAAAGTTTAGTTTGATAAAGGCTTTTGATTTTTTTGACTTTTTTGTGACAAAAAAAATGTAATGATTATAGATTGAATGTGATATTTTATTTTATTAAACTAAAAATTTTATTTTATTTTGTTTGTTGTGACTACTTTAGATAAAAAAAACCTCCAAACCCACTTCCCAAACAGGCATGTAACTGTAATGTGATTGTAGGGGGAAAAAATGTATAAAAAATCTGGTCAACTAACATTTTGCTTTTATTCGGGGAAAGTCTTATTTATTTATTTATTTATTATTATTTCATCATCTGTGAATGAATTGAAAAAACAGTTGTACGGAATTGACGATGACCCGAAGAAAAACTCCGCAATATTTGGATGTGATTGATGGTACAAAAAGAGAGATTTTTTTATTATCTATTTATTTTTGTTTAAACGTAAAATATTTGATACGAAAGAATATATATATATATTTTTTAAATTGATTTTATATGAAAAAGTATTATTTTATTTTTCAGTGTTTGATTGATATTTTCGTTATTTAAGATCGATTATTACAATGACTAAGAGTATCCTTACCATCCTACTTATATTTTACATTAAAATATTATTAAAAAATTCATTCTCTATTTTAAGATTCATTTTTTCATTTATTTTTCCAACTAAACTCCCTATTCTTTTTCTATTATATTAAAATAATCTTTTACTTCTCCCAACAAACAGGCCCAAGACAGAGTGCAAAACACGCCCAAAACAGTGTGCAAAACAGCACCAGCAAAGTAGCAAATCAAAGCAGCCAAAAACAAAGAAAGGCAATCAACCGGGCGGTCGATTGGCAAGACGACCGAGCGGTCAATTGGTCAGACGACCGGGTGGTCGACTGGTCAAACCAATTTTGGACATTTTCCTTCTCCAACTACAGGCACTCACAGGACATCTGGCAGAACATCGGGGAGGGGGGGTGTAGACACCTCATTTTTGACGATCCTTACGACTTGGTCGTCATCGCTTGCACACCTAATGATGAGTGTATATGTTTGTCAAGTGCTCGAAGTCCTCAGTGGAATGCCACAACTTTGAGCCTTTCAAACCCTATACCCCTATTGTCTTTGTTTTGGACCAAAACCATAGTTTTTCAAGCTTGCATCTCTAGTGGCCTGCCGGCCACTCTTATAGGCTGCTGGCCATTGCTCCTGGTTGTCGGCCACTGATGTGGCCTGCCGGCAACCAATGTGTTTTGCAGATATTTTGTGACAGTTGTGCCAACTGTTTGCACAGATGCTTGCATCTACTCCCACGTGTATAGCTGGATGTTTTTTAGGGAGGTTCATGTTTCTCTATATATAGAGAACCTCCCTTCTTGCCATGGGGTTAGAAAAAATTTTGGAGTAAAATTTTTCCTCTCTCTCTACAATTCTTTCTATATACTCTTCACCTTTGAGTTGAGGTATCTTTGAGCCTTGTTTGAGCTCTTGAAGGTGTGTTTGCCTTGTTTTATTGCTTGAAAATGATCTTCTCTTCAAGAGGTATAAAGCTTTGCCTCTTTACTTGTTGCATTTACTATTTTTTCTTATTATTTTCCAACTGTTTTTGGGCTGGAAAAACTCTGTATTTTTGGGTTGAAACTTAGGTTTTAAGGCCAATAAAGGTTGAGGGGTGGTTTACCCTTCTTTACACATTGCTCTCAAGGCCTTTACCCTTGTGTTTTCCACCTTTGCAATATCTTTTTTTGAGCTTTTAAACATTGATTTTCAGAGTTATTTCAGTGGCTAAAATCATGGTTTGAAGTTCAAAATTTGAGGGGTTAGCCTCCTCTCATTGTGTTTTTCTTACTAGTTTAGCACGATCCATTTTTTAGCTTATTAATCTAGCAATGTTTTTCTTAATTCTAGCATGTTTTAGGACTTATTTAGGATTGTTTTAGGATTGTCTTTAAGTGTTTGTTGCATTTGAGCTTTGTTTTGCATACTTATAGTGTAATTGTCCTCATGAGTTTGATGTTTTAGGCCTTAAACACCATCTTATTTGAGTTGATAGTATTTATTTATGGCTTTCCATACTTGTGATCACTCTTAATCATCTCTGCAACCTCCCTCCTTTCTTAACTTTTGTTTTTCTTTGAAAATTGGTTCAAACTACTTGTTTCTTTAAGCATGAGATTGAGATGTCATGTTTAATGGTTTAATCCCTTTGGGGGTTCATTACCAACAGTATGATGTCTCTTTCATACCTAAAGCAACACTTGGTTTGAGCCATTTTTCCATTAGAGGACTTAAATTCACATTTTGGACTCAATTAATTAAAGAATGGATGGTAATCTAAAATGAAGTAATAAAATTGGGTACTAAAAAAGAGTAAGATAATAATTTGGTTTGGGTTCAATCGGACGTTAATTGAATCCTTGAGTCTTGAGTCGTTTCATACTCATTAGTGATGAAAACGGTTCAAGATTCATTGTCAACTACTTCCCTTGATCTTTCATGATAGGGAGGTGGTTTTGAGAGTTTTATTTTGTTGCATTCATTGAAATTGCACACTTGGTTTCATAAGCCATCATGCCATGAAATTGCATTCATTGGTGGTTTGTAAAATAAAACTTACTACTCCTTTGAGCTGTTCAAATGATAAGGAGGGGTAAATTGTGTAAACAAACCGTTGAGAATACATTGTCTCTGTTCTGTTTTGTCACGACCCAAACCCGGCCCTATGGGTTTAGCACCGTAACTGGCCAGTAATCCGAGATTACCAAAGGCCTGCTGAACAGTAATACAGTTAAACAGAGTACAGGGCCTGACGAAAGCCAATACAGTAAGTAACTAGTGTCCATTGAGCTGTGAAAATCTGTATGCCAAAAACATTTTTCATGCATTCATACAGTTCAGAACAGTACAGTCTATATACAGTCTATACAATCATATACAAACATTCAGTACGGGGACCTAATCCATCGATAATAGTACAGTAAAACAATAGACAATCTATACAGTAGTACAAAACAGTAAGGAGACCGATGGGGGACACAAAAACACCCCAAGCCATAGCATGGCAACTCGGAACCTCGCAGTGAGGCACATAGGCTGGCTTGACAAAACTGGGGACCAACCCACGCTCCTAGCTCCGATCTGGCTGCTGAGAACCTACATATATATATAAACAGTGAGCTAAAGCCCAGTGAATAACATAAAGCGTAAAGAGGTTATGAATGAATGTCCTTACAGTAATGAAAACAGTTCATTAAACAGTATTTCAGTCTTTCAGTATTTCAGTCAATCAGTCATATGTGGTACACCCATTAGCCTATAAACAGTAGGTCCAAAAGGATCGGGTCTCAACAGACCCAACAGTAATGATGGCCATCAATCAGTAAACAGTATAGTTCCACAAGGGAACCGACAGAGCTCTGTAACAGTAACAGTAAACAGTAAGTGCTAAGGATGCCACAATACAGTTCAGAATACAGGACGTACATTCATTCAGTAAATAATATCAGTTCAATAAACAGTTCAGTTCAGTATTCAAAAGATAACCATTTTGAACATATCTTTAAACAATCGTTACTCACAAAGATTGGGCTAATAGCAGCTAGAGCGCGTCCCCGAGAGCCAACCCTAAATAGTTAACAAATAGAACACACACTAAGTTTCACAGTCGGGAAGGATGATAATTAAATCCCTAAATTTCCTCGGTGTGGTTCTATGTCTAAATCCTCATTGAGATGCCTTAAACTACGCCTAAGAATGCCTAGGATGGGATGAGGATGCAAAAATACACTTAGAAAACATTTTGCATAATTTGCTGAAATAAGAGCCTCGCTCGAGCGAGCCTTTCTTCGCTCGAGCAAGCTTCCAAAATCAAAGGCCTCGCTCGAGCGAACAATCCTTCGCTCGAGCGGTCTGATGAAACAGTAAAAGTACTGGATGCTCGATTTTTACGCTCGAGCCACCAATCCTTCGCTCGAGCGAAGAAACCAAATCTGGAATTTCCAGATTTGCCTTCCAAGCTCAAACCAAGCATTCTCAACTCAATTCTCGACCTCTTGAGCCCAAATTCTGGAAAATACATCCCAAAACAATGTATAACAAGTTTCAAAAGCCAATTTATGAATTCAAGCCCCAAAGGTGAGTCAATTAAATCCAAAATTCAAACCCATTTTCAAGAACAATTTCAAAACATGCAATGCATGAACTTTAAACCAAAATCAAGCTTCAATTCTTGCTCAATTGAGCTAAATAGTTGGAAAACAAAATGAAAACATGGACCATAGCTTAAACATGGACATGCATGTACAATTCCAACATGAATTCAACTAAAAAATCACTAATTCAACCATGCATGTAACAATGGAGTTCCAATTCAACATATATGAGCAATTTCATGACTTAACTTCTCTATATCCATGATACATGCAAGATGGAACTCAAAGACAACAAGAAGAAGATGAATTCACTTACCTAAGTCTCAATTACAAGTCTTGCAAGCTCAATTTAGCAATCTATGTTATAAATCTTTCAATTTCCAAGCAATTCTCTAGATGAACAAGATGAATTCCTTCCTTTCTCACTCTCTCTATGTTTTGGTCAGTTAGAGTGTAGGAAATGGCTGATCAATTGTTTTGATTAGGTGATAAGGCTCAAACAATAATAATAAATAAAGGCCCACTATAGGTGGTAATTTGGTAAATAAGTTAAATTTGGCAATTAACTCCTTTTAATCTACTTTAATCATTCCTAATCAATTTTTCAGATAAATATACCATTAAATCACAAATATTCTACTGATCCCAAAACTCTAAACGGTTCCTAATTCGGCCGCCGATAAGGCCTTCAATTAGCAGTTTAAACATATGAATTCAAACAGATAATCAATCAATCAAACAGATGCAATATGCAATTCAATAGATAAACTTATTCAATTTCAGTTTCGATTTCAATCAGTCCATTCAGTACTTCAGTTAATTCAATTATCAGTCATTATCAGTTCAGTTTAGCAGTAACCAGTAGCTAATTCAGTAGTTTATCGGTAATCAGTACGAGGGTTGTTACATGTTTGTTCTCTATTGCAGGAGGAAGTCCAGTCACCAGTGGCCAGCAGGCCACCTTTGTTGGCCAGTAGGCCATCATCAGTGGATGGCAGGCCCTCTGCCGGCCACCATTGCAAAATCAAGCAGTGTCCTTTTGAAGCAGAACATAATAGGTTCTGAGGTGGAAATCTGTGCAAATGTTCTATTGTGCAACAGAGGCATTCAGCAGCAAAAACAGTTGCTTTTTCAGGTGGAAATTGCATTCATACATGAGCCCTCCATCGATTCTCGGAATCCATGTTAAATATATTAGTGTTGTGCTTAAAATAATGGCCTTGTAATTAATTAGTTAGAATAGCTAATTCGTCTCGTGTTGTAATTATTTTAATTAGCTAGATTAGTTAATTAATTTTCAATTTGTAATAATTAATTAAGTAGTTTAGCTAAATTATTCATTTGTTGTTGTAATAGCTAATTAGTTTAATTAGTTAGTTAGTTCATTCGGACTCTCCTTCGTGAGAGCGCAATGTTGTAATAACGTGTATGTCTTCCAACCCCACGTCTTTCTCCCTTTTATTTACTAGCTTATGTTGGTTAGTTTAGAAGCATCATGTTTCTTTAGCATATTTCATGCCTTGCATCCACTTGTATTGCACGCACCGAGACTCGATTCATCATTCTAACTACATTGTTAGTTTAATGCTTCTTTGAATACATGCTTAAACTGCATGCTATCCAATTGATTCATATTCCATATTAGTAGCCGAGTCTATTAGTTGCATATTGCATGTGTTGCATTAGTCATATTGCCTAGTTAGGATCATGCATTGTTTTAACTTTATCACCCTTTTTTTAGCTTGGAGTACTAGGTGAGCCTTTATTCGCTTTAGCATATTCCATGCGTGTGATTGTTGCCATGTCTAACATGCTTGCCATGAGGCTAATTGCTTAAGTGCGATAACTGTTTGAATGCCCGTAGATGAAGGCTAATTTCTTGAATTAGAATAATTTGAGTAATATTTTTATGCGATCACTTTTTCAAGTGGTACATATTCAAAACAATTTTCAAAACAAACATGAATCGAAATGTTCCAATTCTTGCAAAGTTAGTCTATACTTGTGTTTGTGCGCATCACATAGTAATGCTAGCCTAATAAATCGGAACAAGAGCATATAATGTACATAAGATTCATATCATGATTAGTAGAGATCGATCTTTGATCGGGCAAGCGGGGGTGCTCAATTCATGACATTTCCCTTTCGTACCTAAGTTCTCAAGCTAAGACAATCTTGGTGATGACGGACACGTGGCTTTTGGCACGAGTCATGGGTTTTCTAAATTTCTTAAAAATATTTAGGTGGCGACTTTGTACTTGGCAAAGCAGTCCATTTTTGGCAATTTGATTCAAAATCGATTTTCCAAAAGATTTGTCGAATTGGGACTCTTTGGTGTTTATCTATTTCACATTGCACTTGTGAGATCAGATTTAGAACTGCGGGAGTCCGATACTGTAGGGTTTATTCGTCTTCCAAGAGGGGGCACGAAAAAGTCGAGCTACAGTTTCTAGTGACTCCGCTAGGAAAAGAAGAGAACTTGACTCGAACTTCATGATATGAAATTTTATCTACATTTATATGTTTCTTTGCATTGCATTTGCATTGGGGCGTTTAAGTCACTGTGTTTGCCATCTGCTATTCCTGGATGGTTTGCTGAAGGCTTGCCTAAAAACTTGTCAAAAGGCTGACCGGTCACGGGCTCTGCCATGATGGGAACACAACCCTTGGATCTAGACTACCGCTATACCATTTGATTCTTCTTTCACTTCTTGGTGTTAGGTGTGAGAGGTATATTAGGTAGTCTTGCTGAGGTACCCTTCTGACCATTTGGCCTAGTTGTATATCGAAAAGCCATAGAAACTGTTCCAAACTAGGACAGGATGCTTACCCGAATATAGGATTGCATAAAACCGCTTTGTTTGCATAGTGAACCCCAGTTCCTAACAAAACTAGGACAGGGCAACCCAAACCCCTTATAGGGGTGTTTTGGCTCTCACTTAACTGTATGTGCTTTACAATGAAACTGTACAGGAATGTGCGTATCAGTTGCAAGTTTGGTATCCGCTTTGGGGGGTAGAATTCTGTATGGAGTGCAATCCTACAGCTTTGATTATATTTGTGTTGGTAACATCATTAGCTGAGGTGCTATGCGGTTTTTGATTACTGCTTTCTTTTTGCTTTATTTCTTTTGCTAAGTAGTGTAACAGTATAGCTTTAGAAAGTTCAGATATCCCCCAAGTGCTCTGGACACGAGTCAGAAGGCTTTGCAAAGCCGGAGATCTTGTTAGGGGATAGCCTGTGTTTACTTCCCTCCCACCAGTTACGAGACAGAGGAGAGTCAGACAAAGTTCACCAGTTCAGTTTTTATAGCAGTCACCTCTCAATTCACCTGCATCCAGTTAGGCTCAAGGACAGTCTTTTATTTCTAGTCCAACACGAGATGACTCGCCTATTCCGATGACACAGTATCCCCTAGTCAACATGGAGGAATTGATCCATTATCTTTAACAAACAATTGAAACCCTACATTAAGATGCTGCTCGTCAGGTCGAGGTCATAGCCCGTTAGGCTGAGGTAATAAACAGGCTACAACAACAACAGCCGCAGCCGACCGCGGCCTTTGCATCCCATGCACCTCCTACAGGTATTCCGACACCCGAAGCCGTTGCCCATACTACTAATGTCCAAGAGAATCAGGGCAATCTAGCATAGCCGATCTCACCACAAGCCTACAAAGCACCTGTGTATCAAATTGAAGCTCCATTTGAATTTGAGGTTGATCCAACTATGCTTAAGGTCAACAAACTGGAGAAGCTATTCAAGAGAGCACAAGATGTTAATTCCATCCCAGACATAGAAGACGGGTATACCGACTCTGCATTGACATTGCCAGATCGGTTCAAAATGCCGCACATCAATTGATTCAATGGATCCGGAGATCCCATGGTTCATTTATAGTTGTTTTCAGACATCCTGCAACTGATGGGCCTGACCAGATTGCAGAAGCTCTCTCTCTTTGGCTGTACCATGTCTGGTATAGCGACCATTTGGTATGCGAAGTTGGAGGATTCTGTTAAGCAGAATTTAGAGGAAATGGCTTAGGTCTTTATTGCTCAATACTTGT
Organism: Camellia granthamiana; assembly: GCA_036172215.1. Classification (NCBI taxonomy): domain Eukaryota; kingdom Viridiplantae; phylum Streptophyta; class Magnoliopsida; order Ericales; family Theaceae; genus Camellia; species Camellia granthamiana. The sequence continues at coordinate 106,933,827 of CM069905.1, read as the reverse complement.
ATAACACACAAATCGAGATCATAACTCGTGATCTTGAGGCAACGCGCTAAGAGCTGAAAAAGTGCTTCTCAGAATTTGTAATGAGGTGGAGGGCTAAAGCTTCAATGATGACCACAAGGCCTTTCGAGAATGATCAGATAAGAATGGTAGTCTGCAATCTGCACGGGAAGTTGTTGTAGAAAATGATTGTCCTACCTCTGTTCACATTCACCGAGCTCCATGAGATGGGGGTTTAGATCGAAGATGCCATGAAACAAGGGCTGATTACTGATGAGAAAGAGCAAGCAAAAAGGCCTTTTGTGTGCAGTTCCAATGCTACCACTAGTGGTAGCACAACTGCGAGGCCATCAGATGTGAGCGTTGTTACCACCACAACCAAGACTATCAATCCCTTCGCCAACACAGCTCCAAAAACTTCAGCCAACTCTGCCCGATCCCAGAGGACCTTTACCCAACTTTACATGACCTTATCTCAAGCCATAAAGGTGTTGGTCAAGAAAGGACACCTCAAACCATTAGAGCCTCACCCACTACTTGATCCTCTTCCACCAAAACATAACCTAGCAAAGTACTACGTGTTTTACCAACAACATGGTCACGATACCGACTAATGCTTCCGACTGCGTCATGAGATTCAAGATCTTATTGACAACAAGGTGATCGCACCACCCCAAAAACCAAATGTAACTACAAACCCACTCCCGGTCCACAATCAAGTTTCTCCGCCTCAAAATCTAAACCTAATCCATACACTGGCAATCCTCTACGACCCCAGCGTATATGTTACCCCTTCCCACCTACCAAAATCGATGATATTTATTCCTGAAAGCACAGATTTATGCATGATGGACACGTCCGCACTTCAACCTAAGCCTGTGGTGGTGACAGTTATAGTAAAAGAGAGGCTGGCCTTAGAGGAAAGTACAAATTCGTTGCTAGAGAGCTTTGAGTACTTGCCTAAAGAGGTGTATGATCCAAGCTACTACATTGGGCCGATTGATTAAGCCAAGTCGAAATTGGTGTTGCCAACTGTGGTGGAGCTTAATGTGGTTAGGGAGGATGGCCCGAGCCAAGGGTTAGATGATTTGGTGGAACTCGAGGAGGATCTAGACAACCTGCAGTTCTTTGACAAACAAGATCAAGGGGATGTGTAGATTGACTGGTTTGATTTGAATGGATCAACTAATAACTCTGGGTGGTTGAGTGATAAGCCGGATAAGGAGGAAGGAACTGAAATGAAACCCAAGAAAAAGGAAGAAAGAATTACTATAGTGGCCGGAAGGGCCGATGAAAAGGGAAAACTGCTAGAGAACATCGGCGTGGAAAATTCAGCTCAGGAACTAGGCACTGTGAACGCTGTGGACATAGAACAGGAAGCTGCATTGAAGCAGTTTGCACAAGAGAGGGTTAAAGACAACCAGAAAGCAGTACTGGCCCAACCCCCTATACGAAATACCTGTGATGTGAAAGTGATTCGAACGGAGCCGGACAACTGTTTGTCGGCTACTGAAGGTGTATAGTGGGAGGATAACGATCTACATCTGGCTCACACCGACGAAGACTAGGGTGAGTGCTTTCTAGATAACACATGGTACGCAGAAAAAATAGATCACATGATAAGAAGTGGGCAGTATTTTAAGCCACCGCACTTAGATCAAGCTGAGGCATCTGGAAAAGACAGAGAGGTTGAGAGACAAAAAGGGAAACAAGTGGAAGAAGAGGCAGTGTTAAAGCAGCTTAAGAAAATCCAAGATGACATCTCAATTTAGGGTCTCCTCATGGCCTCCCGAGTACATTGACAGGCAATACTATCAACAATGGACAAAGCTAAATTGTCCATTGACACTACCCCTGAATAGCTTATGGGATTGGTCTTCCCAGGTGGCGCCGGGCCAACCCTAACTTTTTCTGACAAAGAACTGCCGCTGGAAAGCTCAGCTCACAACAAACCTTTGTACATATTTGTTGAGTGTAGGGAAGAATAGGTACCAGTAGTGTTGATAGACACCGGTTTGACTATCAATGTCTGTTCTTCCCGCACAGCTTATGCAATTGGCTTTAGACCAGCAAACTTTGTGCCCACAGCCCAAGTAATTCAGGCATATGATAATATGAGCAAGGAGGTCATGGGCACAGTGCAAATCAGAGTCCAGGTGGGCCCAGCTCAGCAAGATGTTGAGTTCCATGTCTTGGATGTTCCAGCCACCTTCAACTTACTACTAGGGAGGCCCTGGTTGCATTATGTGAAAGCTGTCTCCTTCACCCTTCACCAAATGTTGAAGTACCCTCACAAGAAAGGAGTGGCGATTGTTTTTGGGAATTCATCCATCCATCCCCCGCCAAAGGTAACTACACCAATGTTGGACATCACTCATGGCGAGGAGGATATATTTCTCTCAGGGTTCACTCTGGCTAAGGCCCGGGTAGTACAGACCATTTTGGCCGCTAATGAGGACATGTATGTCAATGCCTAATCTATCTATGTCATGAACAAACTATAGTATGTGCCAGGAATAGGATTCGGAAGAAGTGACCGAAAATGTGTCACAGCATTGACAGGCGTGCCGCACAATCCATATGCCTTTGGTCTGGGCTGTGTACCCACCAAAGAGGACTGGATTAGGAAAGAAGAAGAAATCAAAGGCAGAGCTAGGGCCAAGCAAGTCAGGAAACACTATGAGCTCATCCATAAGGTAATCTAGGGAACGCTGAGTGGCCATTTTGTTTGGGAGGGTAAAGATTTCCCCTTTTGCGGCTTTCTTGAGCCCTAGATGAATTCTGCGAAGGGGCGTGTCCCCGGGTTTGAAATCTTCTTTGATCTGCAGCTACAAGATAGTGATACTGAGGAAAAGGCTGAACCAAGTACTGAAGCTGAACAGAGCATGGAAAGTGACTCGGACAACAGCGAGCTTGGAGTAGGGGTAGCACTGGCTTATCTCCTTACAGATCCTGCGACTGACTCAGAGAACTTGGGAGATAACCTTACCATCTCCATGATCAGGGAACAACCTGGTGTGAACCCGGTGTGAACTTGGGAACAATCGGGCGTGTCCTCGGGTTTGAAATCTTCTTTGATCTGCAGCTACAAGATAGTGATACTGAGGAAAAGGCTGAACCAAGTACTGAAGCTGAACAGAGCATGGAAAGTGACTCGAACAACAGCGAGCTTGGAGTAAGGGTAGCACTGGCTTATCTCTTTACAGATCCTGCGGCTGACTCAGAGAACTTGGGAGATAACCTTACCATCTCCATGATCAAGGAACAACCTGGTGTGAACCCATCCAGCAGCATTTTGGATGCATCAGAGGCGCCATCTCTTATCTGGCAGTTGGAGGAGGGCTATCTATCTAGTTCTAAGTCAAGTGATGAGCTCGAATTTGATTCTACTGAGTCTGTGGAGTCAGAATTTGATTCCAGTTCTTCTGAGTCTGAGTCTGGTGTTCCCGGGGGTGGTAACCTAGATACCAAAGTCTTGTCCAAGTCCTCTTTTTCATTTGCTTTTGAGTCGGTTGTAACCGAAGATCTAGATCTTATGAATGAGAATGCTGCCGATTCTGAGTATTTCTCTGTGCCGCTGTAGACGTCCCCGAACGCATCCAGGGGAGGGTGCGACTCCCCCCCGTTCTGGTTCATTTGCGGGTCTACTACAGTTCGAAGGACTCAAATGTCACGGTTCTTAATCTTGAACCAAAGAGTCCAAATCCAGCAAATCGTTTTGAAAACAGATTTTTTGAAAGAAGTGCCAAACATGGACTGCTTTGCCAGATACAGAGTCGCCACCTAAATATTTTATTTTTGGGAAATTTAGGAAACCCTGACTCGGTGCCAAAGGCCACGTGTCCGTCATCACCAAAGTTGCCTCGGCTCGGGAACTTGGGTACGATTGGGGAAGGTCACTTCGTGAGCACCCCCGCTCGCCCGGTCAAAGACCGGCCTCTACTAACCATGATATCTATTTTTGAAGACATTGTGTGTTCTTATTCCGGTTATTAGCCTAGATTTACTATGTGATGCGCACAGCATACAAGTATAGACTGAGTCGCCTGAATTGGAACAAAACATTTCATGTTTGTTTGTTTGAAAATGGTTTGATGGTGCTATCCGCAGGTAGGCTAAGACGTGGATTTGCCACCTTCGGGTGGGCTTAGAAAACATGATTTTGCCACTATCTAGTGGGCTTAAAACAAACATTTGATGAATTGTCCCACTCCAAGTAACCCAACCTCCACCCACAGGCATTCAAGGCAGTTATATCACATAAGCACATAGCCTCATGGTAAGCATGCTATTCATGGCAGTCACTCACACGCATGCAAGGATGCTAAAGCATAAAACTCACCGAGTACTCCAAGCCAAAACAGAAGCTCATTAGAAATCATGCATGATCCTAAATATACAGAAATGCCTAATGCAACACATGCAAAGATACAACTATAGCAGGCTCGGCTATTCTAAACATGGCATATGGAATGCTACAACTAACACGTATTCAATTTAGAATTGAAATACAAATGCAGTTTGTATGATGCTCCGAGCCCGGTGCGTGCAAAACAGATGAATGATGCAAACATGCTGTCATACTGTATGCTAATTGAAATATGCCCTAATCTAACCATCATAAGCAGGTAAATAAAAGGGAAGAAAGATGCGGGGTTGGAATACATACATCACACTCACCCACACTTATTACAATTATGCCCTCGCGCAGAGGCTCCAAATAAATATACAGTCCCGAATGAAAGAATAGTACAGTCCAAATAATACAGTCCAAATAATGTACAAATTCCTAATTAATTTACAAATTAACTAAGAAAATAATAAAACTGGCATGCAAGCCAGGGACTGCCTTGATTCTGCTCCGGATGATGGAATGATGCATGTTTGGGCTGCTTTGCGCGGAAATCCACTGGAATGCCCCAATTAGCCTTTGTTTTGCAATGATTCTTGAAAAGCGCGCCAAGCCTCGGAAGACCGCTGATTCTTGATATGCTGTAACAGAGAGCAGGAAAGGGGCATAGTAATGTATTTTCACAAATGTATGCATGTCTCGATCCTCGTACCACCAATCACGCATCTCGATGCATGATGGCCGAGGAGCCAAATTGCACAACTCAATATAGAATGAATGCATATGAACACTACAACAAAACCTAACTCCATCATGGATAATTCGGAGTGTCGATGACTTGGGAATTGAGACACGTTCTGTCACTCGGAGTACGGAACGTACCTCGTTTCCCGTGCCCGAGCTAACTCCTATCCCGAACACGATGCAATATGCATGATATGCGTGAAATGCAACTAAGATACAATCCTAACATACACAATGTTATGGAATGGCATACACGCTACACGAGGTGATACACAACCGAGCATACACAATGCTATGGATGAAATGGCATACGCAATGCAATATGGGCTTACACCAACATGAGAGAGCCTCAGCCACACTCACATAAGAGGCCATTAGATGAAAATGAGACAACTCGAAATACGTGCACGCGTGCACGCAAACCGAGGACCGAACCTACGGCACGGAATGCCACTCTAATGAGACATGGCAAGACATGGAATATGATATGCAAACATGCAAATTTCAGAGGCAAAATGACATGCAAAACAGCCCCGAAACATGGCGAAATGAAACCCGATGCAAGGAACGAGTCCCGAAACATGGAATTAAGCACATGAAATGGCCTATAGCTATGCAATGCATGCATGATTCGTACATGAAGTGTGAAGACAGAAGCTAGGAAGCCCCAAAATAAGCATTTTTACAGTTTGAAGCATGGCCAAACAGTGGGTAAAAATAGGGCAAAATTAGCATGCAAAAATGGGGGGCCAAGAGAGGTAATGAAGCAAGTCATAGCTTCTGATCTCAAACACAGAAGGCCCCTTCTACAATGTTGAAGAGGGGTCAAAAATATGATGTTTTACAGTTTATGACAACCCCCAAAAACAGATACAAGTATGGCCAAATTAACATGCAAGAAATGGGCCAACAAAGGGGCAAAGAAGCAAGTGGTGCACGCTGGCCCCAAACAGGTTAGGGCCCTTCAACAATGTTGAAGAGGGGCCCAAAATATGGCTGTTTAAAGCTTATGATCAGACCCAAAACAGAACACAAGCATGCTCAAAGTATGATGCAAGATGAGGCCACCAAGAGGGCTATGACATGAAGTATATCAAGGATGCTTCAAACAGCCCTAGACCCTTAATGAAACATGAAGATGGGGTAATTTTAGGGCCATTTTTAGTTCGGACCAAGGTCCAAAAACAGAAGCTCAATAAGCTAATAAATCATGCAAAAATGGGGACCAAAGAGGGGTACAATAGAAAGTGATACATGGAGGTCCCAAACAGTGGTGAGCCCTTCTTCAATGTTGAAGAAGGGCTCAAAATAAGCCTATCTACAGTTTACCTCATGCTCCAAAACAGATTATATATAGGCCAAAAATATCATGCAAAAAAATGGCATCCAAGAGGATAATGAAGCAAGTGGTAGTGGGAAGTCCCAAACAGGTAAGAACCCTTAATCAAACAGAAAAATAAGCTCAAAAAAATGACAATTTCAGTTTTGGCCGGAGCTCAAAACAGCAAGCAAGAGGGACTAAGAAATAGACCAAAAAAATGCAAGAAAAGGGGAAAGTGGGACTCACCCTTGAAGACCAACCCTTAACAACCTCTTGGACCAAGTTTGGGTGCTCCTTGCCTCTGGAAAACAGCTTCAAGCTGCTGGAATGGAATGAGGTGGAGTGGTGTTAGGGCTTGTAGGGAAAAGGGTGTAGGAACTTAAGGGTTTTTGAGAGTTGAAGTGTAGAAGGACAGAGATACAATACAAGAGGCTCAAAGCATTTTTTCTAACCCTCAAAACCAGACCTGGGGCTGCTGTTATATAGGCAAAATGGGTGGAAAAAGGGGGGGAAAATAGAGGGAAAACAAGCCAAGTTTCCCCCCAAAATGGCCAAACCCTCGGACATGGGTGAAGTGTAAAACAAAATACATGGCTGGAACACACTCCCAGGGGCAAAAATGGCCGGCTAGTTTAAAATGGCAAAAAAAATCATTCACCAAAAAAAGTGGCCGGCCGGCCAGGCCAAAGGGGAAAAAGTGGCCGGCCACACCCTAGGATGAAGCGCCAGAAGTTAGCTTTCCAATACCGCAAACCTTGCATTAAAATTCCTTCTGTAGAAAAAGTTATGCCAGTTTCCGTAAAGCCGCGCAGATTCGGTCCAACCGGACTTCAACCAACCATATCTCCTCCCCCCGGATTTGGACTTAGGAGATTCTTGAGTGAAAAATGAAGCCCCGGAAGTAAGATTTCCAATGGTGGTGGCCTCATATCTTAATTCCTCTTGTGCAAAGAGTTACGCCCGTTTCGGTGAAGCCGCGCAGACTTTCTCCTTCCCGGATTCATGCTGAACCACTTTTGACCAAACAAAAGGTTGGTTGTCAGAACAATTGCTGGCCTCCCACCCTCCTACAAGCTTCCTAATAATGAAAATAAGGCCTCCACCAAAAATGAGCCCAAACCGATGCGAAATGAAGGTTCGGGGGCCGAAACGCGCAGTTCGGGACCCTGAAAACTGATTATTGGGCACCGGGAGTGGTGTTCGACCACGAAGTTGGTCTCTCGGACCCCAGTGTCCCTCAAAAGGGAGTAAATAAGATGCATGCCAAAAACCGGAGAAAACGGAGGTAGTTAGGCGGTCCCGAACCGAGGCACACGGCCTGACGGCTCCAAAAACTGGGAACCGGGCTCCGAAATGGGAAAAATGGCCTGCGACCACGAAACGTAGCCTATGGCCACTGAGAGATGATCTACGAGACCTCTCCCTCCCCTCAGGAAGAGAAAACAGAGAAAACTGAGCTTGGTTCGCAAACCGAGGCAAGGCACAGAAAAGTCCAAAAGTTCGGAGGCAAGGCTCACGGCCGAGACTCCGCAACCTCAGAACGAGCACAGTATACAACATCACCAAGCGCTCAATCGGTGACGTCTGAGTCTTAAGGTCGGTCAAAAATGGGGTGTCTATAGTTGCCCCTCTTTGACAGAACTCGAAAGTCATAAGAATGACGGGAGTGAATGTCAAAGCCCAGAGATGACCCATTTTTGACAAGGCCGAAGACTTAGACAAAGCAGACAAGATAGACAAAGATGTGGCCGCAGGCATGCCCGCAGGCAGGGGCAAAATGCAAATGATATGCGGGAAGATTTTGATAATTGGACTTACACGCTACGCGAAGCCGGTTTTGAAAATTTGACTTATACGCTACGCGAAGCCGGTTTTGAAGATTGGACTTATACGCTACGCGAAGCCGGTTTGAAAATTGAGGATTCATGCAATGCACTGTAATGTAGTGGCTAAAATGCAATGTAATAGCTAAGAGGTAAAGGTACCTTACAAGGGTATTTGGCAATGACTTACCTCATGCTGCTGGGGATCTCTCGCTTCTTCTTGATTGAACCGCAGGTACTACTTTTCTCCCTGACTATGGTCGCAGCTTTCCCTATTCTCCAACAGGGTGACAGACTAGGTTGGATCAGTATCCAGAATTGAGGTGCATACAGATGCTATCTCAATCTATGGGGCTGCCATACAGATTTCAAGCCGAGGATATACCCCTGGGTATTTAAACCAAACTTTAGTCTCGGAAATCCCGAACCTTTGCGTTCTAGGCATAAGCCATTCAAACTCTAGTTTCCACCGTCTCAGTTGGTCTCCTAAGAACTCACCGCAAACATAGGCATGTGGCTATACCGAACCACCGGAAGTCGTTCGGGCACGACAAACACCAAAGGAATTGCACCTTTAGAGGATTTAAGGTCTCCTAGACCGGGCAATAAAGCAGATATGATGCAATGGATGTAATAGATGTGATGCAATAGATAATAGATGCGATGTAACAGAGAGTACAAATAGACGCAAAATGATGACCTACGCCAACCACGCTGGACTCGTGAGTGGAGGAAGAACAAAGAAAATCAATCAAGAGCGCATTCCACACAACCTAAGATAAATTCCAAACACACTGAAATCGTGTGAGGAAGGGGACACTCAAACCACGCTGAAATCGTGAGAAGATGTCCAAAAACAACCGCCCAGGTGCATACACAACACAACCTGAGATAGATTCCAAACACGCTGAAATCGCGTAAGGAACGGGACACTCAAACCACGCTGAAATCGTGAGAAGAGGTCCAAAAACAACCGCCCAGGTGCATACACAACACAACCTGAGATAGATTCCAAATACGCTGAAATCGCGTAAGGAACGGGACACTTAAACTACGCTGAAATCATGAGAAGAGGTCCAAAAACAACCGCCCAGGTGCATACACAACACAACCTGAGATAGATTCCAAACACGCTGAAATCGCGTAAGGAACAGGACACTCAAACCACGCTAAAATCGTGAGAGGAGGTCCAAAAACAACCACCCAGGTGCATACACAACACAACCTGAGATAGATTCCAAACACGCTGTAATCGCGTAAGGAACGGGACACTCAAACCACGCTGAAATCGTGAGAAGAGGTCCAAAAACAACCGCCCAGGTGCATACACAACACAACCTGAGATAGATTCTAAACACGCTGAAATCGCGTAAGGAACGGGACACTCAAACCACGCTGAAATCGTGAGAAGATGTCCAAAAACAACCGCCCAGGTGCATACACAACACAACCTGAGATAGATTCCAAACACACTGAAATCGCGTAAGGAACGGGACACTCAAACCACGCTGAAATCGTGAGAAGATGTCCAAAAACAACCGCCCAGGTGCATACACAACACAACTTGAGATAGATTCCAAACACACTGAAATCGTGTAAGGAACGGGACACTCAAACCATGCTGAAATCGTGAGAGGAGGTCCAAAAACAACCGCCCAGGTGCATACACAACACAACCTGAGATAGATTCCAAACACGCTGAAATCGCGTAAGGAACGGGACACTCAAACCACACTGAAATCGTGAGAAGAGGTCCAAAAACAACCGCCCAGGTGCATACACAACACAACCTGAGATAGATTCCAAACACGCTGAAATCGCATAAGGAACGGGACACTCAAACCACGCTGAAATCGTGAGAAGAGGTCCAAAAACAACCGCCTAGGTGCATACACAACACAACCTGAGATAGATTCCAAACACGCTGAAATCGCGTAAGGAACGGGACACTCAAACCACGCTGAAATCATGAGAGGAGGTCCAAAAACAACCGCCCAGGTGCATACACAACACAACCTGAGATAGATTCCAAACACGCTGAAATCGCGTAAGGAACGGGACACTCAAACCACGCTGAAATCGTGAGAAGAGGTCCAAAAACAACCGCCCAGGTGCATACACAACACAACCTGAGATAGATTCCAAACACGCTGAAATCGCGTAAGGAACGGGACACTCAAACCACGTTGAAATTGTGAGAAGAGGTCCAAAAACAACCGCCCAGGTGCATACACAACACAACCTGAGATAGATTCCAAACACGCTGAAATCGCGTAAGGAACGGGACACTCAAACCACGCTGAAATCGTGAGAGGAGGTCCAAAAACAACCGCCCAGGTGCATACATAACACAACCTGAGATAGATTCCAAACACGCTGAAATCGCGTAAGGAACGGGACACTCAAACTACGCTGAAATCGTGAGAGGAGGTCCAAACAACCGCCCAGGTGCATACACAACACAACCTGAGATAGATTCCAAACACGCTGAAATCGCGTAAGGAACGGGACACTCAAACCACGCTGAAATCGTGAGAGGAGGTCCAAAAACAACCGCCCAGGTGCATACACAACACAACCTGAGATAGATTCTAAACACGCTGAAATCGCGTAAGGAACGGGACACTCAAACCACGCTGAAATCGTGAGAGGAGGTCCAAAAACAACCGCCCAGGTGCATACACAACACAACCTGAGATAGATTCCAAACACGCTGAAATCGCGTAAAGAACGGGACACTCAAACCACGCTGAAATCATGAGAGGAGGTCCAAACAACCGCCCAGGTGCATACACAACACAACCTGAGATAGATTCCAAACACGCTGAAATCGCGTAAAGAACGGGACACTCAAACCACGCTGAAATCGTGAGAGGAGGTCCAAAAACAACCGCCCAGGTGCATACACAACACAACCTGAGATAGATTCCAAACACGCTTAAATCGCGTAAGAAACGGGACACTCAAACCACGCTGAAATCGTGAGAGGAGGTCCAAACAACCGCCCAGGTGCATACACAACACAACCTGAGATAGATTCCAAACACGCTGAAATCGCGTAAGGAACGGGACACTCAAACCACACTGAAATCGTGAGAGGAGGTCCAAACAACTCGGGAGCGTGTTCCACGCAACCTAAGTTAAGTCCCGGGGGACAACGATCCTAAACGCTGCTTAGCGTAAAAAGATAAACAATAAGAGATAACACAAGATGCAAATAAATGCAATAAGTGCGATGCAATGCGTGAACAATGCAAGACTTGGCACACGACTTACGACATAGCATTCCATTCACTTGGCACACAGCCCACAACACAACACTTTGTTTGGTAGGCGAGCAACTTGCAACACAAAATTCTGTTCAATCTGGGCACACAGCTCTTTTGGGCACACAGCTTTTTTGGGGCACACAGCGCATTTCGGGCACGCAGCTCATCTTGGGCACACAGCAGATCTCGGGCAAACAGCGCATTCTTCGGGCACACAGCTCATTTGGGCACATAGTATATTTCCGGGCACACATCTCGTTTTTCGGGCGCACAGCTCATTTTGAACATACAGGATGCAATGACGGAACTTGCAGAAGTTGAAACAATCTCAGATGTCCAACATTTTCCCTCTTTTCTTTTGCTTTGTAGCCTGGAACTTTCATAGCTTCAGATAGGTCCTGGTTTTACTGTTCTCACATGACCAGGGTTGAGCGCTGCGATTTTATGAAAGAACAAATTCTGTTTTGCACAAATGTGGAGAACAGCACGGCACTCGGAGCACAAAACGATTTTATTTTTGAAATTGATAGATGAGTTTTCAACCGAGTATTGAGCCTACGACTGGACACAGCAAAACGACTCAACACGGAAATAAAAGGCACACAACCTAGACACATCGAGTAACACTTGAAACGACTCAAAACAAGAATCGAGATAAAAAAGACACGACACTCAGACTTGCACAGGGAGCCTGTTTCACCGGGTAGTGTTTCCCACCCTTTCTCATTTGTGGTTCTCACATCACTCGGCCCTCAAGCTCTGTTTTTCTGAAAAAGCCCTTTTCTCACTTTTTCTCTCATCGCACATCTCTCTATTCTTCAATCTCTCATTTTTCAATCCCTCCCCTGGGTGGTTGATGGATAAACAGGAAGTTGCAGGCTCTTGCCCCTAGCATGCTGCTAGATTCTTCCCCTTCTACGCACAGCTAGTGAGTTCCTCCCGCAGAGGGGTTGTGCTACAACTGGGTGTGTAGCGAATCTGCAGCTGACATCGGTTGACGATGCTCTGCTGGGGAGTTTGGACGAGATCAGATCTATCCACATGATGGAGTGGGATATCTTGCCCCATTCCAGTTCGTGCTTCGCACTTTGCTTGATACCTCGTTGCTTGGAGGACGTGAGAGCTTTCTGCCCTTTGTTGTGCCCTTTTCTGGCAAATACGGTGCCCTTTTCGACAAGTAGAGTGCCCTTTCTGGCAAGTATTTTGACAAAGGGGAAAAGACAGAACACCTGACTCAACTGTGCCCCTAGTTTATCATTTTGACCATTTTTTGTTTTTGCTTTCTACTAAAACAGTTTTGACCAACATAAGAGTTAGATTAACGCGCTTGTTCGATTTTCTGATTTAAAATCATGCAAGTTAGGCTATGAGCACTGAGAGTTTTCCTTTTTTGAGTCCAAGAAATGGTCCAGTTTTGAAAAATGGAGTACTTTTCGAGAAGATTAGTCAACCTCAGTAAAAATTCTCAAAAACTATTTTTGCAAATGACCACTTGCTCAACGGGCATGAAACCTACTCCTGAGATGCGCAACCTCGGATCCAAAGGAAAACTGCCCCGTGCTAGAAGAGAGCTGCATGGCAACAGAAAGTTGCCCCTTGTTTGAACGGCACCGCGGCGCATTGAATGGCAACGAAAAGTTACCCCTTGTTTGAATGGCGCCGCGGCACACTGAATGGCAACGAAGAGTTGCCCCTTGTTTGAATGGCGCGGCTGCACACTGAATGGCAACGAAAAGTTGCCCCTTGTTTGGATAGTACCGCGGCGCAGTGTAGTCAGTCTTCAGAGTGACGAACACAACCAAATCCTCAGATACAGAGAAGACAAAGATGACCAAAACCATTGCATGGACACAATCAAATTGAAGTGTTTTACGGCTGCACTTCAGGATAAGTTGCCTACGTATCCCAAAGATGGGAATCAAGCCTTACGTAGTTCGGGGTTAAGGTACACTCGGGTATTAACCTCTCCTTTTTAGGCTCTAACTTTTGCCAAGGCGCCCGTCGCGGGTTTTCGACCTTGCGAGCTTTGTTTTTCTTTCTTTTTCATTTCTTTTCTTCTCTCTTTTTTTTTTCTCTTTTTTTTTTCTCTTTTCTTCTTTTTTTTCTTTTTTTTTTTGCTTTTCTTCTTTTTTCTCTTTTCTTCTTGCTTTTTGTATATATCTTTTCTTGCTCTAACTTTTGCCTGGGTCGCCCTTTCCGGGTTTTCGGCCCAGCGAGCCTCTCAAAGGGTAAAAGTGTAACAAGTCCATGCCAAATGGTTTTAGGATATCGAAGCCATCCGTATCCAAGAGAGTGGCTGTTGTATCGATTTGCAGAAGGATCCGTCTTCGGCTCTTTGAGCACATCTGACATCTTTTGCCCCTAGTTCGAGGGGTGCTTCTGATCTAGCTTTGTAAGCTTCTTTTGACGACATCTGATCTTCTCGCCCCTAGTTCATGGGCTGCTTTTGATCTGGCCACACAGGCCTCACATTGTAGTTGACCGTTGAACATTCTGAATTCAAGTTCAAGGTTTGGAAGCAAAGGGGTTGAGTCTCGAGGCTGAGAGCGATCCTAGGCTGCACAATCTCAAGAGTGATTCCACACAGGTCTTCACAGGACCGCGCAAAACATTTTGTTTTTGAAAATTTTTAAGAAAGCGACAAATCGCTCGCACTGAAGATAGTGTGAAACCAGTCTGGATCAAGCCAGGGTCCTCCTCAGTACTCACACTAACAAGCATGATTTCATTCATTAAGGGGCTTAGCACGCCTCTCTTTCTCTCAATTGATCAAAATTTTGCAAAACACGAGGAATTCCTTCCTCTTCGTTTTCACCACAGTGTTCAAAAAGTTTTGGAAAACTTAGGTCGATGCAATGAATTCAAGGCACAGAAAAGACACAGCTTCTAGTCAAATACTGCCATCTCATTTGGAATTTCTGGTACAACTGGCACAAGGCAGAAGCAAATACGACAGCGTGAAAATCGCTGCTGTTTCATTCAGATCTTCTGGGCGTAACTGGCTCCCTGACAGAAACAAACTCAAAACAAAACGAAAAGACAAACACAAAACAAAATGGTGATGCCCGAGGTAACACCCCCCGGAATCACCCGACTCCTATACAACAGGACTGACTCGATACAACAAAACAAACCTAAAACAAAAAGAGACTGACTCAAAACAAAAAGACAGACTCAAAACAAAATAACAAGACTGACCCAATACCCAAGTCAGAAAGCACAAAAGCTAGCATTCGCAAATGCTCAAAACAGTGCATGCCATCCACCATACCTGGAGTAAACTGAGCGCTACCCGCAGGTGGTTCATCCCCCGATCACATAACATTATCCCCTAAGTTCACTGACCCAGTGCCGATAGACTTTGCTGAGCTCGGCGGGAGGATGACCCCATTGTCAAATAGATCCTGTACTTCATGGCGAAGACGGAAGCAGTCGTCGGTAGTATGGCCAGTTTGCTGATGGTACGCACAATACTTGGTAGCATCATGCGTAGTCGGAAGAGGGTTCGGGAGAGGCCGAGGCTCAAGGGGTTTGAGATGGCCTTGTCCAACAAGGATTCGGAGAGCTTTGGACAAAGGCATATAGAGGGCATGGAAGACCCTCCGACCTCGGGGTTGGTACTTTAAGGTTTGTGGATTCTTGCTAGGCGCACCAGCAAAGGGATTGGCAGGTGCTGGCCTGGTTTGCTGATCTCTTCTGAGTGGAGGATTAGAGCTAGCAGGATCGTCTCTGGTATGATGGCCCTTCTCCCGACTTGCCCTTTGATTCAAACTGCCCCTAACTTGAGTGGCGAAAGTGTCATCCACAGTTTTTGCAACAACTGCGAGGACTTGCTCTTTGTTTAGTCCCTCGGCTTTCAAAGCCTCAACAGCAAACAGAAGATGTTCATGGGGATCCATGCCCGCCCCTATCTTGTTCTTTCCACTCGCCTTTACCTTGCCAAGGGATTGGCATTCCTTAAATACAGCCCGTTCCAAGACTGGGGAGCCTTTTGACACAAACTCCCTGGTATAAGATGTGGTTGATGACGGAGCCAATGTCCCGGAGGCCAAATCTGTCACAGTTCTTTGAAGATCTTCGATCATTCTCTTCAGCTCAGAAGTAGTGGGCTCACGGGTTTGAGATGATTGGGGTCCAGGTGCATCCATCGTGCATAAGTCCATGCTTTCTGGAATGAACACCTCAGGCTTGGGTAGATGGGCTGGGGTAATGTATATGCTGGGGTCGTAGATGGACGGCAGTATATGGATGAGGTTGAGATGTAGAGGTGATGGGTCAGTACTATCCTGAGGTCCTTTTGGTGGAGCTAGGGTCTCTTCATCAATAAGATCCTGAATCTTATGACGGAGGCGGATGCAACGGTTCGTATCATGACCGTGCTGTTGATGGTAGGCACAGTATTTAGCTGGGTCATATCTTGGCGGAAGAGGGTTTGGAAGGGGTTGGGGTTCTAGGAGTTCTAGGTGCCCTTCTTCTTGCAGCTTTTTCAAAGCTTGGGAGAGACTCATGTAAAGGGGATGGAATTTTTGGGCTTGGGACCGAGTTGAAGTGGTTGGTTTTTGGCCATTGAGGGAAGTGGTGATAGTGTCTACTTCTGAGCATTTCGCAGCTGTGCTACCATCAGTAGTAGCATTGGAACTGCGAGCAACATTCCTCTTCAAAGGCTCATTATCTTCTGCAAAGATCCCTTGTCTGATGGCATCCTCAATTTGAACCCCCATTTCATGAAAGGCCGGAAAGGTAAACAGAGGTAGAACAACCATCTTTTGCAGCAACTTGCCATGTAGATTCCAAACAATCATCCTGATCTGATCTTTGTCGGAAGGCCTTGTAGTCATCATTGAGGCCTTTGCTCTCCATCTCGTCACGAACTCTGAGAAACCCTCATTTGGCTCTTGGCGAGTAACTTCAAGATCACGAGTTGTGACCTCGATCTGTGTGTTGTAGGAGTATTGAGCAATAAAGGCCTCAGCTAGCTCTTCCCAGTTCCATTTCACAGAGCTCTCCAATTTTGCATACCAGATTGCGGCTATCCCAGACAGGGTTCAGCCGAATAATGACAATTTCTGGGCTGTGGTCAAACCCATTGGCCTCAAGATATCAGAAAACTGTTGGAGGTGCACCATTGGGTCTTCAGAGCCATCGAATCGATCGATATGTGGCATCTTGAACCGATCCGGTAATGTCCCCACTGAGTCGGTATAACCATCCTCTATATCAGGAATAGAGTGGGCCCCCTGAGACTTTTTGAACAATTTCTCAAGCTTGCTCACTTTCAATACTGTGGGGTCTGTCTCGAGCTTAAAGGGGGAGTCTGGTAGGTTGGTGGGTGTTTTAGATAGCTGGAGTAGAACCGGGGGCGGAGCTGGCCCACCTGGAATGTCCGTATCATCCTGGACATGGGTTGCCTCCCTGAGTATGAGAACTCTTGGTGGGGGAGGAACCTGGTGTGAAGTAGATACTCCAGTTTGCTGCTCTAACCTGGCAATTGTCTCTGCCTGTTGGGCTATGACCACGGCCTGTTGCTTGGCGAATTCCGCTTGACGGACAGCGTCTTGCTGCATGGCTCTCATACTATCCTGGAGCTGGCGCACCATCTCTTCTAAGCCTGACATACTGTCCTGATCTGATTGAACCACCAGTATATCTATCTCTGCAGTAGACTTGGAAATCTCAACCTGGCTATGCAAGGACCACTGAGCTGGCAGCTACTGTACTGGGGGTCTGTGCCTGACCAACCTTTTCACCCTGCCTCTGGTAAAGGAACACTGATTGGCCTTGAACTGAATCTCTGACCTGACAAAGTCTATCAACACAAGTTCGGTGTACCCGGGGGATATTGGAGCCTTCTGAAGCTATGGTTCCAAGACTACCTAGCAAAAGAGAAAACCGACAGCATCTCAGCCTGATTTCACCATAACCAATATGAGCAGAGCTGAATAAGTGTGCTCTCTACTGAATTCTGCCCACAATTCTACCTGCAAACTGATACCCTCAGGTAAAACTGATTCCCCACAATACTGAACTGGTGCCCGCAGGCCTGATGCCCAAACTTGCAAACTGATACATGCATTCCTGTAGAGACGCACTCTAAAAGCACATAGCAGATAAGTGAGAGCCAAAACACCCCTATGTTGGGGTAGGGTTTTCCCTGTCCTATTTTGTCAGGAGCTAGGGTTTCACTACGCACACAGCGGTTTCAAACAACCTATCGGGTAAGCAACCTGTCCTAGTTTGGAATGGTCACTATAGATCCGAATATGCACTAGGTCGAATGGTCAAAAGGGTGCCCCGGTAAAACCGGGGTTTGTGTTCCCATACTGGCAGAGCCCACAACCGGTCAGCCTTATGGTCATGCCTTGACAAGACAAGCCTCTGGCAAACCGTTTAGGAATAGCAGATGGCAAACACGGTGTCCTAGGCGCACCAATGCAAATGCAATGCAAAGAAACACACAAGCGTAGTCAAAACAAGATATCATGAGTTCGAGTCAAGTTCTCTAGATCCCCAGCATAGTCGCCAGAAACTGTAGATGTCCCCGAACGCATCCCGGGAAGGGTGCGACTCCCCCCCGTTCTGGTTCGCTTGCGGGTCTACTACAGTTCGAAGGACTCAAATGTCACGGTTCTTAATCTTGAACCAAAGAGTCCAAATCCAGCAAATCATTTTGAAAACAGATTTTTTGAAAGAAATGCCAAACATGGACTGCTTTGCCAGATACAGAGTCGCCACCTAAATATTTTATTTTTGGGAAATTTAGGAAACCCTGACTCGGTGCCAAAGGCCACGTGTCCGTCATCACCAAAGTTTCCTCGGCTCGAGAACTTGGGTACGATTGGGGAAGGTCACTTCGTGAGCACCCCCACTCGCCCGATCAAAGACCGGCCTCTACTAACCATGATATCTATTTTTGAAAACATTGTGTGTTCTTATTCCGGTTATTAGCCTAGATTTACTATGTGATGCGCACAGCATACAAGTATAGACTGAGTCGCCTGAATTGGAACAAAACATTTCATGTTTGTTTGTTTGAAAATGGTTTGATGGTGCTACCCGCAGGTAGGCTAAGATGTGGATTTGCCACCTTCGGGTGGGCTTAGAAAACATGATTTTGCCACTATCTAGTGGGCTTAAAACGAACATTTGATGAATTGTCCCACTCCAAGTAACCCAACCTCCACCCACAGGCATTCAAGGCAGTTATATCACATAAGCACATAGCCTCATGGTAAGCATGCTATTCATGGCAGTCACTCACACGCATGCAAGGATGCTAAAGCATAAAACTCACCGAGTACTCCAAGCCAAAACAGAAGCTCATTAGAAATCATGCATGATCCTAAATATACAGAAATGCCTAATGCAACACATGCAAAGATGCAACTATAGCAGGCTCGGCTATTCTAAACATGGCATATGGAATGCTACAACTAACATGTATTCAATTTGGAATTGAAATACAAATGCAGTTTGTATGATGCGCCGAGCCCGGTGCGTGCAAAACAGATGAATGATGCAAACATGCTGTCATACTGTATGCTAATTGAAATATGCCCTAATCAAACCATCATAAGCAGGTAAATAAAAGGGAAGAAAGATGCGGGGTTGGAATACATACATCACACTCACCCACACTTATTACAATTATGCCCTCGCGCAGAGGCTCCAAATAAATATACAGTCCCGAATGAAAGAATAGTACAGTCCAAATAATACAGTCCAAATAATGTACAAATTCCAAATTAATTTACAAATTAACTAAGAAAATAACAAAACTGGCATGCAAGCCAGGGACTGCCTTGATTCTGCTCCGGATGATGGAATGATGCATGTTTGGGCTGCTTTGCGCGGAAATCCACTGGAATGCCCCAATTAGCCTCTGTTTTGCAATGATTCTTGAAAAGCGCGAAAAGCCTCGGAAGACCGCTGATTCTTGATATGCTGCAACAGAGAGCAGGAAAGGGGCATAGTAATGTATTTTCACAAATGTATGCATGTCTCGATCCTCGTACCACCAATCATGCATCTCGATGCATGATGGCCGAGGAGCCGAATTGCACAACTCAATATAGAATGAATGCATATGAACACTACAACAAAACCTAACTCCATCATGGATAATCCGGAGTGTCGGTGACTTGGGAATTGAGACACGTTCCGTCACTCGGAGTACGGAACGTACCTCGTTTCCCGTGCCCGGGCTAACTCCTATCCCGAACACGATGCAATATGCATGATATGCGTGAAATGCAACTAAGATACAATCCTAACATACACAATGTTATGGAATGGCATACACGCTACACGAGGTGATACACAACCGAGCATACACAATGCTATGGATGAAATGGCATACGCAATGCAATATGGGCTTACACCAACATGAGAGAGCCTCAGCCACACTCACATAAGAGGCCATTAGATGAAAATGAGACAACTCGAAATACGTGCACGCGTGCACGCAAACCGAGGACCGAACCTACGGCACGGAATGCCACTCTAATGAGACATGGCAAGACATGGAATATGATATGCAAACATGCAAATTTCAGAGGCAAAATGACATGCAAAACAGCCCCGAAACATGGCGAAATGAAACCCGATGCAAGGAACAAGTCCCGAAACATGGAATTAAGCACATGAAATGGCCTATAGCTATGCAATGCATGCATGATTCATACATGAAGTGTGAAGACAGAATCTAGGAAGCCCCAAAACAAGCATTTTTACAGTTCGAAGCATGGCCAAACAGTGGGTAAAAATAGGGCAAAATTAGCATGCAAAAATGGGGGGCCAAGAGAGGTAATGAAGCAAGTCATAGCTGCTGATCTCAAACAGAGAAGGCCCCTTCTACAATGTTGAAGAGGGGTCAAAAATATAATGTTTTACAGTTTATGAAAACCCCCAAAAACAGATACAAGTATGGCCAAATTAACATGCAAGAAATGGGCCAACAAAGGGGCAAAGAAGCAAGTGGTGCACGCTGGCCCCAAACAGGTTAGGACCCTTCAACAATGTTGAAGAGGGGCCCAAAATATGGCTGTTTACAGCTTATGATCAGACCCAAAACAGAACACAAGCATGCTCAAAGTATGATGCAAGATGAGGCCACCAAGAGGGCTATAACATGAAGTATACCAAGGATGCTTCAAATAGTCCTAGACCCTTAATGAAACATGAAGATGGGGTAATTTTAGGGCCATTTTCAGTTCGGACCAAGGTCCAAAAACAGAAGCTCAATAAGCTAATAAATCATGCAAAAATGGGGACCAAAGAGGGGTACAATGGAAAGTGATACATGGAGGTCCCAAACAGTGGTGAGCCCTTCTTCAATGTTGAAGAAGGGCTCAAAATAAGCCTATCTACAGTTTACCTCATGCTCCAAAACAGATTATATATAGGCCAAAAATATCATGCAAAAAAATGGCATCCAAGAGGATAATGAAGCAAGTGGTAGTGGGAAGTCCCAAACAGGTAAGAACCCTTAATCAAACAGAAAAATGAGCTCAAAAAAATGACAATTTCAGTTTTGGCCGGAGCTCAAAACAGCAAGCAAGAGGGACTAAGAAATAGACCAAAAAAATGCAAGAAAAGGGGAAAGTGGGACTCACCCTTGAAGACCAACCCTTAGCAACCTCTTGGACCAAGTTTGGGTGCTCCTTGCCTCTGGAAAATAGCTTCAAGCTGCTGGAATGGAATGAGGTGGAGTGGTGTTAGGGCTTGTAGGGAAAAGGGTGTAGGAACTTAAGGGTTTTTGAGAGTTGAAGTGTAGAAGGAGAGAGATACAATACAAGAGGCTCAAAGCATTTTTTCTAACCCTCAAAACCAGACCTGGGGCTGCTGTTATATAGGCAAAATGGGTGGAAAAAAGGGAGGGAAAAACGGAGGGAAAACAAGCCAAGTTTCCCCCCAAAATGGCCAAACCCTCGGACATGGGTGAAGTGTAAAACAAAATACATGGCTGGAACACACTCCCAGGGGCAAAAATGGCCGGCTAGTTTAAAATGGCAAAAAAAATCATTCACCAAAAAAAGTGGCAGGCCGGCCAGAAAAAGTGGCCGGCCGGCCAGGCCAAAGGGGGAAAAGTGGCCGGCCACATCCTAGGATGAAGCCCCAGAAGTTAGCTTTCCAACGCCGCAAACCTTGCATTAAAATTCCTTCTATAGAAAAAGTTATGCCAGTTTTCGTAAAGCCGCGCAGATTCGGTCCAACCAGACTTC
The DNA here is from genome assembly GCA_036172215.1 of Camellia granthamiana. Taxonomy (NCBI): domain Eukaryota; kingdom Viridiplantae; phylum Streptophyta; class Magnoliopsida; order Ericales; family Theaceae; genus Camellia; species Camellia granthamiana. Next base: position 106,912,102 of record CM069905.1, on the reverse strand, counting down.
AACCAACCATATCTCCTCCCCCCGGATTTGGACTTAGGATATTCTTGAGTGAAAAATGAAGCCCCGGAAGTAATCTTTCCAACGGTGGTGGCCTCATATCTTAATTCCTCTTGTGCAAAGAGTTACACCCGTTTCGGTGAAGCCGCGCAGACTTTCTCCTTCCCGGATTCATGCTGAACCACTTTTGACCAAACAAAAAGTTGGTTGTCAGAACAATTAATGGCCTCCCACCCTCCTACAAGCTTCCTAATAATGAAAATAAGGCCTCCACCAAAAATGAGCCCAAACCAATGCGAAATGAAGGTTCGGGGGCCGAAACGCGCAGTTCGGGACCCCGAAAACTGACTGTTGGGCACCGGGAGTGGTGTTCGACCACGAAGTTGGTCTCTCGGACCGCAGTGTCCCTCAAAAGGGAGTAAATAAGATGCATGCCAAAAACCGGAGAAAACGGAGGTAGTTAGGCGGTCCCAAACCGAGGCACACGGCCTAACGGCTTCGAAAACCGGGAACCGGGCTCCGAAATGGGAAAAATGGCCTGCGACCACGAAACGTAGCCTATGGCCACTGAGAGATGATCTATGAGACCTCTCCCTCCCCTCAGGAAGAGAAAATAGAGAAAACCGAGCTTGGTTCGCAAACCGAGGTAAGGCACAGAAAAGTCCAAAAGTTCGGAGGCAAGGCTCACGGCCGAGACTCCGCAACCTCAGAACGAGCACAGTATACAACATCACCAAGCGCTCAATCGGTGACATCTGAGTCTTAAGGTCGGTCAAAAATGGAGTGTCTACAGCCGCTTATTTATTGTATTGACCAAGATTTTCAGAATTTTAATGAAAACGAAGAGGAAGGAATTCCTTTGGTTTTGAAAAACTTGATTAATCGAGAGAATGAGAGGTTTGTTAAACCCTATGCTGATGAAATCATTGCTATTAATGTGGGTACTGAGAAGGATCTGCGTCTGGTCCAGATCGGGTCTACGTTGTCTTCGGAGGAGCGCGAGTGCTTAGTCACTTTGTTAAAAGATTTCAAAAATGTTTTCACGTAGTCCTACGAAGACATGCCTAGAATCGATCCTGAGATTATACAACATCGGATCCCTCTTGACACCAAGGCCCGACCCGTCAAGCAGAAGCTGTATAGAGTCCGTCCAGATTGGGCGTTGAAAATCAAAGAAGAGGTCACCAAGCAGATCGAGGCAGGTTTCTTGTTAGTATATGAGTATCCGACTTTATTAGCCAACATCGTTCCAGTGCCGAAAAAGGATAGTAAAATCTGGGTATGTGTAGACCTTTGTGACTTGAACAGAACCAGTCCGAATGATGATTTTCCTTTGTCGCACATTGATGAGTTAGTGGATTTCACTGTGGGCCATGCATTGCTATCCTTTATGGATGGGTTTTTCGGGTATAACCAGATTTTGATGGAGCCCAAGAACAGAGAGAAAACCACCTTCACTATGCCATGGGGTACCTACTCCTTCTGGGTTATGCCGTTTGGGTTGAAGAATGCCGGAGCTACCTATCAGAGGGCTGCGACCACCATTCTGCATAACATGATCCACAAAGAGGTCGAAGTGTATGTGAACGACATGATTGTCAAGTCCAAAGAAAGAGAGGACCACTACACCGCCTTGGAGAAATTCTTTTAACGGATCAGAGAATACACATTGAGGTTGAACTCGCAGAAATGCACCTTTAGCGTAACAGCCGGGAAAATGCTGGGCTTTTTTATCACACTGAGGGGCATTGAAGTAGATCCTTCCAAAATCAGGACCATCCTAGAAATGCCACCACGAAGGACTAAAAAGGAGGTGCGAGGCTTTCTAGGTAAAGTGCAATTCATAAGATGGTTTATTTCCAAATTAACCTTGACTTGTAAACCACTATTTGGTCTCCTGCAGAAAGGGAAGAAATTCTGATAGGATGATCGATGTCAATTTGCCTTTGAGTAGGTTAAATAGTACCTCCAGAATCTGCCAGTGTTATCGCCGCCAAAGCCGGAAAGCCTTTGATTCTGTACCTGTCAGGGACAGACACGACTATGAGATGCATGCTCGCTCAAGAATCTGAAGATAGGGTAGAGAAAGCCATCTACTACTTGAGCAAGAAAATGCTAGATTACGAGACCCGCTATACTCCATTAGAGAAAGCTTTCCTAGTCTTGGTATGGGCTACCAGGAAGTTGAGGCACTACTTGTTAGCTCACTCCATAATCCTGGTTTCGAGATTAGATCCCATAAAATATCTCTTTGAGAAACCACCACTTACGGGTAGGCTAGCCCGTTAGTTGCTTCTCCTCTCCGAATTTGATCTCAAATATGTCACCCGCAAGTCGGTCAAAGGAAGAGCTGTAACGGAGTTCCTGGTAGATCACCCGGTAGAAAGGGATGAGGCGGTGGAATACTTGTTCCTAGATAAAGCCATTCTGCAAGTGGAGGAGGAGGCTTAGACAATGTACTTTGACGAAGCATCCAATCAGTATGATTATGAGATAAGTATGTTGCTGATAGCACCCGACGACTCCTATATACCTTTAGCCTTTAAACTCTGGTTCAAGGTGTCCAACAATGAAGTAGAATATGAAGCCTGTATTGCTGGTTTAGAAGCTTCCCTAGAACTAGGGGCAAAAAGGTTTGATGTTATCGGGGACTCGAACTTAGTTGTTTCTCAAGCAAATGGAGAATGGAAAGTCAAAGAAGAAAAGATGAGGGTTTACTACCAGACCCTAGACGTTTTAATTCCTAGGTTTGAAAAGCTGACTTTCACGCATCTACTGAGAGAGGACAACAGGTTCGCTGATGCTTTAGCAACTCTATCTTCTATGGTAGACATCCCATTCGGAGTCCGGATGCGTCCGATTATCATTAAGCAAAAATACACGCCGGCTTATGAAACTATCGCCGCAATAGATGAAGCGCGAGACAAAAACCCTTGGTAATACGATATTTGGAACTTCTTGGAAAAGGAGATTTATCCACCAGGGCCAAATGCCAAGGACAAAAGGGGAATATGGCGAATGGCCGTCCAATTTATCATCTGCAGAGGTAAACTATATAAAAGGGGTCACTGGGAATGCATAAGTTATGTGTCGAAGAAGAGGAATCAAAGCGCCTAATGGAGGCCATTCATGGAGGAGAGTGCAGAGCGCACATGAACGATGTGATGCTAGCTCGGAAGATTCTCAAGCAAGGTTATTACTGATCCACTATGGAGGAGGTTTGTATTAGTTTTGTTCGGCGATGCCACAAATGCCAAATTCATGCCAATCGAATAAATATCCCACCGTCAAAACTGTATAAGATGACTTCACCATGGCCTTTCACGGTCTGGGGAATCAACGTCATCGGTGCAGTCACGCCAAAAGGGTCGAATGGGCATGAACATATCTTGGTGGAAATTGATTACTTTACAAAGTGGGTGAAAGCTCAGTCCTATGCAGTGTTGAAAGCATTGCATGTGGCCAAGTTCATCAGAAACAATATCATTTGCCAATACGGAGTCCCAAACGAGATCATATCAGATAATGGCTCCCAATTCAAGAAAGTGGTGATAGACTTGTTGGAGAAATACAATGTGGCTTTTCATAAGTCATCTACATACAGGTTACAAACTAATGGAGCTGTTGAAGCCGCCAACAAGAACATTAAGAATATCTTGCAGAAGATGGTTGAAACCTACAGGGACCGGCCAGATAAATTGCCATTCGCACTCTAGGGTTATAGAACTTCAATCCGGACGTCTACAGGGGTAACTATTTATTCTCTTGTCTACGTGATGGAAGACGTTTTGCCAATTGAAATAAAAGTCCCGATGCTGCGAGTTATGGCTAAGTGTTAGATAACAGAGGCGGACTGGCAACATAGCAGATTTGAGAAGTTGATGCTGTTTGATGAGAGAAGACTGAAAGCATTGTATCACGTTCAAGGCTACCAACGCAGAATTGCCAAGGCTTTTAACAAGAAAGTTAAGTCCCGAAATCTCAAAGGGGGAGATATAGTGCTGAAAGACAACCGAGCTCCCATTCATAACCCTAGGGGCAAGTTTAGACCCAATTGGACTAGTCCTTGCATCATCAAAGCTATCTGGTAGGGTGGAGTTGTTATTCTTATAGACTTAGATGGCCTGGAATTTTCACAACCGATCAACATAGACAAGTTGAAGAAATACTATCCCTGAGAGGCTCGCTAGGCCAAAAACCCAAAAGGGCGTCATAGGCAAAAGTTAGAGCATGAAAAATTAGAAATAAAGAAAAACTGAGCTCGCAAAGTTGAAAACCCTAAAGGGCGACTTTGGCAAAAGTTAGAACGCAAAAAGAGAGAGTTAATACTTGAGTGAACGTTAACTGAACTACATAAGGCCTGATTCCCATCTTTGGGATACGTAGGTAAGTTCATCCTAAAGTTCGGTCGTATTCAGCTCCAACTTAACTGTCTTGTCCATGTGTCTGATCAGGTCATCTTTGTCTATCTATTATCTGAGAGTTCGGTTGTGATCTTTTTTCTAGGAAGAAGAGCTGGTTACAATGCAAAGCAGTGGTGTTCAATCAGGGGCAGTTTCTAATCTTTTGATTCGAGGTTGTACATCTTGAAGGTTGATTTTTTGCGTATCAGGTGGTGATCCTTTTCGAAAATGGTTTTGGAAAGTTTTGATAAAAGTTGATTTTGTTCAAAATTTTACTTTTTACAACTTAGACCATTTTTGGACCAAAAGAAAAAAATTTAGTGCTCACAACTTTAATTTCATTGATTTCAACATAAAGTTCTCCAACTCTCTGATACAAATCAAAGTTACTTTTATTACATTGAAAAACTTGAAAAGAAAGGTCAAAGTAATAAATTAGGGGCATAGACGAGTCAGGTGCTCCTGTGTCCTCTGCTCGTGCTTACGGAACCTTCTGAAGCCAAAGTGGGCCCGGTTTGTGCCTCATCCTCAAGCCAAGCCAAGCATTCGCCAGAAAGGGCATAACTGAAACTAGGGGCAGGGGCCCAAAGTTCTCTCGTCCTCCAGGCAATGAGGTACCTAGCCAAGTGTGAACCACGAATAGGGAATGAAACCGTGTACTCTACTCCTTCTTCTAGGCGGTTTTGATCATGCCCGAACTAACGTTTGAACCGGAAGGGAAAATAGAACAGGCAATGCGTGAGGCCGATCAACTGTATGCCAGGTTACTGAGCCATGCTGTAACTCATCTCGGTCAGGTTAAGCCAGAGGCAACGCCAAGCTATGTCAGCAGCAAACCTGTTGCACATCTAGTTGTACCACCATCCCTCATTTGGGAAATCCACTAGTCGGTGGTGGAAGAAATAACCTCAAGCTGAGTACTCAGGGCAAGAGTCCACTACCTTCAGCTTATCCATAAGCCACATCTGGGAAGGGATGAAAGAAAAGAGAGATTAAAGAATGGAGAGATGTATGTTGAGAGAAAAGTAAAAAAAGGGCTTTGAGAGAAAAATAAAGCATGAGTGCCGAGTGATGTGAGAAACACATATGAGAAAGGGTGGGAAACAATACCTGAAGAAGTAGTAGACTCCCTGCGAATATGGTAATCTGTTGCCGATAAAAGGCATCTAAGCCTATTAAGGTCTCGGCCAGCGCCAAACCAATATAACTCTTACCTTCTTTCAAACCTTGGGCTACTTTGATCAACCGAATGTTGGATCTGCCGAAGGTAGGAGCAAGAAGGAAATGTGCAAGCATACATAAGCAGAGGGCATGTTGCCGAAAACCTCACCAGAGAAGGTCACCTCGGTCACCGATGTCGGAAAATCGATGAATCACGCTGGGTATGTCTAGCTCTCCGTTGTGGGCCAAAGATCGAGCATCGTGCAAAGTGAGCCCACAAATCCTCCCAAAGCTTGGGCATAGCCAAAACGGGGTTGATGTATGATTTCCTCATCGCGCCGAGATTCCCTTAATGCCTGAAATTCTTCAATTGTTGGGCATATTTCTTGTCCCCCGAAGTGAAAGACGTGTGTAATCAGGTCCTAGCATCGGGCTGCGGCATGGAGGAACGGAAAACAAAGTGGAGTACGGCTCATTGGAAAAAGTGCATTTATGCCGAAACCCCATAAATTTACCTTTTTCGTGCCGTCTAAAGCAGCTATCCAATCCGCAAGCTTTTCGGTAAAAAATGGCTCTATTTGTGGAAAAAATTGCAGCTAAAATAAGGTTCTGGAGAAGAAATCACGAAGCTGAACCTTTTGTAGAAGATAAGGCTGTGAGTGGAAGCCAACTGTCAGCAATCTGGAGGTTACTTACACTGGTGGCTGATAGGCCACTAGTGGTGGCTGGCAGGCCACCTTCTCTGGCCGGCAAGCTCTATATCTGGCCGACAGTCCCTCTTTCCGGTCTGCTATCCATATGTGTGTTGGGCAGTGCTGGAAGCTTGTGTTTTGTCTCGATCTTTGTGTGTTTTAAGTCTTTTTTATTTTAGCAAGTTCGTTTACTTGTATTTGAATTGTTTTTCCTTTGTTTATCGAGTTGTATATTGTATTTTGTATTTTGGTTGTTGGTTGGCTCATTACCCGATTAAAAACATTGCTTCAATCAAGTGCTCTCTTGGCCAATTCAATTCCATTTCATGTAAATATGGTGCTCATGACACAAAAATCACAACACTTTTCATAAAAACTGCAAGGTTTTATTCCGATCATGTTTTTTTTTACAAAAGAGGTGTACAAGTTTCAAAGCAAAAATAAACCTATCTGAAGCAATACATGTGCTAATGCTACGAAACAAAAAAAAAAAAAAAACTAAGGGGTTGTTTGGGATGTCCTAAATAAGTGCATTTTTTTGTCTTTTTGGACTAAAAAATTGAGGATAAAAATATGGATGTTTGGGTTAACTTTTTGACTTTTTACGAAAAAATGTGTATTAAAAAATTGTATAAATTTGTGTGTAGGAAAAGTTTTGACAGTGTAGGCTGTGCGGTGGCAGCAAGGTTTGCAGAGTGGTGTAATACGAAATGGTTGCCTCCTTTTCGGGCAACCATTTGGACGGTGCTCTTTGGCCAGTAGGGGCCGCCACGGGTCCTGGTTTGCTAATCAGAACCGTTCAATATGTACAACTCGTTGAGTATTATATGTTTGTAAAAAATCACGTTGATCGGATATCTATAACTATCTGATCGGATTAGTTTTTTTGTCAACCGTTAACTATAACACCATCTATTTTTTATACAAAACTGATTTGAACATGTAGTTAACGATATCCGATTAACGTGATTTTTTACAAGCATATAGTACTGGACGAGTTCTACACATTAACGGTCTGGATTATCAAAACGAGACCCGTGGTAGGTCCCCACGGGCCCAACATTACCGTCCAACTTAGTGAATATATATATGTATTTTTTTTTTTTGTTCCTTTCACGGTACTTTCCCATCAATCCAGTACCTTTCACAGTGTAAAGTTGGTTTGTATTAAAATATTATGTATATTAATTTTTTTATATTTTTAATTTGTGAATAATGATGACTTTTTTACTTTTTTTTGTAACTTTTTGACTTTTTAGATTTTTTCTAACATTCCAAACCAGGCCTAAGTACAAAAAAATTAGCACTAGTCGCCTCAGGCCTAAGATGTCCTCTTCATCCTCTTCTTTGGGGGAGAGGACTCAGGGGCACTATCTCCATTGGCACCGCTGTCAAAATCAAACTCTGAACCAGAACCGGTATTATCTCCGCTCCCTGTCTCAGAGTCCTCCTCAACGTCGCCTCCGCTCTCGGACCCCGAGCCAGTATCATCGTCTCCACTCTCGGATGACTCAGAATGCCAACTCGCTGCCTTCTCAGAGTTGTTAGTCTCAGCATCGTCGTCGCTCAGAATGGCCTCTGAAGGACTGCTCTGGCCTCAGGTGCCCTTATCCCTACCTTGACTGCGACTCACATCTCGTCCACGAGCTGGGGCCTCTCTCTCTCTCTCTCTCTCTCTCTCTCTCTCTCTCTCCTCCTTGCTAATGGATGAGGTGCTGCCGGTGTTGGTGCTACCGCCGTTGGTGCCATCGGTGCAGATGGAATCTGAAAAAAAACAGTTGTCAACATATCAGCTACAGTGTGTGTATCAGATATAGGAATGGTATGTAGAAATCAGATACAGTATGAGTACGGTGTGTGAATGCAGTGTGCCAGTATAGTGTATCAGTGCAGTTTGGGAAAGACTACGGTTGAAATGCTAGTGTATCAGTGGAAATATGATAGTATGAAGCGCAAACTGAAGGAAATTACCTAGATACCGTGGAGACCAAGTAGCGTCTCCCTCCTTTGCACCATGCCCATCAGGGAAGCCACTAGCTCGAGGAGGCTCCCCGTATACTCTATAGATGCCTGCAAGTGTATTTGGGTGATCAACGTCTGCAATAAACATATCTGAAATGGAAATGTGAGGTGCAAATTGTAAAGTGTGGTCCATACTTGGGACGAGCCTCGAACTCCGACAAGCTCGTGTCCAGCCTCTGTCGACTCAATCGAAATCTAATAAGTAGTCCCGGTAGGCCTCCAAATGAGAGGTTAATACCCGAGTGTACCTTAACCCAGAACTACGTCAGGCTTGATTCCCTTGTTTGGGATACGTAGGCAACTTCATTCTGAAGTCTAGCCATAAACACTCCAAATTCAACTGTCCTGTCCATGAGATTGAACGGGTCATCTTTGTCATTTCTGTATCCAAGAGTTCGGTTGCGACCTTCACTATGAGAACTGGTTACAGTGTGCTACGGTGCTATTCAAACAAGGGGCAACTTTCCGTTGCCATACAGTGCGCTGTGGTGTCATTCATACGATGGGCAACTTTCCGTTGCTGTGCAGTGTCATTGAGACAAAGGGCAATTTCCCATTGTTTTGAATCCGAGGTTGTGCATCTCAAGAGTAAATTCTATGTTGGTCGAGCAGTGGCCATTTGTAAAAATAGTTTTTGAGAATTTTTTTTAATAAGGTTGACTAATTTTCTCTCGAAAATTATTCCATTTTTCCAAAATCGGACCATTTCTTAGACCCAAAAAAGGAAAATTTTCAGTGCTCATAACCTAACTTGCATGATTTTAAATCAAAAAATCGAACAAGCATGTTAATCTAACTCTCATGTTGGTCAAAATTGTTTTAGTAGAAAACTAAAACAAAAAAAAAATGGTCAAAATGATAAACTAGGAGCACAGTTGAGTCGGGCTTCCTGTCTTTTCCCCGTTGTCAATGCATTTGCCAGAAAGGGCACCGTATTCGCCAGAAAGGGCACAACTGAAGCTAACAGCAAAGGGCCGAAAGCTCTCTCATCCTCCAAGCAGCGAGGTATCAAGCCAAGTGCGAGCCACAAGCTGGAATGGAGCAGGATATTCCATTCCCTCATCTGGACAGATCTGATCACGTCCAAACTCCCCAGCAGAGCATCGTCAACCGATGTCAATTGCAGATCTGCTGCACATCCAGCAGCAGCGCAACCCCTCTGTGGGAAAGTTCACTATTGTGAGCAGAAGAAGAAGAATCTAGCGGAATGCTAGGGGCAAGAGCCCACAACTTCCTATTTATCCATCAACCACCTAGGGGAGGGATAAAAAAAGAAGAGAGATTAAAGAATAGAGAGATGTGCACTAAGAGAAAAAGTGAGAAAATGGCTTTTCAGAAAAACAGAGCCTGAGGGCCGAGTGATGTGAGAATCACAAATAAGAAAGGGTAGGAAACAATACCCGAAGAAACTGGCTCCTCGTGAACTGAGAGGTCTCCCACTGGTGGAACACATCTAAGTGTTGTGTGTGTGTGTTTTTGTTTGTTTCGATTCTTGTTTTGAGTCATTTTGAGTGTCAATAGATGTGTTTAGGTTGTTTTACCTTGTCTTTCCCTTTGTTGGGTCGTTGTGACTGTGGTCAGTTGTGGGCTCAATACCCGGTTAAGAATTCATCTCTCAATTTCAAAAATAAATCGCTTTGTGCTCAGAGTGCTGTGTCACTCTTCACATATGTGCAAAACAAGATTCTTTCTTTCATGAACTGCAGGGTTCAACCCAAGTCATGTGAGAACAGTAGAACTAGGACCTATCTGAAGCTATATGGGTTCCGAACTGCAAAGCAAAAGAAAAGAGGGAAAATTTGGAGCATCTTAGTGTGTTTTAACTTCAGCAAACTCCGAGACTGCATTCCAGGTGCATCTTGTCAGGCCTCGTCTTTCTCTAGAGTATGAGTGTATCTTGACCCCAAGCTTAAGCTTGCTTCAAGTCAGGATGGTGATTAAAGCAACAGCAGATATTATCTCTCGCCAATATGAACAGGGTGTGCCCTTTTTGAGCTGAGTGTGTTGCAAAGTCCTCTGTGAGGTAAATCGGAGGCATCAAAGTACATATTTGATGCCCCTCTCTTGAATAGAATGTGCATTTTCATACACTTCTGTTGCATGCATGCCGCGCATTGTTTATCAATCATGCATAGAATATGCTTTCAAGTTTGCATAGAATATGCCTGTCTGTTGCATAGAATATGCTTGCCTCATGCATTGAATATGTTTTCAATATTGCATAGAATACGCTTTCAATATTGCATAGAATATGCTCTTGTTTCATGTATAGAAAATGCACACTTCCATACTTGCATAGAAAATGCTCGTATCTCATGCATAGAAAATGCCCTCATACTTGCATAGAAAATGCATTTCCTCGCACTTTTTTGTGCACCTTACTTGCATAGAAGATGCATTTTATCGCACTTCTTTTGTGCACCTTCCTCGCACTGTCTTGTGCACTTACACTTTGTATCTTACTCACACTGTCTTGCGCATCTTGTGGTTGTGTTTCACTCGCACTATCTTGTGCATTGCATCACTCGCGCTGTTTAGCGCATCGCACTGTCTATTGCATTTCAAATCACTCGCGCTTTCTTGCGCATCGCACTGTTTTGTGCAGTTTATCACTCGCGCTCTCTTGCGCATCGCACTATTTTGTGCAATTTACACTCGCGCTCTCTTGCGCATCGCACTGTGTAGACACCCCATTTTTGACCGACCTTAAGACTCAGACGTCACCGATTGAGCGCTCGGTGATGTTGCATATCGTGCTCGTTCAGAAGTCTCAGAGACGCGGCCGTGCGCCCTGCCTCCGGACTCCCGAACTTTCTTCTGTGCCTTGTCTCGGTTTGCGAACCAGACTCGGTTTTCTCTGTTTTCTTTCCTGAGGGAAGGGAGTGGTCCTGTGGACTATCCCTCGGTGGCCGTGGGCTACTTTTCGTGGCCGTAGGCCATTTCACCCATTTCGGAGCCCGGTTCCCGGTTTTCGGGACCGTCAGGCCGTGTGCCTCGGTTCGGGACCGCCCAACCATCTCCAATTTCTCTGGTTTTTGGCAGGTACCTCTGTTTTGATATTCCGAGGAACCCTGGGGCCCCTGATGCCCACTTCGTGGCTGTATGCCACTTTCGGTGCCTGCAGCCGGTTTTTCGGGACCCCGAACTGCGCGGTTTTGGTTCCGAGCATTCATTTTGCATCGGTTTTCTCCGATTTTTGGCAGAGACCTCTGTTTTAATATTCCGAGGGACACTGGGGCCCCTGATGCCCACTTCGTGGCCGTATGCCACTTCCGGTGCTTGCAGCCCATTTTCGGGACCCCGAACTGCCCGGTTTTGGCCCCGAGCATTCATTTTGTATCAGTTTTTGTTAAAACTTGGCAGGTACCTCTGTTTCAACACCAGGAAGATCACTGGGGGGTGGAAGGCCAGCAATTATCCCAGATAACCAGTTTCGCTCCTCCGGCGCCCGTTTCGCTCACTTCCGGGCCAATGTTGAACACCCTAGGGGTATTTTCTTCCAACCAAAGCTACATATCTGTGATCAGGGGATATGGGAGGACACCAAAAGAGCATGGTCGGCCAGCAATTATGGATTTCATTTTTGGGCCTCTCCTTCAAGTCCTATGTTGTGACTCCTGCTTCAGTGTTGCCCATTTTCAACCTTGGAACCTTGTTCTACACACATGGGAGGACACCAAAAGTTGGTGGTCGGCCAGCAATTGTGCATTTCATTTTTGAGCCTCTCCTTCAAGCTCTATGTTGTGACATCTGCTTCAGAGTTGCCAGATTCCGACCTTGGGGTCTTATTCTACACACATGGGAGGACACCATTGCATGGTGGTCGGCCAGCAATTTTCACCTTCAATTTTGGACCATGGCCGGCCGGCCAGGGGGAGTGGCTGGCCGACCAGGTGGGGTGGCCGGCCGGCCACCTTGCAGAAAACCACCTGGCCGGCCAGATTCTTGCTTTCCAGCCCATTCCAGCTGTCCGGATATTTTTGTCCAAATATCTCCCCATCCGGGGGATATTTTGGGAGGAAAAGCTTGGGTGCTTTTCCCTCCCCTTTTACACTCTTTTTACCCTATTTAAAGGGCTGGACAGCCGCTTCCCTAGGGTTAGAAATTTTGGTCTCAAAACCCTCTCTCTCAAATCCTTCATTTCCATAGCCAAATTCTCAAAAAACCTTCAAGTTCCTAAGCCAATCCTTCATCAACCCTAAGCACCACCATCCCCACTTCCATTACAGCAGCAAGGGAGTGTTCTTCAAAGGCTAAGAGATAACAAATTCAAGCCAAGAAGCAAAGAAAGAGTTGTCTACAAGGGTAAGCCACTAAAACCCTTTTTCTAACACTTTCTTGGACCAATTCTTTACCCTATTTCCCTTCAGTTTTTGGGCTTTGAACCCTACTTGTTTTGTGCTTATTTTGAGCCCCTCTACAACATTGTAGAAGGTCTCAACCTCATTTGGTGTCTCCATGATACACTTCTTTCAATACCACTCTTTAGGCCATTATTTTGCATGCTTTATTTGGCTTTTGAGTGATCTGATTTCGAGCATACTATAAACTGTTAGTGGGCTTATTTTGAGCCCCTCTTCAACATTGAAGAAGGGCTCAACCATGTTTGGTGACTCTAGCATGCACTTGCTTTGAAATTCTTCCATTTTACCGTAAAATTGCATGCTATGTTTTGCCTATTTGTGATCTGAATTGGAGCATGTGACCTACTGATATTGTGTTTATTTTGAGCCCCTATTCAACATTTAAGAAGGGCTCAACTTGGTTTTCATGCTCTACATGTCACTTGCTTTGAATCCATATTCTATGCCTATCTTGCATGCTTTGTTAGGCTCTTTTGGCTTCTGTTTTTGGCCTTCATCAGGCCTAGAAGGAGTCTTATTTTGGTCCATACATCATGCTTTGTGAAGGATCTTAAGCCATTTGGTGATTGGTTTTAGTACTTGCTGTGTAATCCATCATATTTTCCGTAAATTTGCATGTTTGTTTAGGCCATTCTAGCTTCTGTTTCTGGCCTTCATCAGGCTTATAAAATGTCTTTTTTTGGCCTATTCTTAAAGTTTTATCAAGGGTCTTTGTTGGTTTGATGCATGCTTTTGGCACCTCTCTTTATAACCCTCTTTTGACCCTTATTTTGCATGCTATGTATAGTATATCTACACACTGAATTTGAGGCTGCCATCTTCTGTAAAAATGCATATTTTTAGTCCCTCTCGAATGTTGTAGAACTGTTTTTTTGGGTTTGAGCATTGTAGATGCCACTTGCTTTGTAATTCCTCTCTTTTTCCGTATTTTTGCAAACTATTGTTGCCATATCTATGCTTACAATTTGGCTATGTTTTGTACTGGAAAAATGCTATTTTTGGGGCTGCCTTACTACTGTTTTTGCTTTCATGTGCCAATTTTGCATGTTTAGCATAGCCGTAGGCCATTTCGGGTACTTAGAATCACATTTCGGGATGATTTCATGCATTGAATGTCATTTCGCATCATTTCGGGGCTGTTTTCCCCTTCATTTAGCTGCTGAAATTTGGTTTGCATGCTTGCATATCATTTTCCATGTCATTTCATGCCTTAGTGCATTGCCTCGGTTTGCGTGCCCGTGTGCACGCACTTCGAGGCACTCCGTTTTCATTCATTGGCAGCCTATGTGAGTGTGGCTGAGGCCCTCTCATGTTGGCGTAAGCCCATCATCGCACTCCGTGTGCCATTTTGCGCATTTCTCGGTTTGCGTGTCCGCGGACACGCATTTCGAGGCATCTCTTTTCATCTCCCGGCATCTTATGTGAGTGCGACTGAGGTCCTCTCATGTTAGTGTAAGCCCAATCTGCATTTTCATGCCTTCATATTACCGCCTCAGTTTGCGTGCCCGTGTGCACGCACTTCGAGGCACTTCGGTTTTATCCGATTTGCATTTTATATCATCGCCTCGGTTTGCGTGCCCGTGTGCACGCACTTCGAGGCACTTCGGTTTTATTCGATTTATCTTTCATATCATCGCCTCGGTTTGCGTGCCCGTGTGCACGCACTTCGAGGCACTTCGGTTTTATCCGATTTGCATTTCATATCACTACCTCGGTTTGCGTGCCCGTGTGCACGCACTTCGAGACACTTTCGTTTTATCCGATTTGCATTTCACATCATCGCCTCGGTTTGCGTGCCCGCGCGCACGCTTTTCGAGGTGTCTCATTTTCGTCTCCTTCTCATCTCACTTTTCACAGCATAGTGCATACTAGGCTGTATCTTAGTTGCATTTCATGCATATTGCACGGGAAACGAGGCGCGTTTCGTACTCCGAGTGACGGAACGGGTCTCAATTCTCCAGTCACCGACACTCCGGATTACCCATGATGGAGTTAGGTTTTGTTGTAACATTCATCTGCATTCATCCCATATTGAGTTGTGCAATTCGGTTCCTCGGCCATCATGCATCGATATGCGTGATTGGTGGCACGAGGATCGAGGCATGCATATATTTGTGAAATACATTGCTATGCCCTTTTCCTGCTCTCTGTTGCAGCAAAATGAAGAATCAGCAAATTTCCGGAGTCTGGCACGCATTTCGAGAAACAGTGCAAACAGAGGCTAATTGGGGCATCCCAGTGGATTTTCGCGCGAGAAGGCAGCCCAACATACATCATTCATCATAGCAAGGCAGTCCCTGGCTTGCACGCCAGTTTTACTTCTTTTGTAATTAATTTGTTAATTAATTAGAATCTGTATTATTCTTTTATTTCGGACTGTATATTTATTTGGACCCTCTGCGCGAGGGCATAACTGTAATAAGTGTGGGTGAGTGTGATGTATGTCTTCCAACCCCCATTTCTTTCTCCCTTTTATTTACCCGCTTATGATGGTTAGATATAGGGCATATTTCAATTAGCATAACAGTATGACAGCATGTTTGCATCATTCATCTGTTTTGCATGCACCGGGCTCGGCGCATCATACAAACTGCATCTGTATTTCAATTCCAAATTGAGTACTTGATAGCTGTAGCATTTCACATGCCATCTTTAGAATGGCCGAGCCTGCTATAGTTGCATTTTGCATGTGTTGCATTAGGCAATTCTATATATTTTAGGATCATGCATTGATTTCTAATCGGTTTCCTGTTTTGGCTTGGAGTACTCGGTGAGTCTTTATGCTTTAGCATCCTTGCATGCGTGTAAGTGTTGCCATGATAGCATGCTTGCCATGAGGCTATTTGCTTATGTGATATAACTGCCTTGAATGCCTGTGGGTGGAGGTTGAGTTATCTGAATTGGGACAATTCATCAACTGTTTGTTTTAAGCCCACTAGATAGTGGCAAAATCATTGTTTTCTAAGCCCACCCGAGGGTGGCAAATCCGCGTCTTAGCCTACTTGCGGGTAGCACCATCAAACCACTTTCAAACAAACAAACATGAAATGTTTTGTTCCAATTCAGACGACCCAATCTATACTTGTATGCTGTGCGCATCACATAGTAACCTAGGCTAATAACCGGAATAAGGACACACAATGTTTTCAAAAACAGATATCATGGTTAGTAGAGGCCGGTCTTTGACCGGGCGAGAGGGGGTGCTCACGATGTGACCTTCCCTAATCGTACCCAAGTTCCCGAGCCAACTTTGGTGATGACGGACACGTGGCCTTTTGGCACCGAGTCAGGGTTTCCTAAATTTCCCATTTTAAAATATTTAGGTGGCGACTCTGTTATCTGGCAAAGCAGTCCATGTTTGGCACTTCTTTCAAAAAAATCTGTTTTTCTCAAAACGATTTGCCGGATTTGGACTCTTTGGTTCGAGATTTGGAACCGCAACAAAATCGAGTCCGAACTGTAGCGAGGTCCCTCGCGGGCTTGTTACAGTTTCTGGCGACTCTGCTGGGGATTTAGAGAACTTGACTCGAACTCATGATATCTGGTTTTGACTACACTTGTGTGTTTCTTTGCATTGCATTTGCATTGGTGCGCCTAGGACACCGTGTTTGCCATATGCCATTCCCGAACGATTTGCCGGAGGCTTGTCTTGTCAAGTCATGACCATAAGGCTGATCGGCTCTGGGCTCTGACAGCATGGGAACACAAACCCCGGTTTTACCGGGGCACCCTTTTTGACCATTCGACCTAGTGCATATTCGGATCCATAGTGACCATTCCAAACTAGGACAGGTTGCTTACCCCGTTTATAGGTTGTTTGAAGCTACTGCGTGCGTAGTGAAACCCTAGCTCCTGACAAAATAGGACAGGGAAACCCTACCCCAACATAGGGGTGTTTTGGCTCTCACTTATCTGCTATGTGCTTGATAGAGTGCGTCTCTACAGGGAATGCATGTATCAGTTTGCAAGTTTTGGGCATCAGGCCTGCGGGCGCCAGTTCAGTATTTTGGGAGTCAGTTTACCTGAGGGTAGCAGTTTACAGGCAGAGATTTAGGCAGAATTCAGTAGAGGGCACACTCATTCAACTATGCTCGTATCTGTTCAGATGGAATCAGGCTGAGATGCTGTCCATTTTCTTTTTTGCTAGGTAGTCTTGGAACCATAGTTTCAGAAGGCTTCAATATCCCCCGGGTACATCGAACTTGTGTTGATAGACTTTGTTGGGTCAGAGATTCAATTCAAGGGCAACCAGTGTTCTTTCGCTGAGGCAAGGCAAAGAAAGGCCAGTCAGGGCTTACCGGTTCATCTGATCCGTCAGTCACCAGTCACATCACCTTTGTTCAGAATCAGCAGCCCATGATGGCACAGGGTTCGGAAGAATTTGTGGCCATGATAGCAGCGTTAAATCAGGGAACTACCATGCAGGCTGAGACCAGTATTGAAACACAGCGCCCATCTGGGGCATCCGCCTCACATCCAGCTTTGGGACCCCAGCCGAACTTTGATCCAATTCCGCCAGTTGAAGATTTACAGTGTCCGAATCCTCGAGAAAGGTTGACTCAAGCTCAGGTGCTCAGACCCCTGGTGCAGCCTAATGAGAGGCATTATCCCCTTGATGCTAATGACCTCGATCTGACCGCAGTGAAAATTGCGAACCTTGAGAAGCAATTCAAAAAGGCACAGGGTCTTAACTCCATTCCCGACATTGAGGATGGGCACACCGAGTCTGCTGTACGGCTCCCAGACAGATTCAAAATGCCACATATTGACCGTTTCGACGGGTCTGGGGATCCAATGGTACATATCCGACTTTTCTTGGATGTCCTAAAGCCGATGGGTCTGACTAAGCCACAGAAACTCTCTCTGTATGGAAGAACCCTGTCCGGTGTAGCAGCCACTTGGTACGCTAAGTTGGAGGACAAAGTGAAGCAAAACTGGGAAGAGCTGGCTGAGGCCTTTGTCGATCAGTATTCCCACAATACCCAAGTTGAAATGAACATCCAAGAGCTTGAAGCAACCCGCCAAAACCCAAAAGAGCCTTTTGTGAAATTTGTTGCGAGATGGAGAGCAAAGGCAGCACAGATGACAGATCGCCGCCCTTCTGAGAGGGATCAAGTGCAGATGATGGTGCGGAACCTCGAGCATGATATGTTGCAGAAATTGATAGTCGCTCCACTATTCACTTTCAAGAGTTTGCATGAACTGCGGGTTCAGGTCGAGAATGCGTTCAACAGTGGGATCATTCCCAGAACAAGTGAACCGACAAGGAGGGTGATTTCAAGGAGTACCAATGCCAGAAGTAGCACTATTCCCGAACCCACTGAAATCAATACAGTCACCACAGCCAACCCTTTTGCCAATCCAAGCCTACAAACAACCAGCCCAGCCCGAGCCCAGGGCAGAACTTTCACCCCTCTCCATATGAGCCTGACTAGCGCACTAAAAGTCCTGATGGAAAAAGGGCATCTCAAACCCCTCGATCCTCAACCTCTTCCCAACCCACTCCCAGCCAGACATAACCCCACCAAGTACTGTATGTACCATCAGCAGCGCGGTCATGGCACCGACCGTTGCTACCGCCTTCGTCATGAGGTCCAAAATCTCATCGACAACCGGACGATAGCTCCACCTTCAGATCCCAATGACCAAACATTTCCCGCCTACCTCAATCTCATCTATATACTGCCATCCACCTATGACCCCAGCATATACATCACCCCAGTCCATCTACCCAAGCCTGAGGTGTTTATCCCAGAAAGCCTGGACTTATGCATGATGGGTGCATCTGAACCCCAATCATCTCAAACCTGTGAGCCCACTACTCCTGAGCTGATGAAAATGATTGAAGATCTTCAGAGAACAGTGGCGGATTTAGCCTTCGGAGTTTTGGCTCCATCATCAACCACATCGCCTACCAGGGAGTTCATGTCAAAAGGCTCCCCAAGCTTGGGACGGGCTACATTTGAGGAAGGCAAATCCCTTGGCAAAGTGGAAGCGAGTGGAAAGAACAAGGTAGGGGCAGGCATTGATCCCCATGAGCATCTTCTGTTGGCTGTTGAGGCTTTGAAAGCCGAGGGACTGAACAAAGAGCAAGTCCTCGCAGTTGTTGCAAAAACTGTGGATGACACTTTCGCTACTCAAGTTGGGGGCAGTCTAAATCAAAGGGAAAACCAGGAGAAGGGCCGTTATACCAGAGGCAATCCTGTTAGCTCTAATCCTCCACTCAGAAGAGATCAGCAAACTAGGCTAGCACCTGCCAATCCCTTTGCTGGTACGCCCAGCAGAAATCCACAAACCCAGAAGTACCAACCCCGAGGTCAGAGGATCTTCCATGCCCTCCATATGCCTTTATCCAAAGCTTTCCAAATCCTTGTTAGACAAGGCCATCTCAAACCCCTTGAGCCTCGGTCTCTCCCGAACCCTCTTCCGGCTACACATGATGCTACCCAGTACTGCGCATACCATCAGCAAACTGGCCATGCTACCAACAACTGCTTCCGTCTTCGCCATGAAGTACAGGATCTATTTGACAACGAGGTCATCCTCCCGCCGAGCTCAGCAAAGTCTATCGGCACTGGGTCAGTGAACTTGGGGGATAATGTGATGTGATCGAGAGATGAACCACCTGCGGATGGCGCTCAGATTACTCCAGACGTGGGAATGGCACGCACTGTTCTGAGCAATGTGCAAATACCAGTTTTTGTGCTTTCTGACTTGGGTATTGGGTTAGTTTTTGTTGTTTTGTTTTGAGTCTGTCTTTTTATTTTGAGTCAGTCTCTTTTGTTTTGGGTCTGTCTTGTTGTATCGAGTCAGTCCTGTTGTATAGGAGTCGGGTGATTCTGGGGGTGTTACCTCGAGCGTCACCATTTTGTTTTGCGTTTGTCTTTTTGTTTTGTTTTGAGTCTGTTTCTGCCAGGGAGCCAGTTATGCCAACAGATTTTGAATGAAACAGCAGTAATTTCCACGCTCTCGCATTTGCTTCTGCCGTGTGCTAGTTGTGCCGGGATTTGAATGAAATGGCAGTGCATTCCACCTGCTCTCTTATGCCTTGAAGTCATCATAATGACCTGAGTTTTTCAAAACTTTTTGAACACTGCGGTGAAAACAAAGAGGGAGGAATTCCTCGGGATTTACAAAACTTTGATCAATTGAGAGAAAGAGAGGCGTGCTAAGCCCTTAATGAATGAAATCATGCTTGTTAGCGTGAGTACTGAGAAGGACCCTGACTTGATCCAGACTGGTTTCACACTATCTTCAGCGCGGGTGATTTGTCGCTTTCTTAAAAATTTTCAAAAACAAAATGTTTTGCGCAGTCCTGCGAAGACTTGTGGGGAATCGCTCTTGAGATTGTGCAGCCTAGAATCGCTCTCAGCCTCAAGACTCAACCCCTTCGCTTCCAAACCTCGAACTTGAATTCAGAGGGTTCAACGGTCAACCACAATGTAAGGCCTGTGTGGCCAGATTTGAAGCAGCCCTCGAACAAGAGGCACCAAAGTCAGATCAAGGAGGTCAGACCTCATCAGAAGAAGCTTGCCAAGCTAGATCAAAAGCACCCCTCGAACTAGGGGCAAAAAATATCCGATGTGCTTGGAGAGCCAAAGGTGGATCTTTCTGCAAATCAATACAACAGCCACTCTCCTGAATACAGAGGGCTTCAATCTCAAAACCATTTGGCATGGACTTGTTACACTTTTACCCTTTGAGAGGCTCGCTGGGCCGAAAACCCGGAAGGGCGACCCAGGCAAAAGTTAGAGCGAAGAAAAGAACAAAAAAAAGAAAGATTCAAAAGAAAAGAAAAGAAAAATGCAAAAAAGAACAAAAAAAGAGAAAAAAGAAAAAATGCAAAGAAAAGAAAAAAAGAAAAGATGAAAAGAAAAGAAGAAAAATTGAAAAAAGAAGAAGAAGAAGGCTCGCAAGGTTGAAAACCTGCAACAGGCGCCTTGGCAAAAGTTAGAGCATAAAAAGGAGAGATTAAATACCCGAGTGTACCTTAACCCCCGAACTACGTAAGGCTTGATTCCCATCTTTGGGATACGTAGGCAACTTCATTCTGAAGTCCAGCCATAAAACAATTCAAATTCAATTGTGTCCATGCGATGGTTCTGGTCATCTGTGTCTTCTCTGTATCTGAGGATTCGGTTGTGTTCATCGCTCTGAGGACTGACTACAATGCGCTGTGGCACCACTCACACAAGGGGCAACTCTTCGTTGCCATTCAGTGTGCTGCGGCGCCATTCAAACAAGGGGCAACTTTTCGTTGCCATTCAATGTGCCGTGGTGCCGTTCAAACAAGGGGCAGCTTTCCGTTGCCATGCAGCTCTCTTCAAGCACGGGGCAGTTTTCCTTTGGATCCGAGGTTGTGCATCTCAGGAGTAAGTTTCATGCTCGTTGAGCAGTGGCCGTTTGCAAAAATAGTTTTTGAGAATTTTTACTGAGGTTGACTATTTTCTCGAAAATTGTTCTATCTTTTCCAAAAACTGGACCATTTCTTGGACCCAAAAAAGGAAAATTTTTAGTGCTCATAGCCTGACTTGCATGATTTCAAATAAAAAATCGAACAAGCATGTTAATCTAACTCTCATTTTGGTCAAATTTTTTTTTAGAAAGCCAAAACCAAAAAATGGTCAAAATGATGAACTAGGGGCACAATTGAGTCAGGCTTCCTGTCTTTTCCCATTATCAACATACTCGCCAAGAAGGGCACTCTACCTGCCAGAAAAGGGCACAACTGAAGCAAACCGCAAATGGGCTTAAAGCTCTCTCACATCCTCCAAGCAACGAGGTATCAAGCCCAGTGCGAAGCACGAACTGGAATGGATCAAGATATTCCACTCCCTCATCTGGACACATCTGATTACGTCCAAACTCTGCAGCAGAGCATCATCGACCGATGTCAGCGGCAGATTTGCTACACACCCAGTTGTAGCGCAACCCTTCTATGGGAGGAATTCACTAGCTATGAGCGGAAGAAAGAGAATCTAGCAGCATGCTAAGGGCATGACCTCGCAACTTCCTGTTCATCCATCAACCACCCAGGGGAGGGATTGAAAAATGAGAGATTGAAGAATAGAGAGATGTGCGATGAGAGAAAAAGTGAGAAAAGGGTTTTGTCAGAAAAGCCGAGCTTGAGGGCCGAGTGATGTGAGAATCACAAATAAGAAAGGGTGGGAAATCTACCCGGTGAAACAGGCTCCCTGTGCACGTCTGAGTGTCGTGTCTTTTGTTTTATCTTGATTCTTATTTTGAGTCGTTTCGAGTGTTACTCGGTGTGTCTAGGTTGCGTGCCTTTTGTTTCCTTGTTGAGTCGCTTGGCTGTGGTCAGTTGTAGGCTCAATACCCGGTTGAGAATCCTTTTCTCATTTTCAAAAGAAAAATCGTCCTGTGCTCAGAGTGCTGTGTCATTCTCCACATTTGTGCAAAACAGAATTGGTTCTTTCATAAAGCCGCAGGGTCCACCCCCGATAAGTGTGAACAGTAAGACAAGGACCTATCTGAAGCTATTTAGGTTCCGGACTGCAAAGCAAAAGAAAAGAAGGAAAATCGAAGCATCTGAGTGAGTTTCACCTTCAGCAAGTTCCGTGATTGTATTCCGGATGTACCTCTTCAGGCCTTGTTAATGCTACCGAAGTATGAGTGCGCCTCTACCTCAAGTGTAGGCCTGCTTCAAGTCAGAATGGCAGTCCAAGCAGCACCCGAGGGTTTCACATGCAGATGTTATCTCTCGCCAATATGAACAGGGTGTGCCCTTTTTGAGCTGAGTATGTTGTAAAGTCCTCTAAGAGGCAAATCAGAGGCACCAGAGTACATATTTGATGCTCCTTTATTGCATAGAATGTGAACTTTCGTATACACCACTGTTGCATGCGTGCCGCGCATCGTTATGATTCATGCATAGAATATGCTTGCTTTCAATATTGCATAGAATGTGCGTCCATACTTGCATAGAAAATGCTTGTATCTATTGCATAGAGAATGCCCCCATACTTGTATAGAAGATGCGTTTTATCGAACTTTCTTGTGCATATTATCTTGCTCGCACTGTCTTGTGCACTTACACTTTGTATCTCACTTGCACTATCTTGTGCATCTTGTGGTTGTATCTCACTCACACTATCTTGTGCATTGCATATCAATCGCGCTGTTTAGCGTATCGCACTGTCTTGTGCATTTCAAATCAATCGCGTTGTTTAGCGTATCGCACTGTTTTGTGCATTTCAAATCAATCGCGCTGTTTAGCGTATCGCACTGTCTTGTGCATTTCAAATCACTCGCGCTGTTTAGCGTATCGCGCTGTTTAGTGCATTTCTAATCAATCGCGCTGTTTAGCGTATCGCACTGTCTTGTGCATTTCAAATCACTCGCGCTGTTTAGCGTATCGCGCCGTTTAGTGCATTTCAAATCAATCGCGCTGTTTAGCGTATCGCACTGTCTTGTGCATTTCAAATCACTCGCGCTGTTTAGCGTATCGCGCTGTTTAGTGCATTTCAAATCAATCGCGCTGTTTAGCGTATCGCACTGTTTTGTGCAGTTTATCATTCGCGCTATTTTGCGCACCTCAATCGCACTGTTTTGTGCAGTTAATCATTCGCGCTATTTTGCGCACCTCAATCGTACTGTTTTGTGCAGTTTATCATTCGCGCTATTTTGCTCACCTCAATCGCACTATTTTGTGCAGTTTACATTCGCGCTATTTTGCGCACCTCAATCGCACTATTTTGTGCAGTTTACAATCGCGCTATTTTGCGCATCGCATTATCTTGTGCAGTTTACAATCGCGCTGTTTAGCGTATCGCACTATCTTGTGCATTTCAAATCACTCGCACTGTTTTGTGCATTTCAAAATCAATCGCACTGTTTTGTGCATTTCAAAATCAATCGCGCTGTTTAGTGTATCGCGCTGTTTAGTGCATTTCAAATCAATCGCGCTATTTTGCGCACCTGCATTCGCACTGTTCTGTGCAGTTTATCATTCGCGCTATTTTGCGCATCGCATTATCTTGTGCAGTTTACAATCGCGCTATTTTGCGCATCGCACTATTTTGTGCAGTTTATCATTCGCGCTGTCTTGCGCACCTCATTCACGCTGTTTAGTGTGTCGCACTGTTTCGTACAGTTCATCACTCGCGCTATTTTGCGCATCGCACTGTTTTGTGCAATTTACATTCGCGTTATTTTGCGCACCTCAATCGCACTGTCCTGTGCTTTGTGCATTGTATCACTCGCGCTGTTTAGCGTATCGCACCATCTTGTGCATTTCAAATCAATCGCGCTGTTTAGCGTATCGCGCTATTTTGTGCATTGTATTACTCGCGCTATTTTGCGCATCGCACTATTTTGTGCACATTACTTGCATTGTGCATGCACTTTATCGTGCTATCTTGCGCATCTCACCTGCACTTGTTAGTGTGTTGCATCGCGCTATCTTGCGCACCTTACCTATATCACACTGCTTTATGCATTCACTCACAGACACTGCGTGTGTCACACTTTCGGAATCACATGGAATATATGTTGTTAGCATATTGTTCTTGTTGAATTTCTCTATTTTGCAGGCACGATATTGTATGTACGGTTCATTTGAGGCTGGAGCGACCAGACGAATCGCGCAGGTATCGTATCTTCTCCGTGTGAGACGCGACGAGAATTGAATAATTCTCCACATTCCTAACTGCATGAAATGTAGTTGCTGCTTTGCATTCTTGCTTAAAACTGTTGCATCTATTTGTCAATACTTGCTTCATTACAGCTTGCTGCACTTGCATGATCACCTGGCTCTGTGCATGTCGTTTTGCATTTTGCCCCCTGCCTGCGGGCACGCCTGTGGGCACACATGTCTCTGTTCATCTTGTGAGTTTGTCTAAGTCTTCGGCCTTGTCAAAAATGGGTCGTCTCTGGGCTTTGACATTCACTCCCGTCACTTGTGACTTCCGAGTTCTGTCAAAGAGGGGCAACTGTAGACACCCCATTTTTGACCGACCTTAAGACTCAGACGTCACCGATTGAGCGCTCGGTGATGTTGCATATCGTGCTCGTTCAGAAGTCTCAGAGACGCGGCCGTGCGCCCTGCCTCCGGACTCCCGAACTTTCTTCTGTGCCTTGTCTCGGTTTGCGAACCAGACTCGGTTTTCTCTGTTTTCTTTCCTGAGGGAAGGGAGTGGTCCTGTGGACTATCCCTCGGTGGCCGTGGGCTACTTTTCGTGGCCGTAGGCCATTTCACCCATTTCGGAGCCCGGTTCCCGGTTTTCGGGACCGTCAGGCCGTGTGCCTCGGTTCGGGACCGCCCAACCATCTCCGATTTCTCTGGTTTTTGGCAGGTACCTCTGTTTTGATATTCCGAGGAACCCTGGGGCCCCTGATGCCCACTTCGTGGCTGTATGCCACTTTCGGTGCCTGCAGCCGGTTTTTCGGGACCCCGAACTGCGCGGTTTTGGTTCCGAGCATTCATTTTGCATCGGTTTTCTCCGATTTTTGGCAGAGACCTCTGTTTTAATATTCCGAGGGACACTGGGGCCCCTGATGCCCACTTCGTGGCCGTATGCCACTTCCGGTGCTTGCAGCCCATTTTCGGGACCCCGAACTGCCCGGTTTTGGCCCCGAGCATTCATTTTGTATCAGTTTTTGTTAAAACTTGGCAGGTACCTCTGTTTCAACACCAGGAAGATCACTGGGGGGTGGAAGGCCAGCAATTATCCCAGATAACCAGTTTCGCTCCTCCGGCGCCCGTTTCGCCTCACTTCGCGGCCAATGTTGAACACCCTAGGGGTATTTTCTTCCAACCAAAGCTACATATCTGTGATCAGGGGATATGGGAGGACACCAAAAGAGCATGGTCGGCCAGCAATTATGGATTTCATTTTTGGGCCTCTCCTTCAAGTCCTATGTTGTGACTCCTGCTTCAGTGTTGCCCATTTTCAACCTTGGAACCTTGTTCTACACACATGGGAGGACACCAAAAGTTGGTGGTCGGCCAGCAAATTGTGCATTTCATTTTTGAGCCTCTCCTTCAAGCTCTATGTTGTGACATCTGCTTCAGAGTTGCCAGATTCCGACCTTGGGGTCTTATTCTACACACATGGGAGGACACCATTGCATGGTGGTCGGCCAGCAATTTTCACCTTCAATTTTGGACCATGGCCGGCCGGCCAGGGGGAGTGGCTGGCCGACCAGGTGGGGTGGCCGGCCGGCCACCTTGCAGAAAACCACCTGGCCGGCCAGATTCTTGCTTTCCAGCCCATTCCAGCTGTCCGGATATTTTTGTCCAAATATCTCCCCATCCGGGGGATATTTTGGGAGGAAAAGCTTGGGTGCTTTTCCCTCCCCTTTTACACTCTTTTTACCCTATTTAAAGGGCTGGACAGCCGCTTCCCTAGGGTTAGAAATTTTGGTCTCAAAACCCTCTCTCTCAAATCCTTCATTTCCATAGCCAAATTCTCAAAAAACCTTCAAGTTCCTAAGCCAATCCTTCATCAACCCTAAGCACCACCATCCCCACTTCCATTACAGCAGCAAGGGAGTGTTCTTCAAAGGCTAAGAGATAACAAATTCAAGCCAAGAAGCAAAGAAAGAGTTGTCTACAAGGGTAAGCCACTAAAACCCTTTTTCTAACACTTTCTTGGACCAATTCTTTACCCTATTTCCCTTCAGTTTTTGGGCTTTGAACCCTACTTGTTTTGTGCTTATTTTGAGCCCCTCTACAACATTGTAGAAGGGCTCAACCTCATTTGGTGTCTCCATGATACACTTCTTTCAATACCACTCTTTAGGCCATTATTTTGCATGCTTTATTTGGCTTTTGAGTGATCTGATTTCGAGCATACTATAAACTGTTAGTGGGCTTATTTTGAGCCCCTCTTCAACATTGAAGAAGGGCTCAACCATGTTTGGTGACTCTAGCATGCACTTGCTTTGAAATTCTTCCATTT